>JAKVDI010000038.1:0-474850 GCA_022836835.1 Pythium insidiosum | reverse complement strand
AACACAACTTGGAACTTGTTAGACATGTTGATCTGCGGAATCAAAAGCATATTCTTTCCGATACTTGGCACGTACAGCAGCACCCGTCTTGCACCTCGTCAGGTCACGCACTTGGTCGTTTGGCAGCACGATCTTCTCGTTCACGGTGGCGACCCCAAGTATCTTGGTCTTCTTCCTGTTTGCTATTACCAACTCCCCATTCTAGTCGTTCTCGTCCAAACAGCAAACTTGGACTTGTTGTTGCAGATGTGGTGTGTGTGTCGCGCCACTGTCGACCGCCCACATACCTCGCATTTCTTCTTTCGCTGCCTACATGCCACACTCCGTCGACACGAAGACCGCCAGTGAAGCATCATAGTCATCGTCATCGTATTCGCGCTGGACGTATTCGCGCATCGACCGACCGACCGCCGTTGCCGTTCGTGTGTTTGCGCCCATTTTGCTTGTTCTTCGATCAGCATTGGTCGAGCGTGTGGTCGACTGGTCGACCCTGCCGCAGAACATGCACATGCGAGGGAGGTGCGCTGCGGCTCGTTCTCGGCAGCAAACGCTTTGGCGTGGTCTTCGGTCTTCATCGTTTTCTTCTCACCCGATCGCTTGATGTGCTCATTCGTGACCACCTTGATCACGTCTCGGGTCTTCACGTCGGCATTGCTCATCTCGTGTCTACGCTAGCCACTGAAAAGCTCGAGTCCAGGATTATGTGGCTGGCGTCTTGACGGGCTTCGAGTCCGACATGCCGAACTTGTGCAGGATTGACCCCGGAAACTTGGTCTGCGAGACCGTCAAAGTGCCTTGTCCCCGGTCTCGGGTGATCTGCATCGCAAGGCAAAACCAAAGTTCACCGAGGTCTGACGTCTCAAACTGATCGATCATACAGCGCGGCCTTGATCGACATGTGCAGTGACGTCGAACTGCACGCGACCATCAGATCGTCGACGTAGATCACGACGAACGCCATGTCATCGTCGCTCTTGCGCATAACATACACATAGTGGTCGGACTCGCACTTGCGGAAGCCGAGTCCAAGCATGAAGTCGTCGTCGACCTTCTGGTTCCACATCCGAGGCGCTTGCTTGAGTCCGTACAGTGACTTCTTCAGCTTGCACACATAGTCAGTCAGCAGACATGCGTTGATGTAGCCCTCCGGCTGCTGCATGTAGATAAGATAGATAGATAGATAGATAGATATAGATAGATAGATAGATAGATAGATAGATAGATAGATAGATAGATAGATAGATAGATAGATAGATGATAGATAGATAGATAGATAGATAGATAGATAGATAGATAGATAGATAGATAGATAGATAGATAGATAGATAGATAGATAGATAGATAGTAGATAGATAGATAGATAGATAGATAGATAGATAGATAGATAGATAGATAGATAGATAGATAGATAGGATAGATAGATAGATAGATGACTTCGTCGATGTCGCCGTTCAAGAACGCAGTCTATACGTGCATCTGGTGCAGAAGCAAGTTGTACTGGGCAGCCACAGCAAGCACGATCCGAATCGACGTGAACTTGGCAACTGGTGCAAACGTCTCGTCATAGTCGATGCCGTACTTTTGCGCAAAGCCCTTTGCAACGAGACGCGCCTTGTGTCGCTCAACTTGGCCGTGCTCGTTCTCCTTGACCTTGAAGACCCACCTGCAGTTGTTGACACAAGATCCGAGTTGGTTCTTCACCAAGAGTTCAAGAGTTTGAGTCTGGAGTGACCGATGTGACCGAGTCGAAGGTGCCAAATGTACGCTTTGGTACTCGTTTGAACTCGGGTCACTCGACACAAGTGCGTGCGCGTTCGCACGACTTTTGCTGGCTTGGGCTCACAACCTGCTGCTCCCTTTCCACAATCGAACGTATGGATGATAGGCGGCAGGTTCTGGAAGAACGTCGTCATTAGCTGGCCGCCGCTCTGCCACCAAGAGAACTAACTTATCTTGTGCCGTCATCTCCACGTCATCTTCGATATCCACCTCACCGTGCCGATTCCATACGCAGCCAGTAAAGGCCATCCACAAAGTCGGCGGGTCGCGCCTACCTTGCGCGCTTTCTTGGTCAAAATGTTCATGCTTAAGCCGTCAAACACAACTTGGAACTTGTTAGACATGTTGATCTGCGGAATCAAAAGCATATTCTTTCCGATACTTGGCACGTACAGCAGCACCACGTCTTGCACCTCGTCAGGTCACGCACTTGGTCGTTTGGCAGCACGATCTTCTCGTTCACGGTGGCGACCCCAAGTATCTTGGTCTTCTTCCTGTTTGCTATTACCAACTCCCCATTCTAGTCGTTCTCGTCCAAAACAGCAAACTTGGACTTGTTGTTGCAGATGTGGTGTGTGTGTCGCGCCACTGTCGACCGCCCACATACCTCGCATTTCTTCTTTCGCTGCCTACATGCCACACTCCGTCGACACGAAGACCGCCAGTGAAGCATCATAGTCATCGTCATCGTATTCGCGCTGGACGTAATTCGCGCATCGACCGACCGACCGCCGTTGCCGTTCGTGTGTTTGCGCCCATTTTGCTTGTTCTTCGATCAGCATTGGTCGAGCGTGTGGTCGACTGGTCGACCCTGCCGCAGAACATGCACATGCGAGGGAGGTGCGCTGCGGCTCGTTCTCGGCAGCAAACGCTTTGGCGTGGTCTTCGGTCTTCATCGTTTTCTTCTCACCCGATCGCTTGATGTGCTCATTCGTGACCACCTTGATCACGTCTCGGGTCTTCACGTCGGCATTGCTCATCTCGTGTCTACGCTAGCCACTGAAAAGCTCGAGTCCAGGATTATGTGGCTGGCGTCTTGACGGGCTTCGAGTCCGACATGCCGAACTTGTGCAGGATTGACCCCGGAAACTTGGTCTGCGAGACCGTCAAAGTGCCTTGTCCCCGGTCTCGGGTGATCTGCATCGCAAGGCAAAACCAAAGTTCACCGAGGTCTGACGTCTCAAACTGATCGATCATACAGCGCGGCCTTGATCGACATGTGCAGTGACGTCGAACTGCACGCGACCATCAGATCGTCGACGTAGATCACGACGAACGCCATGTCATCGTCGCTCTTGCGCATAACATACACATAGTGGTCGGACTCGCACTTGCGGAAGCCGAGTCCAAGCATGAAGTCGTCGTCGACCTTCTGGTTCCACATCCGAGGCGCTTGCTTGAGTCCGTACAGTGACTTCTTCAGCTTGCACACATAGTCAGTCAGCAGACATGCGTTGATGTAGCCCTCCGGCTGCTGCATGTAGATAAGATAGATAGATAGATAGATAGATAGATAGATAGATGACTTCGTCGATGTCGCCGTTCAAGAACGCAGTCTATACGTGCATCTGGTGCAGAAGCAAGTTGTACTGGGCAGCCACAGCAAGCACGATCCGAATCGACGTGAACTTGGCAACTGGTGCAAACGTCTCGTCATAGTCGATGCCGTACTTTTGCGCAAAGCCCTTTGCAACGAGACGCGCCTTGTGTCGCTCAACTTGGCCGTGCTCGTTCTCCTTGACCTTGAAGACCCACCTGCAGTTGTTGACACAAGATCCGAGTTGGTTCTTCACCAAGAGTTCAAGAGTTTGAGTCTGGAGTGACCGATGTGACCGAGTCGAAGGTGCCAAATGTACGCTTTGGTACTCGTTTGAACTCGGGTCACTCGACACAAGTGCGTGCGCGTTCGCACGACTTTTGCTGGCTTGGGCTCACAACCTGCTGCTCCCTTTCCACAATCGAACGTATGGATGATAGGCGGCAGGTTCTGGAAGAACGTCGTCATTAGCTGGCCGCCGCTCTGCCACCAAGAGAACTAACTTATCTTGTGCCGTCATCTCCACGTCATCTTCGATATCCACCTCACCGTGCCGATTCCATACGCAGCCAGTAAAGGCCATCCACAAAGTCGGCGGGTCGCGCCTACCTTGCGCGCTTTCTTGGTCAAAATGTTCATGCTTAAGCCGTCAAACACAACTTGGAACTTGTTAGACATGTTGATCTGCGGAATCAAAAGCATATTCTTTCCGATACTTGGCACGTACAGCAGCACCACGTCTTGCACCTCGTCAGGTCACGCACTTGGTCGTTTGGCAGCACGATCTTCTCGTTCACGGTGGCGACCCCAAGTATCTTGGTCTTCTTCCTGTTTGCTATTACCAACTCCCCATTCTAGTCGTTCTCGTCCAAAACAGCAAACTTGGACTTGTTGTTGCAGATGTGGTGTGTGTGTCGCGCCACTGTCGACCGCCCACATACCTCGCATTTCTTCTTTCGCTGCCTACATGCCACACTCCGTCGACACGAAGACCGCCAGTGAAGCATCATAGTCATCGTCATCGTATTCGCGCTGGACGTAATTCGCGCATCGACCGACCGACCGCCGTTGCCGTTCGTGTGTTTGCGCCCATTTTGCTTGTTCTTCGATCAGCATTGGTCGAGCGTGTGGTCGACTGGTCGACCCTGCCGCAGAACATGCACATGCGAGGGAGGTGCGCTGCGGCTCGTTCTCGGCAGCAAACGCTTTGGCGTGGTCTTCGGTCTTCATCGTTTTCTTCTCACCCGATCGCTTGATGTGCTCATTCGTGACCACCTTGATCACGTCTCGGGTCTTCACGTCGGCATTGCTCATCTCGTGTCTACGCTAGCCACTGAAAAGCTCGAGTCCAGGATTATGTGGCTGGCGTCTTGACGGGCTTCGAGTCCGACATGCCGAACTTGTGCAGGATTGACCCCGGAAACTTGGTCTGCGAGACCGTCAAAGTGCCTTGTCCCCGGTCTCGGGTGATCTGCATCGCAAGGCAAAACCAAAGTTCACCGAGGTCTGACGTCTCAAACTGATCGATCATACAGCGCGGCCTTGATCGACATGTGCAGTGACGTCGAACTGCACGCGACCATCAGATCGTCGACGTAGATCACGACGAACGCCATGTCATCGTCGCTCTTGCGCATAACATACACATAGTGGTCGGACTCGCACTTGCGGAAGCCGAGTCCAAGCATGAAGTCGTCGTCGACCTTCTGGTTCCACATCCGAGGCGCTTGCTTGAGTCCGTACAGTGACTTCTTCAGCTTGCACACATAGTCAGTCAGCAGACATGCGTTGATGTAGCCCTCCGGCTGCTGCATGTAGATAAGATAGATAGATAGATAGATAGATAGATAGATAGATGACTTCGTCGATGTCGCCGTTCAAGAACGCAGTCTATACGTGCATCTGGTGCAGAAGCAAGTTGTACTGGGCAGCCACAGCAAGCACGATCCGAATCGACGTGAACTTGGCAACTGGTGCAAACGTCTCGTCATAGTCGATGCCGTACTTTTGCGCAAAGCCCTTTGCAACGAGACGCGCCTTGTGTCGCTCAACTTGGCCGTGCTCGTTCTCCTTGACCTTGAAGACCCACCTGCAGTTGTTGACACAAGATCCGAGTTGGTTCTTCACCAAGAGTTCAAGAGTTTGAGTCTGGAGTGACCGATGTGACCGAGTCGAAGGTGCCAAATGTACGCTTTGGTACTCGTTTGAACTCGGGTCACTCGACACAAGTGCGTGCGCGTTCGCACGACTTTTGCTGGCTTGGGCTCACAACCTGCTGCTCCCTTTCCACAATCGAACGTATGGATGATAGGCGGCAGGTTCTGGAAGAACGTCGTCATTAGCTGGCTCGCCGCTCTGCCACCAAGAGAACTAACTTATCTTGTGCCGTCATCTCCACGTCATCTTCGATATCCACCTCACCGTGCCGATTCCATACGCAGCCAGTAAAGGCCAT
Source organism: Pythium insidiosum (assembly GCA_022836835.1). NCBI lineage: Eukaryota > Oomycota > Peronosporomycetes > Pythiales > Pythiaceae > Pythium > Pythium insidiosum. Next base: position 469,079 of record JAKVDI010000038.1, on the reverse strand, counting down.
CCACAAAGTCGGCGGGTCGCGCCTACCTTGCGCGCTTTCTTGGTCAAAATGTTCATGCTTAAGCCGTCAAACACAACTTGGAACTTGTTAGACATGTTGATCTGCGGAATCAAAAGCATATTCTTTCCGATACTTGGCACGTACAGCAGCACCACGTCTTGCACCTCGTCAGGTCACGCACTTGGTCGTTTGGCAGCACGATCTTCTCGTTCACGGTGGCGACCCCAAGTATCTTGGTCTTCTTCCTGTTTGCTATTACCAACTCCCCATTCTAGTCGTTCTCGTCCAAAACAGCAAACTTGGACTTGTTGTTGCAGATGTGGTGTGTGTGTCGCGCCACTGTCGACCGCCCACATACCTCGCATTTCTTCTTTCGCTGCCTACATGCCACACTCCGTCGACACGAAGACCGCCAGTGAAGCATCATAGTCATCGTCATCGTATTCGCGCTGGACGTAATTCGCGCATCGACCGACCGACCGCCGTTGCCGTTCGTGTGTTTGCGCCCATTTTGCTTGTTCTTCGATCAGCATTGGTCGAGCGTGTGGTCGACTGGTCGACCCTGCCGCAGAACATGCACATGCGAGGGAGGTGCGCTGCGGCTCGTTCTCGGCAGCAAACGCTTTGGCGTGGTCTTCGGTCTTCATCGTTTTCTTCTCACCCGATCGCTTGATGTGCTCATTCGTGACCACCTTGATCACGTCTCGGGTCTTCACGTCGGCATTGCTCATCTCGTGTCTACGCTAGCCACTGAAAAGCTCGAGTCCAGGATTATGTGGCTGGCGTCTTGACGGGCTTCGAGTCCGACATGCCGAACTTGTGCAGGATTGACCCCGGAAACTTGGTCTGCGAGACCGTCAAAGTGCCTTGTCCCCGGTCTCGGGTGATCTGCATCGCAAGGCAAAACCAAAGTTCACCGAGGTCTGACGTCTCAAACTGATCGATCATACAGCGCGGCCTTGATCGACATGTGCAGTGACGTCGAACTGCACGCGACCATCAGATCGTCGACGTAGATCACGACGAACGCCATGTCATCGTCGCTCTTGCGCATAACATACACATAGTGGTCGGACTCGCACTTGCGGAAGCCGAGTCCAAGCATGAAGTCGTCGTCGACCTTCTGGTTCCACATCCGAGGCGCTTGCTTGAGTCCGTACAGTGACTTCTTCAGCTTGCACACATAGTCAGTCAGCAGACATGCGTTGATGTAGCCCTCCGGCTGCTGCATGTAGATAAGGATAGATAGATAGATAGATAGATGACTTCGTCGATGTCGCCGTTCAAGAACGCAGTCTATACGTGCATCTGGTGCAGAAGCAAGTTGTACTGGGCAGCCACAGCAAGCACGATCCGAATCGACGTGAACTTGGCAACTGGTGCAAACGTCTCGTCATAGTCGATGCCGTACTTTTGCGCAAAGCCCTTTGCAACGAGACGCGCCTTGTGTCGCTCAACTTGGCCGTGCTCGTTCTCCTTGACCTTGAAGACCCACCTGCAGTTGTTGACACAAGATCCGAGTTGGTTCTTCACCAAGAGTTCAAGAGTTTGAGTCTGGAGTGACCGATGTGACCGAGTCGAAGGTGCCAAATGTACGCTTTGGTACTCGTTTGAACTCGGGTCACTCGACACAAGTGCGTGCGCGTTCGCACGACTTTTGCTGGCTTGGGCTCACAACCTGCTGCTCCCTTTCCACAATCGAACGTATGGATGATAGGCGGCAGGTTCTGGAAGAACGTCGTCATTAGCTGGCCGCCGCTCTGCCACCAAGAGAACTAACTTATCTTGTGCCGTCATCTCCACGTCATCTTCGATATCCACCTCACCGTGCCGATTCCATACGCAGCCAGTAAAGGCCATCCACAAAGTCGGCGGGTCGCGCCTACCTTGCGCGCTTTCTTGGTCAAAATGTTCATGCTTAAGCCGTCAAACACAACTTGGAACTTGTTAGACATGTTGATCTGCGGAATCAAAAGCATATTCTTTCCGATACTTGGCACGTACAGCAGCACCACGTCTTGCACCTCGTCAGGTCACGCACTTGGTCGTTTGGCAGCACGATCTTCTCGTTCACGGTGGCGACCCCAAGTATCTTGGTCTTCTTCCTGTTTGCTATTACCAACTCCCCATTCTAGTCGTTCTCGTCCAAAACAGCAAACTTGGACTTGTTGTTGCAGATGTGGTGTGTGTGTCGCGCCACTGTCGACCGCCCACATACCTCGCATTTCTTCTTTCGCTGCCTACATGCCACACTCCGTCGACACGAAGACCGCCAGTGAAGCATCATAGTCATCGTCATCGTATTCGCGCTGGACGTAATTCGCGCATCGACCGACCGACCGCCGTTGCCGTTCGTGTGTTTGCGCCCATTTTGCTTGTTCTTCGATCAGCATTGGTCGAGCGTGTGGTCGACTGGTCGACCCTGCCGCAGAACATGCACATGCGAGGGAGGTGCGCTGCGGCTCGTTCTCGGCAGCAAACGCTTTGGCGTGGTCTTCGGTCTTCATCGTTTTCTTCTCACCCGATCGCTTGATGTGCTCATTCGTGACCACCTTGATCACGTCTCGGGTCTTCACGTCGGCATTGCTCATCTCGTGTCTACGCTAGCCACTGAAAAGCTCGAGTCCAGGATTATGTGGCTGGCGTCTTGACGGGCTTCGAGTCCGACATGCCGAACTTGTGCAGGATTGACCCCGGAAACTTGGTCTGCGAGACCGTCAAAGTGCCTTGTCCCCGGTCTCGGGTGATCTGCATCGCAAGGCAAAACCAAAGTTCACCGAGGTCTGACGTCTCAAACTGATCGATCATACAGCGCGGCCTTGATCGACATGTGCAGTGACGTCGAACTGCACGCGACCATCAGATCGTCGACGTAGATCACGACGAACGCCATGTCATCGTCGCTCTTGCGCATAACATACACATAGTGGTCGGACTCGCACTTGCGGAAGCCGAGTCCAAGCATGAAGTCGTCGTCGACCTTCTGGTTCCACATCCGAGGCGCTTGCTTGAGTCCGTACAGTGACTTCTTCAGCTTGCACACATAGTCAGTCAGCAGACATGCGTTGATGTAGCCCTCCGGCTGCTGCATGTAGATAGATAGATAGATAGATAGAGATAGATAGATAGATAGATAGATGCTTCGTCGATGTCGCCGTTCAAGAACGCAGTCTATACGTGCATCTGGTGCAGAAGCAAGTTGTACTGGGCAGCCACAGCAAGCACGATCCGAATCGACGTGAACTTGGCAACTGGTGCAAACGTCTCGTCATAGTCGATGCCGTACTTTTGCGCAAAGCCCTTTGCAACGAGACGCGCCTTGTGTCGCTCAACTTGGCCGTGCTCGTTCTCCTTGACCTTGAAGACCCACCTGCAGTTGTTGACACAAGATCCGAGTTGGTTCTTCACCAAGAGTTCAAGAGTTTGAGTCTGGAGTGACCGATGTGACCGAGTCGAAGGTGCCAAATGTACGCTTTGGTACTCGTTTGAACTCGGGTCACTCGACACAAGTGCGTGCGCGTTCGCACGACTTTTGCTGGCTTGGGCTCACAACCTGCTGCTCCCTTTCCACAATCGAACGTATGGATGATAGGCGGCAGGTTCTGGAAGAACGTCGTCATTAGCTGGCCGCCGCTCTGCCACCAAGAGAACTAACTTATCTTGTGCCGTCATCTCCACGTCATCTTCGATATCCACCTCACCGTGCCGATTCCATACGCAGCCAGTAAAGGCCATCCACAAAGTCGGCGGGTCGCGCCTACCTTGCGCGCTTTCTTGGTCAAAATGTTCATGCTTAAGCCGTCAAACACAACTTGGAACTTGTTAGACATGTTGATCTGCGGAATCAAAAGCATATTCTTTCCGATACTTGGCACGTACAGCAGCACCACGTCTTGCACCTCGTCAGGTCACGCACTTGGTCGTTTGGCAGCACGATCTTCTCGTTCACGGTGGCGACCCCAAGTATCTTGGTCTTCTTCCTGTTTGCTATTACCAACTCCCCATTCTAGTCGTTCTCGTCCAAAACAGCAAACTTGGACTTGTTGTTGCAGATGTGGTGTGTGTGTCGCGCCACTGTCGACCGCCCACATACCTCGCATTTCTTCTTTCGCTGCCTACATGCCACACTCCGTCGACACGAAGACCGCCAGTGAAGCATCATAGTCATCGTCATCGTATTCGCGCTGGACGTAATTCGCGCATCGACCGACCGACCGCCGTTGCCGTTCGTGTGTTTGCGCCCATTTTGCTTGTTCTTCGATCAGCATTGGTCGAGCGTGTGGTCGACTGGTCGACCCTGCCGCAGAACATGCACATGCGAGGGAGGTGCGCTGCGGCTCGTTCTCGGCAGCAAACGCTTTGGCGTGGTCTTCGGTCTTCATCGTTTTCTTCTCACCCGATCGCTTGATGTGCTCATTCGTGACCACCTTGATCACGTCTCGGGTCTTCACGTCGGCATTGCTCATCTCGTGTCTACGCTAGCCACTGAAAAGCTCGAGTCCAGGATTATGTGGCTGGCGTCTTGACGGGCTTCGAGTCCGACATGCCGAACTTGTGCAGGATTGACCCCGGAAACTTGGTCTGCGAGACCGTCAAAGTGCCTTGTCCCCGGTCTCGGGTGATCTGCATCGCAAGGCAAAACCAAAGTTCACCGAGGTCTGACGTCTCAAACTGATCGATCATACAGCGCGGCCTTGATCGACATGTGCAGTGACGTCGAACTGCACGCGACCATCAGATCGTCGACGTAGATCACGACGAACGCCATGTCATCGTCGCTCTTGCGCATAACATACACATAGTGGTCGGACTCGCACTTGCGGAAGCCGAGTCCAAGCATGAAGTCGTCGTCGACCTTCTGGTTCCACATCCGAGGCGCTTGCTTGAGTCCGTACAGTGACTTCTTCAGCTTGCACACATAGTCAGTCAGCAGACATGCGTTGATGTAGCCCTCCGGCTGCTGCATGTAGATAAGATAGATAGATAGATAGATAGATAGATAGATAGATGACTTCGTCGATGTCGCCGTTCAAGAACGCAGTCTATACGTGCATCTGGTGCAGAAGCAAGTTGTACTGGGCAGCCACAGCAAGCACGATCCGAATCGACGTGAACTTGGCAACTGGTGCAAACGTCTCGTCATAGTCGATGCCGTACTTTTGCGCAAAGCCCTTTGCAACGAGACGCGCCTTGTGTCGCTCAACTTGGCCGTGCTCGTTCTCCTTGACCTTGAAGACCCACCTGCAGTTGTTGACACAAGATCCGAGTTGGTTCTTCACCAAGAGTTCAAGAGTTTGAGTCTGGAGTGACCGATGTGACCGAGTCGAAGGTGCCAAATGTACGCTTTGGTACTCGTTTGAACTCGGGTCACTCGACACAAGTGCGTGCGCGTTCGCACGACTTTTGCTGGCTTGGGCTCACAACCTGCTGCTCCCTTTCCACAATCGAACGTATGGATGATAGGCGGCAGGTTCTGGAAGAACGTCGTCATTAGCTGCTGGCCGCCGCTCTGCCACCAAGAGAACTAACTTATCTTGTGCCGTCATCTCCACGTCATCTTCGATATCCACCTCACCGTGCCGATTCCATACGCAGCCAGTAAAGGCCATCCACAAAGTCGGCGGGTCGCGCCTACCTTGCGCGCTTTCTTGGTCAAAATGTTCATGCTTAAGCCGTCAAACACAACTTGGAACTTGTTAGACATGTTGATCTGCGGAATCAAAAGCATATTCTTTCCGATACTTGGCACGTACAGCAGCACCACGTCTTGCACCTCGTCAGGTCACGCACTTGGTCGTTTGGCAGCACGATCTTCTCGTTCACGGTGGCGACCCCAAGTATCTTGGTCTTCTTCCTGTTTGCTATTACCAACTCCCCATTCTAGTCGTTCTCGTCCAAAACAGCAAACTTGGACTTGTTGTTGCAGATGTGGTGTGTGTGTCGCGCCACTGTCGACCGCCCACATACCTCGCATTTCTTCTTTCGCTGCCTACATGCCACACTCCGTCGACACGAAGACCGCCAGTGAAGCATCATAGTCATCGTCATCGTATTCGCGCTGGACGTAATTCGCGCATCGACCGACCGACCGCCGTTGCCGTTCGTGTGTTTGCGCCCATTTTGCTTGTTCTTCGATCAGCATTGGTCGAGCGTGTGGTCGACTGGTCGACCCTGCCGCAGAACATGCACATGCGAGGGAGGTGCGCTGCGGCTCGTTCTCGGCAGCAAACGCTTTGGCGTGGTCTTCGGTCTTCATCGTTTTCTTCTCACCCGATCGCTTGATGTGCTCATTCGTGACCACCTTGATCACGTCTCGGGTCTTCACGTCGGCATTGCTCATCTCGTGTCTACGCTAGCCACTGAAAAGCTCGAGTCCAGGATTATGTGGCTGGCGTCTTGACGGGCTTCGAGTCCGACATGCCGAACTTGTGCAGGATTGACCCCGGAAACTTGGTCTGCGAGACCGTCAAAGTGCCTTGTCCCCGGTCTCGGGTGATCTGCATCGCAAGGCAAAACCAAAGTTCACCGAGGTCTGACGTCTCAAACTGATCGATCATACAGCGCGGCCTTGATCGACATGTGCAGTGACGTCGAACTGCACGCGACCATCAGATCGTCGACGTAGATCACGACGAACGCCATGTCATCGTCGCTCTTGCGCATAACATACACATAGTGGTCGGACTCGCACTTGCGGAAGCCGAGTCCAAGCATGAAGTCGTCGTCGACCTTCTGGTTCCACATCCGAGGCGCTTGCTTGAGTCCGTACAGTGACTTCTTCAGCTTGCACACATAGTCAGTCAGCAGACATGCGTTGATGTAGCCCTCCGGCTGCTGCATGTAGATAAGATAGATAGATAGATAGATAGATAGATAGATAGATGACTTCGTCGATGTCGCCGTTCAAGAACGCAGTCTATACGTGCATCTGGTGCAGAAGCAAGTTGTACTGGGCAGCCACAGCAAGCACGATCCGAATCGACGTGAACTTGGCAACTGGTGCAAACGTCTCGTCATAGTCGATGCCGTACTTTTGCGCAAAGCCCTTTGCAACGAGACGCGCCTTGTGTCGCTCAACTTGGCCGTGCTCGTTCTCCTTGACCTTGAAGACCCACCTGCAGTTGTTGACACAAGATCCGAGTTGGTTCTTCACCAAGAGTTCAAGAGTTTGAGTCTGGAGTGACCGATGTGACCGAGTCGAAGGTGCCAAATGTACGCTTTGGTACTCGTTTGAACTCGGGTCACTCGACACAAGTGCGTGCGCGTTCGCACGACTTTTGCTGGCTTGGGCTCACAACCTGCTGCTCCCTTTCCACAATCGAACGTATGGATGATAGGCGGCAGGTTCTGGAAGAACGTCGTCATTAGCTGGCCGCCGCTCTGCCACCAAGAGAACTAACTTATCTTGTGCCGTCATCTCCACGTCATCTTCGATATCCACCTCACCGTGCCGATTCCATACGCAGCCAGTAAAGGCCATCCACAAAGTCGGCGGGTCGCGCCTACCTTGCGCGCTTTCTTGGTCAAAATGTTCATGCTTAAGCCGTCAAACACAACTTGGAACTTGTTAGACATGTTGATCTGCGGAATCAAAAGCATATTCTTTCCGATACTTGGCACGTACAGCAGCACCACGTCTTGCACCTCGTCAGGTCACGCACTTGGTCGTTTGGCAGCACGATCTTCTCGTTCACGGTGGCGACCCAAGTATCTTGGTCTTCTTCCTGTTTGCTATTACCAATCCCCATTCTAGTCGTTCTCGTCCAAAACAGCAAACTTGGACTTGTTGTTGCAGATGTGGTGTGTGTGTCGCGCCACTGTCGACCGCCCACATACCTCGCATTTCTTCTTTCGCTGCCTACATGCCACACTCCGTCGACACGAAGACCGCCAGTGAAGCATCATAGTCATCGTCATCGTATTCGCGCTGGACGTAATTCGCGCATCGACCGACCGACCGCCGTTGCCGTTCGTGTGTTTGCGCCCATTTTGCTTGTTCTTCGATCAGCATTGGTCGAGCGTGTGGTCGACTGGTCGACCCTGCCGCAGAACATGCACATGCGAGGGAGGTGCGCTGCGGCTCGTTCTCGGCAGCAAACGCTTTGGCGTGGTCTTCGGTCTTCATCGTTTTCTTCTCACCCGATCGCTTGATGTGCTCATTCGTGACCACCTTGATCACGTCTCGGGTCTTCACGTCGGCATTGCTCATCTCGTGTCTACGCTAGCCACTGAAAAGCTCGAGTCCAGGATTATGTGGCTGGCGTCTTGACGGGCTTCGAGTCCGACATGCCGAACTTGTGCAGGATTGACCCCGGAAACTTGGTCTGCGAGACCGTCAAAGTGCCTTGTCCCCGGTCTCGGGTGATCTGCATCGCAAGGCAAACCAAAGTTCACCGAGGTCTGACGTCTCAAACTGATCGATCATACAGCGCGGCCTTGATCGACATGTGCAGTGACGTCGAACTGCACGCGACCATCAGATCGTCGACGTAGATCACGACGAACGCCATGTCATCGTCGCTCTTGCGCATAACATACACATAGTGGTCGGACTCGCACTTGCGGAAGCCGAGTCCAAGCATGAAGTCGTCGTCGACCTTCTGGTTCCACATCCGAGGCGCTTGCTTGAGTCCGTACAGTGACTTCTTCAGCTTGCACACATAGTCAGTCAGCAGACATGCGTTGATGTAGCCCTCCGGCTGCTGCATGTAGATAAGATATAGATAGATAGATAGATAGATAGATAGATAGATGACTTCGTCGATGTCGCCGTTCAAGAACGCAGTCTATACGTGCATCTGGTGCAGAAGCAAGTTGTACTGGGCAGCCACAGCAAGCACGATCCGAATCGACGTGAACTTGGCAACTGGTGCAAACGTCTCGTCATAGTCGATGCCGTACTTTTGCGCAAAGCCCTTTGCAACGAGACGCGCCTTGTGTCGCTCAACTTGGCCGTGCTCGTTCTCCTTGACCTTGAAGACCCACCTGCAGTTGTTGACACAAGATCCGAGTTGGTTCTTCACCAAGAGTTCAAGAGTTTGAGTCTGGAGTGACCGATGTGACCGAGTCGAAGGTGCCAAATGTACGCTTTGGTACTCGTTTGAACTCGGGTCACTCGACACAAGTGCGTGCGCGTTCGCACGACTTTTGCTGGCTTGGGCTCACAACCTGCTGCTCCCTTTCCACAATCGAACGTATGGATGATAGGCGGCAGGTTCTGGAAGAACGTCGTCATTAGCTGGCTGGCCGCCGCTCTGCCACCAAGAGAACTAACTTATCTTGTGCCGTCATCTCCACGTCATCTTCGATATCCACCTCACCGTGCCGATTCCATACGCAGCCAGTAAAGGCCATCCACAAAGTCGGCGGGTCGCGCCTACCTTGCGCGCTTTCTTGGTCAAAATGTTCATGCTTAAGCCGTCAAACACAACTTGGAACTTGTTAGACATGTTGATCTGCGGAATCAAAAGCATATTCTTTCCGATACTTGGCACGTACAGCAGCACCACGTCTTGCACCTCGTCAGGTCACGCACTTGGTCGTTTGGCAGCACGATCTTCTCGTTCACGGTGGCGACCCCAAGTATCTTGGTCTTCTTCCTGTTTGCTATTACCAACTCCCCATTCTAGTCGTTCTCGTCCAAAACAGCAAACTTGGACTTGTTGTTGCAGATGTGGTGTGTGTGTCGCGCCACTGTCGACCGCCCACATACCTCGCATTTCTTCTTTCGCTGCCTACATGCCACACTCCGTCGACACGAAGACCGCCAGTGAAGCATCATAGTCATCGTCATCGTATTCGCGCTGGACGTAATTCGCGCATCGACCGACCGACCGCCGTTGCCGTTCGTGTGTTTGCGCCCATTTTGCTTGTTCTTCGATCAGCATTGGTCGAGCGTGTGGTCGACTGGTCGACCCTGCCGCAGAACATGCACATGCGAGGGAGGTGCGCTGCGGCTCGTTCTCGGCAGCAAACGCTTTGGCGTGGTCTTCGGTCTTCATCGTTTTCTTCTCACCCGATCGCTTGATGTGCTCATTCGTGACCACCTTGATCACGTCTCGGGTCTTCACGTCGGCATTGCTCATCTCGTGTCTACGCTAGCCACTGAAAAGCTCGAGTCCAGGATTATGTGGCTGGCGTCTTGACGGGCTTCGAGTCCGACATGCCGAACTTGTGCAGGATTGACCCCGGAAACTTGGTCTGCGAGACCGTCAAAGTGCCTTGTCCCCGGTCTCGGGTGATCTGCATCGCAAGGCAAAACCAAAGTTCACCGAGGTCTGACGTCTCAAACTGATCGATCATACAGCGCGGCCTTGATCGACATGTGCAGTGACGTCGAACTGCACGCGACCATCAGATCGTCGACGTAGATCACGACGAACGCCATGTCATCGTCGCTCTTGCGCATAACATACACATAGTGGTCGGACTCGCACTTGCGGAAGCCGAGTCCAAGCATGAAGTCGTCGTCGACCTTCTGGTTCCACATCCGAGGCGCTTGCTTGAGTCCGTACAGTGACTTCTTCAGCTTGCACACATAGTCAGTCAGCAGACATGCGTTGATGTAGCCCTCCGGCTGCTGCATGTAGATAAGATAGATAGATAGATAGATAGATAGATAGATAGATAGATAGATAGATAGATAGATAGATATAGATAGATAGATAGATAGATAGATAGATAGATAGATAGATAGATAGATAGATAGATAGATAGATAGATAGATAGATAGATAGATAGATAGATAGATAGATAGATGATAGATAGATAGATAGATAGATAGATAGATGACTTCGTCGATGTCGCCGTTCAAGAACGCAGTCTATACGTGCATCTGGTGCAGAAGCAAGTTGTACTGGGCAGCCACAGCAAGCACGATCCGAATCGACGTGAACTTGGCAACTGGTGCAAACGTCTCGTCATAGTCGATGCCGTACTTTTGCGCAAAGCCCTTTGCAACGAGACGCGCCTTGTGTCGCTCAACTTGGCCGTGCTCGTTCTCCTTGACCTTGAAGACCCACCTGCAGTTGTTGACACAAGATCCGAGTTGGTTCTTCACCAAGAGTTCAAGAGTTTGAGTCTGGAGTGACCGATGTGACCGAGTCGAAGGTGCCAAATGTACGCTTTGGTACTCGTTTGAACTCGGGTCACTCGACACAAGTGCGTGCGCGTTCGCACGACTTTTGCTGGCTTGGGCTCACAACCTGCTGCTCCCTTTCCACAATCGAACGTATGGATGATAGGCGGCAGGTTCTGGAAGAACGTCGTCATTAGCTGGCTGGCCGCCGCTCTGCCACCAAGGGAACTAACTTATCTTGTGCCGTCATCTCCACGTCATCTTCGATATCCACCTCACCGTGCCGATTCCATACGCAGCCAGTAAAGGCCATCCACAAAGTCGCGGGTCGCGCCTACCTTGCGCGCTTTCTTGGTCAAAATGTTCATGCTTAAGCCGTCAAACACAACTTGGAACTTGTTAGACATGTTGATCTGCGGAATCAAAAGCATATTCTTTCCGATACTTGGCACGTACAGCAGCACCACGTCTTGCACCTCGTCAGGTCACGCACTTGGTCGTTTGGCAGCACGATCTTCTCGTTCACGGTGGCGACCCCAAGTATCTTGGTCTTCTTCCTGTTTGCTATTACCAACTCCCCATTCTAGTCGTTCTCGTCCAAAACAGCAAACTTGGACTTGTTGTTGCAGATGTGGTGTGTGTGTCGCGCCACTGTCGACCGCCCACATACCTCGCATTTCTTCTTTCGCTGCCTACATGCCACACTCCGTCGACACGAAGACCGCCAGTGAAGCATCATAGTCATCGTCATCGTATTCGCGCTGGACGTAATTCGCGCATCGACCGACCGACCGCCGTTGCCGTTCGTGTGTTTGCGCCCATTTTGCTTGTTCTTCGATCAGCATTGGTCGAGCGTGTGGTCGACTGGTCGACCCTGCCGCAGAACATGCACATGCGAGGGAGGTGCGCTGCGGCTCGTTCTCGGCAGCAAACGCTTTGGCGTGGTCTTCGGTCTTCATCGTTTTCTTCTCACCCGATCGCTTGATGTGCTCATTCGTGACCACCTTGATCACGTCTCGGGTCTTCACGTCGGCATTGCTCATCTCGTGTCTACGCTAGCCACTGAAAAGCTCGAGTCCAGGATTATGTGGCTGGCGTCTTGACGGGCTTCGAGTCCGACATGCCGAACTTGTGCAGGATTGACCCCGGAAACTTGGTCTGCGAGACCGTCAAAGTGCCTTGTCCCCGGTCTCGGGTGATCTGCATCGCAAGGCAAAACCAAAGTTCACCGAGGTCTGACGTCTCAAACTGATCGATCATACAGCGCGGCCTTGATCGACATGTGCAGTGACGTCGAACTGCACGCGACCATCAGATCGTCGACGTAGATCACGACGAACGCCATGTCATCGTCGCTCTTGCATAACATACACATAGTGGTCGGACTCGCACTTGCGGAAGCCGAGTCCAAGCATGAAGTCGTCGTCGACCTTCTGGTTCCACATCCGAGGCGCTTGCTTGAGTCCGTACAGTGACTTCTTCAGCTTGCACACATAGTCAGTCAGCAGACATGCGTTGATGTAGCCCTCCGGCTGCTGCATGTAGATAAGATAGATAGATAGATGATAGATAGATAGATAGATAGATAGATAGATAGATAGATAGATAGATAGATAGATAGATAGATAGATAGATAGATAGATAGATAGATAGATAGATAGATAGATAGATAGATAGATAGATAGATAGATAGATAGATAGATAGATAGATAGATAGATGACTTCGTCGATGTCGCCGTTCAAGAACGCAGTCTATACGTGCATCTGGTGCAGAAGCAAGTTGTACTGGGCAGCCACAGCAAGCACGATCCGAATCGACGTGAACTTGGCAACTGGTGCAAACGTCTCGTCATAGTCGATGCCGTACTTTTGCGCAAAGCCCTTTGCAACGAGACGCGCCTTGTGTCGCTCAACTTGGCCGTGCTCGTTCTCCTTGACCTTGAAGACCCACCTGCAGTTGTTGACACAAGATCCGAGTTGGTTCTTCACCAAGAGTTCAAGAGTTTGAGTCTGGAGTGACCGATGTGACCGAGTCGAAGGTGCCAAATGTACGCTTTGGTACTCGTTTGAACTCGGGTCACTCGACACAAGTGCGTGCGCGTTCGCACGACTTTTGCTGGCTTGGGCTCACAACCTGCTGCTCCCTTTCCACAATCGAACGTATGGATGATAGGCGGCAGGTTCTGGAAGAACGTCGTCATTAGCTGGCTGGCCGCCGCTCTGCCACCAAGGGAACTAACTTATCTTGTGCCGTCATCTCCACGTCATCTTCGATATCCACCTCACCGTGCCGATTCCATACGCAGCCAGTAAAGGCCATCCACAAAGTCGGCGGGTCGCGCCTACCTTGCGCGCTTTCTTGGTCAAAATGTTCATGCTTAAGCCGTCAAACACAACTTGGAACTTGTTAGACATGTTGATCTGCGGAATCAAAAGCATATTCTTTCCGATACTTGGCACGTACAGCAGCACCACGTCTTGCACCTCGTCAGGTCACGCACTTGGTCGTTTGGCAGCACGATCTTCTCGTTCACGGTGGCGACCCCAAGTATCTTGGTCTTCTTCCTGTTTGCTATTACCAACCCCATTCTAGTCGTTCTCGTCCAAAACAGCAAACTTGGACTTGTTGTTGCAGATGTGGTGTGTGTGTCGCGCCACTGTCGACCGCCCACATACCTCGCATTTCTTCTTTCGCTGCCTACATGCCACACTCCGTCGACACGAAGACCGCCAGTGAAGCATCATAGTCATCGTCATCGTATTCGCGCTGGACGTAATTCGCGCATCGACCGACCGACCGCCGTTGCCGTTCGTGTGTTTGCGCCCATTTTGCTTGTTCTTCGATCAGCATTGGTCGAGCGTGTGGTCGACTGGTCGACCCTGCCGCAGAACATGCACATGCGAGGGAGGTGCGCTGCGGCTCGTTCTCGGCAGCAAACGCTTTGGCGTGGTCTTCGGTCTTCATCGTTTTCTTCTCACCCGATCGCTTGATGTGCTCATTCGTGACCACCTTGATCACGTCTCGGGTCTTCACGTCGGCATTGCTCATCTCGTGTCTACGCTAGCCACTGAAAAGCTCGAGTCCAGGATTATGTGGCTGGCGTCTTGACGGGCTTCGAGTCCGACATGCCGAACTTGTGCAGGATTGACCCCGGAAACTTGGTCTGCGAGACCGTCAAAGTGCCTTGTCCCCGGTCTCGGGTGATCTGCATCGCAAGGCAAAACCAAAGTTCACCGAGGTCTGACGTCTCAAACTGATCGATCATACAGCGCGGCCTTGATCGACATGTGCAGTGACGTCGAACTGCACGCGACCATCAGATCGTCGACGTAGATCACGACGAACGCCATGTCATCGTCGCTCTTGCGCATAACATACACATAGTGGTCGGACTCGCACTTGCGGAAGCCGAGTCCAAGCATGAAGTCGTCGTCGACCTTCTGGTTCCACATCCGAGGCTCTTGCTTGAGTCCGTACAGTGACCTCTTCAGCTTGCACACATAGTCAGTCAGCAGACATGCGTTGATGTAGCCCTCCGGCTGCTGCATGTAGATAAGATAGATAGATAGATAGATAGATAGATAGATAGATAGATAGATAGATAGATAGATAGATAGATAGATAGATAGATAGATAGATAGATAGATAGATAGATAGATAGATAGATAGATAGATAGATAGATAGATAGATAGATAGATAGATAGATAGATAGATAGATAGATAGATAGATAGATAGATAGATAGATAGATAGATAGATAGATAGATAGATAGATAGATAGATAGATAGATAGATAGATAGATAGATAGATAGATAGATAGATAGATAGATAGATAGATAGATAGATAGATAGATAGATAGATAGATAGATAGATAGATAGATAGATAGATAGATAGATAGATAGATAGATAGATAGATAGATAGATAGATAGATAGATAGATAGATAGATAGATAGATAGATAGATAGATAGATAGATGACTTCGTCGATGTCGCCGTTCAAGAACGCAGTCTATACGTGCATCTGGTGCAGAAGCAAGTTGTACTGGGCAGCCACAGCAAGCACGATCCGAATCGACGTGAACTTGGCAACTGGTGCAAACGTCTCGTCATAGTCGATGCCGTACTTTTGCGCAAAGCCCTTTGCAACGAGACGCGCCTTGTGTCGCTCAACTTGGCCGTGCTCGTTCTCCTTGACCTTGAAGACCCACCTGCAGTTGTTGACACAAGATCCGAGTTGGTTCTTCACCAAGAGTTCAAGAGTTTGAGTCTGGAGTGACCGATGTGACCGAGTCGAAGGTGCCAAATGTACGCTTTGGTACTCGTTTGTACTCGGATCACTCGACACAAGTGCGTGCGCGTTCGCACGACTTTTGCTGGCTTGGGCTCACAACCTGCTGCTCCCTTTCCACAATCGAACGTATGGATGATAGGCGGCAGGTTCTGGAAGAACGTCGTCATTAGCTGGCTGGCCGCCGCTCTGCCACCAAGAGAACTAACTTATCTTGTGCCGTCATCTCCACGTCATCTTCGATATCCACCTCACCGTGCCGATTCCATACGCAGCCAGTAAAGGCCATCCACAAAGTCGGCGGGTCGCGCCTACCTTGCGCGCTTTCTTGGTCAAAATGTTCATGCTTAAGCCGTCAAACACAACTTGGAACTTGTTAGACATGTTGATCTGCGGAATCAAAAGCATATTCTTTCCGATACTTGGCACGTATAGCAGCACCACGTCTTGCACCTCGTCAGGTCACGCACTTGGTCGTTTGGCAGCACGATCTTCTCGTTCACGGTGGCGACCCCAAGTATCTTGGTCTTCTTCCTGTTTGCTATTACCAACTCCCCATTCTAGTCGTTCTCGTCCAAAACAGCAAACTTGGACTTGTTGTTGCAGATGTGGTGTGTGTGTCGCGCCACTGTCGACCGCCCACATACCTCGCATTTCTTCTTTCGCTGCCTACATGCCACACTCCGTCGACACGAAGACCGCCAGTGAAGCATCATAGTCATCGTCATCGTATTCGCGCTGGACGTAATTCGCGCATCGACCGACCGACCGCCGTTGCCGTTCGTGTGTTTGCGCCCATTTTGCTTGTTCTTCGATCAGCATTGGTCGAGCGTGTGGTCGACTGGTCGACCCTGCCGCAGAACATGCACATGCGAGGGAGGTGCGCTGCGGCTCGTTCTCGGCAGCAAACGCTTTGGCGTGGTCTTCGGTCTTCATCGTTTTCTTCTCACCCGATCGCTTGATGTGCTCATTCGTGACCACCTTGATCACGTCTCGGGTCTTCACGTCGGCATTGCTCATCTCGTGTCTACGCTAGCCACTGAAAAGCTCGAGTCCAGGATTATGTGGCTGGCGTCTTGACGGGCTTCGAGTCCGACATGCCGAACTTGTGCAGGATTGACCCCGGAAACTTGGTCTGCGAGACCGTCAAAGTGCCTTGTCCCCGGTCTCGGGTGATCTGCATCGCAAGGCAAAACCAAAGTTCACCGAGGTCTGACGTCTCAAACTGATCGATCATACAGCGCGGCCTTGATCGACATGTGCAGTGACGTCGAACTGCACGCGACCATCAGATCGTCGACGTAGATCACGACGAACGCCATGTCATCGTCGCTCTTGCGCATAACATACACATAGTGGTCGGACTCGCACTTGCGGAAGCCGAGTCCAAGCATGAAGTCGTCGTCGACCTTCTGGTTCCACATCCGAGGCGCTTGCTTGAGTCCGTACAGTGACTTCTTCAGCTTGCACACATAGTCAGTCAGCAGACATGCGTTGATGTAGCCCTCCGGCTGCTGCATGTAGATAAATAGATAGATAGATAGATAGATAGATAGATAGATAGATAGATAGTATAGATAGATAGATAGATAGATAGATAGATAGATAGATAGATAGATAGATAGATAGATAGATAGATAGATAGATAGATAGATAGATAGATAGATAGATAGATAGATAGATAGATAGATAGATAGATAGATAGATAGATAGATAGATAGATAGATAGATAGATAGATAGATATATAGATAGATAGATAGATAGATAGATAGATAGATAGATAGATAGATAGATAGATAGATAGATAGATAGATATATAGATGACTTCGTCGATGTCGCCGTTCAAGAACGCAGTCTATACGTGCATCTGGTGCAGAAGCAAGTTGTACTGGGCAGCCACAGCAAGCACGATCCGAATCGACGTGAACTTGGCAACTGGTGCAAACGTCTCGTCATAGTCGATGCCGTACTTTTGCGCAAAGCCCTTTGCAACGAGACGCGCCTTGTGTCGCTCAACTTGGCCGTGCTCGTTCTCCTTGACCTTGAAGACCCACCTGCAGTTGTTGACACAAGATCCGAGTTGGTTCTTCACCAAGAGTTCAAGAGTTTGAGTCTGGAGTGACCGATGTGACCGAGTCGAAGGTGCCAAATGTACGCTTTGGTACTCGTTTGAACTCGGGTCACTCGACACAAGTGCGTGCGCGTTCGCACGACTTTTGCTGGCTTGGGCTCACAACCTGCTGCTCCCTTTCCACAATCGAACGTATGGATGATAGGCGCAGGTTCTGGAAGAACGTCGTCATTAGCTGGCCGCCGCTCTGCCACCAAGAGAACTAACTTATCTTGTGCCGTCATCTCCACGTCATCTTCGATATCCACCTCACCGTGCCGATTCCATACGCAGCCAGTAAAGGCCATCCACAAAGTCGGCGGGTCGCGCCTACCTTGCGCGCTTTCTTGGTCAAAATGTTCATGCTTAAGCCGTCAAACACAACTTGGAACTTGTTAGACATGTTGATCTGCGGAATCAAAAGCATATTCTTTCCGATACTTGGCACGTACAGCAGCATCACGTCTTGCACCTCGTCAGGTCACGCACTTGGTCGTTTGGCAGCACGATCTTCTCGTTCACGGTGGCGACCCCAAGTATCTTGGTCTTCTTCCTGTTTGCTATTACCAACTCCCCATTCTAGTCGTTCTCGTCCAAAACAGCAAACTTGGACTTGTTGTTGCAGATGTGGTGTGTGTGTCGCGCCACTGTCGACCGCCCACATACCTCGCATTTCTTCTTTCGCTGCCTACATGCCACACTCCGTCGACACGAAGACCGCCAGTGAAGCATCATAGTCATCGTCATCGTATTCGCGCTGGACGTAATTCGCGCATCGACCGACCGACCGCCGTTGCCGTTCGTGTGTTTGCGCCATTTTGCTTGTTCTTCGATCAGCATTGGTCGAGCGTGTGGTCGACTGGTCGACCCTGCCGCAGAACATGCACATGCGAGGGAGGTGCGCTGCGGCTCGTTCTCGGCAGCAAACGCTTTGGCGTGGTCTTCGGTCTTCATCGTTTTCTTCTCACCCGATCGCTTGATGTGCTCATTCGTGACCACCTTGATCACGTCTCGGGTCTTCACGTCGGCATTGCTCATCTCGTGTCTACGCTAGCCACTGAAAAGCTCGAGTCCAGGATTATGTGGCTGGCGTCTTGACGGGCTTCGAGTCCGACATGCCGAACTTGTGCAGGATTGACCCCGGAAACTTGGTCTGCGAGACCGTCAAAGTGCCTTGTCCCCGGTCTCGGGTGATCTGCATCGCAAGGCAAAACCAAAGTTCACCGAGGTCTGACGTCTCAAACTGATCGATCATACAGCGCGGCCTTGATCGACATGTGCAGTGACGTCGAACTGCACGCGACCATCAGATCGTCGACGTAGATCACGACGAACGCCATGTCATCGTCGCTCTTGCGCATAACAACACATAGTGGTCGGACTCGCACTTGCGGAAGCCGAGTCCAAGCATGAAGTCGTCGTCGACCTTCTGGTTCCACATCCGAGGCGCTTGCTTGAGTCCGTACAGTGACTTCTTCAGCTTGCACACATAGTCAGTCAGCAGACATGCGTTGATGTAGCCCTCCGGCTGCTGCATGTAGATAAGATAGATAGATAGATAGATAGATGACTTCGTCGATGTCGCCGTTCAAGAACGCAGTCTATACGTGCATCTGGTGCAGAAGCAAGTTGTACTGGGCAGCCACAGCAAGCACGATCCGAATCGACGTGAACTTGGCAACTGGTGCAAACGTCTCGTCATAGTCGATGCCGTACTTTTGCGCAAAGCCCTTTGCAACGAGACGCGCCTTGTGTCGCTCAACTTGGCCGTGCTCGTTCTCCTTGACCTTGAAGACCCACCTGCAGTTGTTGACACAAGATCCGAGTTGGTTCTTCACCAAGAGTTCAAGAGTTTGAGTCTGGAGTGACCGATGTGACCGAGTCGAAGGTGCCAAATGTACGCTTTGGTACTCGTTTGAACTCGGGTCACTCGACACAAGTGCGTGCGCGTTCGCACGACTTTTGCTGGCTTGGGCTCACAACCTGCTGCTCCCTTTCCACAATCGAACGTATGGATGATAGGCGGCAGGTTCTGGAAGAACGTCGTCATTAGCTGGCCGCCGCTCTGCCACCAAGAGAACTAACTTATCTTGTGCCGTCATCTCCACGTCATCTTCGATATCCACCTCACCGTGCCGATTCCATACGCAGCCAGTAAAGGCCATCCACAAAGTCGGCGGGTCGCGCCTACCTTGCGCGCTTTCTTGGTCAAAATGTTCATGCTTAAGCCGTCAAACACAACTTGGAACTTGTTAGACATGTTGATCTGCGGAATCAAAAGCATATTCTTTCCGATACTTGGCACGTACAGCAGCATCACGTCTTGCACCTCGTCAGGTCACGCACTTGGTCGTTTGGCAGCACGATCTTCTCGTTCACGGTGGCGACCCCAAGTATCTTGGTCTTCTTCCTGTTTGCTATTACCAACTCCCCATTCTAGTCGTTCTCGTCCAAAACAGCAAACTTGGACTTGTTGTTGCAGATGTGGTGTGTGTGTCGCGCCACTGTCGACCGCCCACATACCTCGCATTTCTTCTTTCGCTGCCTACATGCCACACTCCGTCGACACGAAGACCGCCAGTGAAGCATCATAGTCATCGTCATCGTATTCGCGCTGGACGTAATTCGCGCATCGACCGACCGACCGCCGTTGCCGTTCGTGTGTTTGCGCCCATTTTGCTTGTTCTTCGATCAGCATTGGTCGAGCGTGTGGTCGACTGGTCGACCCTGCCGCAGAACATGCACATGCGAGGGAGGTGCGCTGCGGCTCGTTCTCGGCAGCAAACGCTTTGGCGTGGTCTTCGGTCTTCATCGTTTTCTTCTCACCCGATCGCTTGATGTGCTCATTCGTGACCACCTTGATCACGTCTCGGGTCTTCACGTCGGCATTGCTCATCTCGTGTCTACGCTAGCCACTGAAAAGCTCGAGTCCAGGATTATGTGGCTGGCGTCTTGACGGGCTTCGAGTCCGACATGCCGAACTTGTGCAGGATTGACCCCGGAAACTTGGTCTGCGAGACCGTCAAAGTGCCTTGTCCCGGTCTCGGGTGATCTGCATCGCAAGGCAAAACCAAAGTTCACCGAGGTCTGACGTCTCAAACTGATCGATCATACAGCGCGGCCTTGATCGACATGTGCAGTGACGTCGAACTGCACGCGACCATCAGATCGTCGACGTAGATCACGACGAACGCCATGTCATCGTCGCTCTTGCGCATAACATACACATAGTGGTCGGACTCGCACTTGCGGAAGCCGAGTCCAAGCATGAAGTCGTCGTCGACCTTCTGGTTCCACATCCGAGGCGCTTGCTTGAGTCCGTACAGTGACTTCTTCAGCTTGCACACATAGTCAGTCAGCAGACATGCGTTGATGTAGCCCTCCGGCTGCTGCATGTAGATAAGATAGATAGATAGATAGATAGATGACTTCGTCGATGTCGCCGTTCAAGAACGCAGTCTATACGTGCATCTGGTGCAGAAGCAAGTTGTACTGGGCAGCCACAGCAAGCACGATCCGAATCGACGTGAACTTGGCAACTGGTGCAAACGTCTCGTCATAGTCGATGCCGTACTTTTGCGCAAAGCCCTTTGCAACGAGACGCGCCTTGTGTCGCTCAACTTGGCCGTGCTCGTTCTCCTTGACCTTGAAGACCCACCTGCAGTTGTTGACACAAGATCCGAGTTGGTTCTTCACCAAGAGTTCAAGAGTTTGAGTCTGGAGTGACCGATGTGACCGAGTCGAAGGTGCCAAATGTACGCTTTGGTACTCGTTTGAACTCGGGTCACTCGACACAAGTGCGTGCGCGTTCGCACGACTTTTGCTGGCTTGGGCTCACAACCTGCTGCTCCCTTTCCACAATCGAACGTATGGATGATAGGCGGCAGGTTCTGGAAGAACGTCGTCATTAGCTGGCCGCCGCTCTGCCACCAAGAGAACTAACTTATCTTGTGCCGTCATCTCCACGTCATCTTCGATATCCACCTCACCGTGCCGATTCCATACGCAGCCAGTAAAGGCCATCCACAAAGTCGGCGGGTCGCGCCTACCTTGCGCGCTTTCTTGGTCAAAATGTTCATGCTTAAGCCGTCAAACACAACTTGGAACTTGTTAGACATGTTGATCTGCGGAATCAAAAGCATATTCTTTCCGATACTTGGCACGTACAGCAGCACCACGTCTTGCACCTCGTCAGGTCACGCACTTGGTCGTTTGGCAGCACGATCTTCTCGTTCACGGTGGCGACCCCAAGTATCTTGGTCTTCTTCCTGTTTGCTATTACCAACTCCCCATTCTAGTCGTTCTCGTCCAAAACAGCAAACTTGGACTTGTTGTTGCAGATGTGGTGTGTGTGTCGCGCCACTGTCGACCGCCCACATACCTCGCATTTCTTCTTTCGCTGCCTACATGCCACACTCCGTCGACACGAAGACCGCCAGTGAAGCATCATAGTCATCGTCATCGTATTCGCGCTGGACGTAATTCGCGCATCGACCGACCGACCGCCGTTGCCGTTCGTGTGTTTGCGCCCATTTTGCTTGTTCTTCGATCAGCATTGGTCGAGCGTGTGGTCGACTGGTCGACCCTGCCGCAGAACATGCACATGCGAGGGAGGTGCGCTGCGGCTCGTTCTCGGCAGCAAACGCTTTGGCGTGGTCTTCGGTCTTCATCGTTTTCTTCTCACCCGATCGCTTGATGTGCTCATTCGTGACCACCTTGATCACGTCTCGGGTCTTCACGTCGGCATTGCTCATCTCGTGTCTACGCTAGCCACTGAAAAGCTCGAGTCCAGGATTATGTGGCTGGCGTCTTGACGGGCTTCGAGTCCGACATGCCGAACTTGTGCAGGATTGACCCCGGAAACTTGGTCTGCGAGACCGTCAAAGTGCCTTGTCCCCGGTCTCGGGTGATCTGCATCGCAAGGCAAAACCAAAGTTCACCGAGGTCTGACGTCTCAAACTGATCGATCATACAGCGCGGCCTTGATCGACATGTGCAGTGACGTCGAACTGCACGCGACCATCAGATCGTCGACGTAGATCACGACGAACGCCATGTCATCGTCGCTCTTGCGCATAACATACACATAGTGGTCGGACTCGCACTTGCGGAAGCCGAGTCCAAGCATGAAGTCGTCGTCGACCTTCTGGTTCCACATCCGAGGCTCTTGCTTGAGTCCGTACAGTGACCTCTTCAGCTTGCACACATAGTCAGTCAGCAGACATGCGTTGATGTAGCCCTCCGGCTGCTGCATGTAGATAAGATAGATAGATAGATAGATAGATAGATAGATAGATAGATATAGATAGATAGATAGATAGATAGATAGATAGATAGATAGATAGATAGATAGATAGATAGATAGATAGATAGATAGATAGATAGATAGATAGATAGATAGATAGATAGATAGATAGATAGATAGATAGATAGATAGATAGATAGATAGATAGATATAGATAGATAGATAGATAGATAGATAGATAGATAGATAGATAGATAGATAGATAGATAGATAGATAGATAGATAGATAGATAGATAGATAGATAGATAGATAGATAGATAGATAGATAGATAGATAGATAGATAGATAGATAGATAGATAGATATAGATATATAGATAGATAGATAGATAGATAGATAGATAGATATATAGATAGATAGATAGATGACTTCGTCGATGTCGCCGTTCAAGAACGCAGTCTATACGTGCATCTGGTGCAGAAGCAAGTTGTACTGGGCAGCCACAGCAAGCACGATCCGAATCGACGTGAACTTGGCAACTGGTGCAAACGTCTCGTCATAGTCGATGCCGTACTTTTGCGCAAAGCCCTTTGCAACGAGACGCGCCTTGTGTCGCTCAACTTGGCCGTGCTCGTTCTCCTTGACCTTGAAGACCCACCTGCAGTTGTTGACACAAGATCCGAGTTGGTTCTTCACCAAGAGTTCAAGAGTTTGAGTCTGGAGTGACCGATGTACCGAGTCGAAGGTGCCAAATGTACGCTTTGGTACTCGTTTGTACTCGGATCACTCGACACAAGTGCGTGCGCGTTCGCACGACTTTTGCTGGCTTGGGCTCACAACCTGCTGCTCCCTTTCCACAATCGAACGTATGGATGATAGGCGGCAGGTTCTGGAAGAACGTCGTCATTAGCTGGCTGGCCGCCGCTCTGCCACCAAGAGAACTAACTTATCTTGTGCCGTCATCTCCACGTCATCTTCGATATCCACCTCACCGTGCCGATTCCATACGCAGCCAGTAAAGGCCATCCACAAAGTCGGCGGGTCGCGCCTACCTTGCGCGCTTTCTTGGTCAAAATGTTCATGCTTAAGCCGTCAAACACAACTTGGAACTTGTTAGACATGTTGATCTGCGGAATCAAAAGCATATTCTTTCCGATACTTGGCACGTACAGCAGCATCACGTCTTGCACCTCGTCAGGTCACGCACTTGGTCGTTTGGCAGCACGATCTTCTCGTTCACGGTGGCGACCCCAAGTATCTTGGTCTTCTTCCTGTTTGCTATTACCAACTCCCCATTCTAGTCGTTCTCGTCCAAAACAGCAAACTTGGACTTGTTGTTGCAGATGTGGTGTGTGTGTCGCGCCACTGTCGACCGCCCACATACCTCGCATTTCTTCTTTCGCTGCCTACATGCCACACTCCGTCGACACGAAGACCGCCAGTGAAGCATCATAGTCATCGTCATCGTATTCGCGCTGGACGTAATTCGCGCATCGACCGACCGACCGCCGTTGCCGTTCGTGTGTTTGCGCCCATTTTGCTTGTTCTTCGATCAGCATTGGTCGAGCGTGTGGTCGACTGGTCGACCCTGCCGCAGAACATGCACATGCGAGGGAGGTGCGCTGCGGCTCGTTCTCGGCAGCAAACGCTTTGGCGTGGTCTTCGGTCTTCATCGTTTTCTTCTCACCCGATCGCTTGATGTGCTCATTCGTGACCACCTTGATCACGTCTCGGGTCTTCACGTCGGCATTGCTCATCTCGTGTCTACGCTAGCCACTGAAAAGCTCGAGTCCAGGATTATGTGGCTGGCGTCTTGACGGGCTTCGAGTCCGACATGCCGAACTTGTGCAGGATTGACCCCGGAAACTTGGTCTGCGAGACCGTCAAAGTGCCTTGTCCCCGGTCTCGGGTGATCTGCATCGCAAGGCAAAACCAAAGTTCACCGAGGTCTGACGTCTCAAACTGATCGATCATACAGCGCGGCCTTGATCGACATGTGCAGTGACGTCGAACTGCACGCGACCATCAGATCGTCGACGTAGATCACGACGAACGCCATGTCATCGTCGCTCTTGCGCATAACATACACATAGTGGTCGGACTCGCACTTGCGGAAGCCGAGTCCAAGCATGAAGTCGTCGTCGACCTTCTGGTTCCACATCCGAGGCGCTTGCTTGAGTCCGTACAGTGACTTCTTCAGCTTGCACACATAGTCAGTCAGCAGACATGCGTTGATGTAGCCCTCCGGCTGCTGCATGTAGATAAGATAGATAGATAGATAGATAGATAATAGATAGATAGATAGATAGATAGATAGATAGATAGATAGATATAGATAGATAGATAGATAGATAGATAGATAGATAGATAGATAGATAGATAGATAGATAGATAGATAGATAGATAGATAGATAGATAGATAGATAGATAGATAGATAGATAGATAGATAGATAGATAGATAGATAGATAGATAGATAGATAGATAGATAGATAGATAGATAGATAGATAGATGACTTCGTCGATGTCGCCGTTCAAGAACGCAGTCTATACGTGCATCTGGTGCAGAAGCAAGTTGTACTGGGCAGCCACAGCAAGCACGATCCGAATCGACGTGAACTTGGCAACTGGTGCAAACGTCTCGTCATAGTCGATGCCGTACTTTTGCGCAAAGCCCTTTGCAACGAGACGCGCCTTGTGTCGCTCAACTTGGCCGTGCTCGTTCTCCTTGACCTTGAAGACCCACCTGCAGTTGTTGACACAAGATCCGAGTTGGTTCTTCACCAAGAGTTCAAGAGTTTGAGTCTGGAGTGACCGATGTGACCGAGTCGAAGGTGCCAAATGTACGCTTTGGTACTCGTTTGAACTCGGGTCACTCGACACAAGTGCGTGCGCGTTCGCACGACTTTTGCTGGCTTGGGCTCACAACCTGCTGCTCCCTTTCCACAATCGAACGTATGGATGATAGGCGGCAGGTTCTGGAAGAACGTCGTCATTAGCTGGCCGCCGCTCTGCCACCAAGAGAACTAACTTATCTTGTGCCGTCATCTCCACGTCATCTTCGATATCCACCTCACCGTGCCGATTCCATACGCAGCCAGTAAAGGCCATCCACAAAGTCGGCGGGTCGCGCCTACCTTGCGCGCTTTCTTGGTCAAAATGTTCATGCTTAAGCCGTCAAACACAACTTGGAACTTGTTAGACATGTTGATCTGCGGAATCAAAAGCATATTCTTTCCGATACTTGGCACGTACAGCAGCACACGTCTTGCACCTCGTCAGGTCACGCACTTGGTCGTTTGGCAGCACGATCTTCTCGTTCACGGTGGCGACCCCAAGTATCTTGGTCTTCTTCCTGTTTGCTATTACCAACTCCCCATTCTAGTCGTTCTCGTCCAAAACAGCAAACTTGGACTTGTTGTTGCAGATGTGGTGTGTGTGTCGCGCCACTGTCGACCGCCCACATACCTCGCATTTCTTCTTTCGCTGCCTACATGCCACACTCCGTCGACACGAAGACCGCCAGTGAAGCATCATAGTCATCGTCATCGTATTCGCGCTGGACGTAATTCGCGCATCGACCGACCGACCGCCGTTGCCGTTCGTGTGTTTGCGCCCATTTTGCTTGTTCTTCGATCAGCATTGGTCGAGCGTGTGGTCGACTGGTCGACCCTGCCGCAGAACATGCACATGCGAGGGAGGTGCGCTGCGGCTCGTTCTCGGCAGCAAACGCTTTGGCGTGGTCTTCGGTCTTCATCGTTTTCTTCTCACCCGATCGCTTGATGTGCTCATTCGTGACCACCTTGATCACGTCTCGGGTCTTCACGTCGGCATTGCTCATCTCGTGTCTACGCTAGCCACTGAAAAGCTCGAGTCCAGGATTATGTGGCTGGCGTCTTGACGGGCTTCGAGTCCGACATGCCGAACTTGTGCAGGATTGACCCCGGAAACTTGGTCTGCGAGACCGTCAAAGTGCCTTGTCCCCGGTCTCGGGTGATCTGCATCGCAAGGCAAAACCAAAGTTCACCGAGGTCTGACGTCTCAAACTGATCGATCATACAGCGCGGCCTTGATCGACATGTGCAGTGACGTCGAACTGCACGCGACCATCAGATCGTCGACGTAGATCACGACGAACGCCATGTCATCGTCGCTCTTGCGCATAACATACACATAGTGGTCGGACTCGCACTTGCGGAAGCCGAGTCCAAGCATGAAGTCGTCGTCGACCTTCTGGTTCCACATCCGAGGCGCTTGCTTGAGTCCGTACAGTGACTTCTTCAGCTTGCACACATAGTCAGTCAGCAGACATGCGTTGATGTAGCCCTCCGGCTGCTGCATGTAGATAAGATAGATAGATAGATAGATAATGACTTCGTCGATGTCGCCGTTCAAGAACGCAGTCTATACGTGCATCTGGTGCAGAAGCAAGTTGTACTGGGCAGCCACAGCAAGCACGATCCGAATCGACGTGAACTTGGCAACTGGTGCAAACGTCTCGTCATAGTCGATGCCGTACTTTTGCGCAAAGCCCTTTGCAACGAGACGCGCCTTGTGTCGCTCAACTTGGCCGTGCTCGTTCTCCTTGACCTTGAAGACCCACCTGCAGTTGTTGACACAAGATCCGAGTTGGTTCTTCACCAAGAGTTCAAGAGTTTGAGTCTGGAGTGACCGATGTGACCGAGTCGAAGGTGCCAAATGTACGCTTTGGTACTCGTTTGAACTCGGGTCACTCGACACAAGTGCGTGCGCGTTCGCACGACTTTTGCTGGCTTGGGCTCACAACCTGCTGCTCCCTTTCCACAATCGAACGTATGGATGATAGGCGGCAGGTTCTGGAAGAACGTCGTCATTAGCTGGCCGCCGCTCTGCCACCAAGAGAACTAACTTATCTTGTGCCGTCATCTCCACGTCATCTTCGATATCCACCTCACCGTGCCGATTCCATACGCAGCCAGTAAAGGCCATCCACAAAGTCGGCGGGTCGCGCCTACCTTGCGCGCTTTCTTGGTCAAAATGTTCATGCTTAAGCCGTCAAACACAACTTGGAACTTGTTAGACATGTTGATCTGCGGAATCAAAAGCATATTCTTTCCGATACTTGGCACGTACAGCAGCACCACGTCTTGCACCTCGTCAGGTCACGCACTTGGTCGTTTGGCAGCACGATCTTCTCGTTCACGGTGGCGACCCCAAGTATCTTGGTCTTCTTCCTGTTTGCTATTACCAACTCCCCATTCTAGTCGTTCTCGTCCAAAACAGCAAACTTGGACTTGTTGTTGCAGATGTGGTGTGTGTGTCGCGCCACTGTCGACCGCCCACATACCTCGCATTTCTTCTTTCGCTGCCTACATGCCACACTCCGTCGACACGAAGACCGCCAGTGAAGCATCATAGTCATCGTCATCGTATTCGCGCTGGACGTAATTCGCGCATCGACCGACCGACCGCCGTTGCCGTTCGTGTGTTTGCGCCCATTTTGCTTGTTCTTCGATCAGCATTGGTCGAGCGTGTGGTCGACTGGTCGACCCTGCCGCAGAACATGCACATGCGAGGGAGGTGCGCTGCGGCTCGTTCTCGGCAGCAAACGCTTTGGCGTGGTCTTCGGTCTTCATCGTTTTCTTCTCACCCGATCGCTTGATGTGCTCATTCGTGACCACCTTGATCACGTCTCGGGTCTTCACGTCGGCATTGCTCATCTCGTGTCTACGCTAGCCACTGAAAAGCTCGAGTCCAGGATTATGTGGCTGGCGTCTTGACGGGCTTCGAGTCCGACATGCCGAACTTGTGCAGGATTGACCCCGGAAACTTGGTCTGCGAGACCGTCAAAGTGCCTTGTCCCCGGTCTCGGGTGATCTGCATCGCAAGGCAAAACCAAAGTTCACCGAGGTCTGACGTCTCAAACTGATCGATCATACAGCGCGGCCTTGATCGACATGTGCAGTGACGTCGAACTGCACGCGACCATCAGATCGTCGACGTAGATCACGACGAACGCCATGTCATCGTCGCTCTTGCGCATAACATACACATAGTGGTCGGACTCGCACTTGCGGAAGCCGAGTCCAAGCATGAAGTCGTCGTCGACCTTCTGGTTCCACATCCGAGGCGCTTGCTTGAGTCCGTACAGTGACTTCTTCAGCTTGCACACATAGTCAGTCAGCAGACATGCGTTGATGTAGCCCTCCGGCTGCTGCATGTAGATAGATAGATAGATAGATAGATAGATAGATGACTTCGTCGATGTCGCCGTTCAAGAACGCAGTCTATACGTGCATCTGGTGCAGAAGCAAGTTGTACTGGGCAGCCACAGCAAGCACGATCCGAATCGACGTGAACTTGGCAACTGGTGCAAACGTCTCGTCATAGTCGATGCCGTACTTTTGCGCAAAGCCCTTTGCAACGAGACGCGCCTTGTGTCGCTCAACTTGGCCGTGCTCGTTCTCCTTGACCTTGAAGACCCACCTGCAGTTGTTGACACAAGATCCGAGTTGGTTCTTCACCAAGAGTTCAAGAGTTTGAGTCTGGAGTGACCGATGTGACCGAGTCGAAGGTGCCAAATGTACGCTTTGGTACTCGTTTGAACTCGGGTCACTCGACACAAGTGCGTGCGCGTTCGCACGACTTTTGCTGGCTTGGGCTCACAACCTGCTGCTCCCTTTCCACAATCGAACGTATGGATGATAGGCGGCAGGTTCTGGAAGAACGTCGTCATTAGCTGGCCGCCGCTCTGCCACCAAGAGAACTAACTTATCTTGTGCCGTCATCTCCACGTCATCTTCGATATCCACCTCACCGTGCCGATTCCATACGCAGCCAGTAAAGGCCATCCACAAAGTCGGCGGGTCGCGCCTACCTTGCGCGCTTTCTTGGTCAAAATGTTCATGCTTAAGCCGTCAAACACAACTTGGAACTTGTTAGACATGTTGATCTGCGGAATCAAAAGCATATTCTTTCCGATACTTGGCACGTACAGCAGCACCACGTCTTGCACCTCGTCAGGTCACGCACTTGGTCGTTTGGCAGCACGATCTTCTCGTTCACGGTGGCGACCCCAAGTATCTTGGTCTTCTTCCTGTTTGCTATTACCAACTCCCCATTCTAGTCGTTCTCGTCCAAAACAGCAAACTTGGACTTGTTGTTGCAGATGTGGTGTGTGTGTCGCGCCACTGTCGACCGCCCACATACCTCGCATTTCTTCTTTCGCTGCCTACATGCCACACTCCGTCGACACGAAGACCGCCAGTGAAGCATCATAGTCATCGTCATCGTATTCGCGCTGGACGTAATTCGCGCATCGACCGACCGACCGCCGTTGCCGTTCGTGTGTTTGCGCCCATTTTGCTTGTTCTTCGATCAGCATTGGTCGAGCGTGTGGTCGACTGGTCGACCCTGCCGCAGAACATGCACATGCGAGGGAGGTGCGCTGCGGCTCGTTCTCGGCAGCAAACGCTTTGGCGTGGTCTTCGGTCTTCATCGTTTTCTTCTCACCCGATCGCTTGATGTGCTCATTCGTGACCACCTTGATCACGTCTCGGGTCTTCACGTCGGCATTGCTCATCTCGTGTCTACGCTAGCCACTGAAAAGCTCGAGTCCAGGATTATGTGGCTGGCGTCTTGACGGGCTTCGAGTCCGACATGCCGAACTTGTGCAGGATTGACCCCGGAAACTTGGTCTGCGAGACCGTCAAAGTGCCTTGTCCCCGGTCTCGGGTGATCTGCATCGCAAGGCAAAACCAAAGTTCACCGAGGTCTGACGTCTCAAACTGATCGATCATACAGCGCGGCCTTGATCGACATGTGCAGTGACGTCGAACTGCACGCGACCATCAGATCGTCGACGTAGATCACGACGAACGCCATGTCATCGTCGCTCTTGCGCATAACATACACATAGTGGTCGGACTCGCACTTGCGGAAGCCGAGTCCAAGCATGAAGTCGTCGTCGACCTTCTGGTTCCACATCCGAGGCGCTTGCTTGAGTCCGTACAGTGACTTCTTCAGCTTGCACACATAGTCAGTCAGCAGACATGCGTTGATGTAGCCCTCCGGCTGCTGCATGTAGATAAGATAGATAGATAGATAGATAGATGACTTCGTCGATGTCGCCGTTCAAGAACGCAGTCTATACGTGCATCTGGTGCAGAAGCAAGTTGTACTGGGCAGCCACAGCAAGCACGATCCGAATCGACGTGAACTTGGCAACTGGTGCAAACGTCTCGTCATAGTCGATGCCGTACTTTTGCGCAAAGCCCTTTGCAACGAGACGCGCCTTGTGTCGCTCAACTTGGCCGTGCTCGTTCTCCTTGACCTTGAAGACCCACCTGCAGTTGTTGACACAAGATCCGAGTTGGTTCTTCACCAAGAGTTCAAGAGTTTGAGTCTGGAGTGACCGATGTGACCGAGTCGAAGGTGCCAAATGTACGCTTTGGTACTCGTTTGAACTCGGGTCACTCGACACAAGTGCGTGCGCGTTCGCACGACTTTTGCTGGCTTGGGCTCACAACCTGCTGCTCCCTTTCCACAATCGAACGTATGGATGATAGGCGGCAGGTTCTGGAAGAACGTCGTCATTAGCTGGCCGCCGCTCTGCCACCAAGAGAACTAACTTATCTTGTGCCGTCATCTCCACGTCATCTTCGATATCCACCTCACCGTGCCGATTCCATACGCAGCCAGTAAAGGCCATCCACAAAGTCGGCGGGTCGCGCCTACCTTGCGCGCTTTCTTGGTCAAAATGTTCATGCTTAAGCCGTCAAACACAACTTGGAACTTGTTAGACATGTTGATCTGCGGAATCAAAAGCATATTCTTTCCGATACTTGGCACGTACAGCAGCACCACGTCTTGCACCTCGTCAGGTCACGCACTTGGTCGTTTGGCAGCACGATCTTCTCGTTCACGGTGGCGACCCCAAGTATCTTGGTCTTCTTCCTGTTTGCTATTACCAACTCCCCATTCTAGTCGTTCTCGTCCAAAACAGCAAACTTGGACTTGTTGTTGCAGATGTGGTGTGTGTGTCGCGCCACTGTCGACCGCCCACATACCTCGCATTTCTTCTTTCGCTGCCTACATGCCACACTCCGTCGACACGAAGACCGCCAGTGAAGCATCATAGTCATCGTCATCGTATTCGCGCTGGACGTAATTCGCGCATCGACCGACCGACCGCCGTTGCCGTTCGTGTGTTTGCGCCCATTTTGCTTGTTCTTCGATCAGCATTGGTCGAGCGTGTGGTCGACTGGTCGACCCTGCCGCAGAACATGCACATGCGAGGGAGGTGCGCTGCGGCTCGTTCTCGGCAGCAAACGCTTTGGCGTGGTCTTCGGTCTTCATCGTTTTCTTCTCACCCGATCGCTTGATGTGCTCATTCGTGACCACCTTGATCACGTCTCGGGTCTTCACGTCGGCATTGCTCATCTCGTGTCTACGCTAGCCACTGAAAAGCTCGAGTCCAGGATTATGTGGCTGGCGTCTTGACGGGCTTCGAGTCCGACATGCCGAACTTGTGCAGGATTGACCCCGAAACTTGGTCTGCGAGACCGTCAAAGTGCCTTGTCCCCGGTCTCGGGTGATCTGCATCGCAAGGCAAAACCAAAGTTCACCGAGGTCTGACGTCTCAAACTGATCGATCATACAGCGCGGCCTTGATCGACATGTGCAGTGACCTCGAACTGCACGCGACCATCAGATCGTCGACGTAGATCACGACGAACGCCATGTCATCGTCGCTCTTGCGCATAACATACACATAGTGGTCGGACTCGCACTTGCGGAAGCCGAGTCCAAGCATGAAGTCGTCGTCGACCTTCTGGTTCCACATCCGAGGCGCTTGCTTGAGTCCGTACAGTGACTTCTTCAGCTTGCACACATAGTCAGTCAGCAGACATGCGTTGATGTAGCCCTCCGGCTGCTGCATGTAGATAAGATAGATAGATAGATAGATAGATGACTTCGTCGATGTCGCCGTTCAAGAACGCAGTCTATACGTGCATCTGGTGCAGAAGCAAGTTGTACTGGGCAGCCACAGCAAGCACGATCCGAATCGACGTGAACTTGGCAACTGGTGCAAACGTCTCGTCATAGTCGATGCCGTACTTTTGCGCAAAGCCCTTTGCAACGAGACGCGCCTTGTGTCGCTCAACTTGGCCGTGCTCGTTCTCCTTGACCTTGAAGACCCACCTGCAGTTGTTGACACAAGATCCAGTTGGTTCTTCACCAAGAGTTCAAGAGTTTGAGTCTGGAGTGACCGATGTGACCGAGTCGAAGGTGCCAAATGTACGCTTTGGTACTCGTTTGAACTCGGGTCACTCGACACAAGTGCGTGCGCGTTCGCACGACTTTTGCTGGCTTGGGCTCACAACCTGCTGCTCCCTTTCCACAATCGAACGTATGGATGATAGGCGGCAGGTTCTGGAAGAACGTCGTCATTAGCTGGCCGCCGCTCTGCCACCAAGAGAACTAACTTATCTTGTGCCGTCATCTCCACGTCATCTTCGATATCCACCTCACCGTGCCGATTCCATACGCAGCCAGTAAAGGCCATCCACAAAGTCGGCGGGTCGCGCCTACCTTGCGCGCTTTCTTGGTCAAAATGTTCATGCTTAAGCCGTCAAACACAACTTGGAACTTGTTAGACATGTTGATCTGCGGAATCAAAAGCATATTCTTTCCGATACTTGGCACGTACAGCAGCACCACGTCTTGCACCTCGTCAGGTCACGCACTTGGTCGTTTGGCAGCACGATCTTCTCGTTCACGGTGGCGACCCCAAGTATCTTGGTCTTCTTCCTGTTTGCTATTACCAACTCCCCATTCTAGTCGTTCTCGTCCAAAACAGCAAACTTGGACTTGTTGTTGCAGATGTGGTGTGTGTGTCGCGCCACTGTCGACCGCCCACATACCTCGCATTTCTTCTTTCGCTGCCTACATGCCACACTCCGTCGACACGAAGACCGCCAGTGAAGCATCATAGTCATCGTCATCGTATTCGCGCTGGACGTAATTCGCGCATCGACCGACCGACCGCCGTTGCCGTTCGTGTGTTTGCGCCCATTTTGCTTGTTCTTCGATCAGCATTGGTCGAGCGTGTGGTCGACTGGTCGACCCTGCCGCAGAACATGCACATGCGAGGGAGGTGCGCTGCGGCTCGTTCTCGGCAGCAAACGCTTTGGCGTGGTCTTCGGTCTTCATCGTTTTCTTCTCACCCGATCGCTTGATGTGCTCATTCGTGACCACCTTGATCACGTCTCGGGTCTTCACGTCGGCATTGCTCATCTCGTGTCTACGCTAGCCACTGAAAAGCTCGAGTCCAGGATTATGTGGCTGGCGTCTTGACGGGCTTCGAGTCCGACATGCCGAACTTGTGCAGGATTGACCCCGGAAACTTGGTCTGCGAGACCGTCAAAGTGCCTTGTCCCCGGTCTCGGGTGATCTGCATCGCAAGGCAAAACCAAAGTTCACCGAGGTCTGACGTCTCAAACTGATCGATCATACAGCGCGGCCTTGATCGACATGTGCAGTGACCTCGAACTGCACGCGACCATCAGATCGTCGACGTAGATCACGACGAACGCCATGTCATCGTCGCTCTTGCGCATAACATACACATAGTGGTCGGACTCGCACTTGCGGAAGCCGAGTCCAAGCATGAAGTCGTCGTCGACCTTCTGGTTCCACATCCGAGGCGCTTGCTTGAGTCCGTACAGTGACTTCTTCAGCTTGCACACATAGTCAGTCAGCAGACATGCGTTGATGTAGCCCTCCGGCTGCTGCATGTAGATAGATAAGATAGATAGATAGATAGATGACTTCGTCGATGTCGCCGTTCAAGAACGCAGTCTATACGTGCATCTGGTGCAGAAGCAAGTTGTACTGGGCAGCCACAGCAAGCACGATCCGAATCGACGTGAACTTGGCAACTGGTGCAAACGTCTCGTCATAGTCGATGCCGTACTTTTGCGCAAAGCCCTTTGCAACGAGACGCGCCTTGTGTCGCTCAACTTGGCCGTGCTCGTTCTCCTTGACCTTGAAGACCCACCTGCAGTTGTTGACACAAGATCCGAGTTGGTTCTTCACCAAGAGTTCAAGAGTTTGAGTCTGGAGTGACCGATGTGACCGAGTCGAAGGTGCCAAATGTACGCTTTGGTACTCGTTTGAACTCGGGTCACTCGACACAAGTGCGTGCGCGTTCGCACGACTTTTGCTGGCTTGGGCTCACAACCTGCTGCTCCCTTTCCACAATCGAACGTATGGATGATAGGCGGCAGGTTCTGGAAGAACGTCGTCATTAGCTGGCCGCCGCTCTGCCACCAAGAGAACTAACTTATCTTGTGCCGTCATCTCCACGTCATCTTCGATATCCACCTCACCGTGCCGATTCCATACGCAGCCAGTAAAGGCCATCCACAAAGTCGGCGGGTCGCGCCTACCTTGCGCGCTTTCTTGGTCAAAATGTTCATGCTTAAGCCGTCAAACACAACTTGGAACTTGTTAGACATGTTGATCTGCGGAATCAAAAGCATATTCTTTCCGATACTTGGCACGTACAGCAGCACCACGTCTTGCACCTCGTCAGGTCACGCACTTGGTCGTTTGGCAGCACGATCTTCTCGTTCACGGTGGCGACCCCAAGTATCTTGGTCTTCTTCCTGTTTGCTATTACCAACTCCCCATTCTAGTCGTTCTCGTCCAAAACAGCAAACTTGGACTTGTTGTTGCAGATGTGGTGTGTGTGTCGCGCCACTGTCGACCGCCCACATACCTCGCATTTCTTCTTTCGCTGCCTACATGCCACACTCCGTCGACACGAAGACCGCCAGTGAAGCATCATAGTCATCGTCATCGTATTCGCGCTGGACGTAATTCGCGCATCGACCGACCGACCGCCGTTGCCGTTCGTGTGTTTGCGCCCATTTTGCTTGTTCTTCGATCAGCATTGGTCGAGCGTGTGGTCGACTGGTCGACCCTGCCGCAGAACATGCACATGCGAGGGAGGTGCGCTGCGGCTCGTTCTCGGCAGCAAACGCTTTGGCGTGGTCTTCGGTCTTCATCGTTTTCTTCTCACCCGATCGCTTGATGTGCTCATTCGTGACCACCTTGATCACGTCTCGGGTCTTCACGTCGGCATTGCTCATCTCGTGTCTACGCTAGCCACTGAAAAGCTCGAGTCCAGGATTATGTGGCTGGCGTCTTGACGGGCTTCGAGTCCGACATGCCGAACTTGTGCAGGATTGACCCCGGAAACTTGGTCTGCGAGACCGTCAAAGTGCCTTGTCCCCGGTCTCGGGTGATCTGCATCGCAAGGCAAAACCAAAGTTCACCGAGGTCTGACGTCTCAAACTGATCGATCATACAGCGCGGCCTTGATCGACATGTGCAGTGACGTCGAACTGCACGCGACCATCAGATCGTCGACGTAGATCACGACGAACGCCATGTCATCGTCGCTCTTGCGCATAACATACACATAGTGGTCGGACTCGCACTTGCGGAAGCCGAGTCCAAGCATGAAGTCGTCGTCGACCTTCTGGTTCCACATCCGAGGCGCTTGCTTGAGTCCGTACAGTGACTTCTTCAGCTTGCACACATAGTCAGTCAGCAGACATGCGTTGATGTAGCCCTCCGGCTGCTGCATGTAGATAAGATAGATAGATAGATAGATGACTTCGTCGATGTCGCCGTTCAAGAACGCAGTCTATACGTGCATCTGGTGCAGAAGCAAGTTGTACTGGGCAGCCACAGCAAGCACGATCCGAATCGACGTGAACTTGGCAACTGGTGCAAACGTCTCGTCATAGTCGATGCCGTACTTTTGCGCAAAGCCCTTTGCAACGAGACGCGCCTTGTGTCGCTCAACTTGGCCGTGCTCGTTCTCCTTGACCTTGAAGACCCACCTGCAGTTGTTGACACAAGATCCGAGTTGGTTCTTCACCAAGAGTTCAAGAGTTTGAGTCTGGAGTGACCGATGTGACCGAGTCGAAGGTGCCAAATGTACGCTTTGGTACTCGTTTGAACTCGGGTCACTCGACACAAGTGCGTGCGCGTTCGCACGACTTTTGCTGGCTTGGGCTCACAACCTGCTGCTCCCTTTCCACAATCGAACGTATGGATGATAGGCGGCAGGTTCTGGAAGAACGTCGTCATTAGCTGGCCGCCGCTCTGCCACCAAGAGAACTAACTTATCTTGTGCCGTCATCTCCACGTCATCTTCGATATCCACCTCACCGTGCCGATTCCATACGCAGCCAGTAAAGGCCATCCACAAAGTCGGCGGGTCGCGCCTACCTTGCGCGCTTTCTTGGTCAAAATGTTCATGCTTAAGCCGTCAAACACAACTTGGAACTTGTTAGACATGTTGATCTGCGGAATCAAAAGCATATTCTTTCCGATACTTGGCACGTACAGCAGCACCACGTCTTGCACCTCGTCAGGTCACGCACTTGGTCGTTTGGCAGCACGATCTTCTCGTTCACGGTGGCGACCCCAAGTATCTTGGTCTTCTTCCTGTTTGCTATTACCAACTCCCCATTCTAGTCGTTCTCGTCCAAAACAGCAAACTTGGACTTGTTGTTGCAGATGTGGTGTGTGTGTCGCGCCACTGTCGACCGCCCACATACCTCGCATTTCTTCTTTCGCTGCCTACATGCCACACTCCGTCGACACGAAGACCGCCAGTGAAGCATCATAGTCATCGTCATCGTATTCGCGCTGGACGTAATTCGCGCATCGACCGACCGACCGCCGTTGCCGTTCGTGTGTTTGCGCCCATTTTGCTTGTTCTTCGATCAGCATTGGTCGAGCGTGTGGTCGACTGGTCGACCCTGCCGCAGAACATGCACATGCGAGGGAGGTGCGCTGCGGCTCGTTCTCGGCAGCAAACGCTTTGGCGTGGTCTTCGGTCTTCATCGTTTTCTTCTCACCCGATCGCTTGATGTGCTCATTCGTGACCACCTTGATCACGTCTCGGGTCTTCACGTCGGCATTGCTCATCTCGTGTCTACGCTAGCCACTGAAAAGCTCGAGTCCAGGATTATGTGGCTGGCGTCTTGACGGGCTTCGAGTCCGACATGCCGAACTTGTGCAGGATTGACCCCGGAAACTTGGTCTGCGAGACCGTCAAAGTGCCTTGTCCCCGGTCTCGGGTGATCTGCATCGCAAGGCAAAACCAAAGTTCACCGAGGTCTGACGTCTCAAACTGATCGATCATACAGCGCGGCCTTGATCGACATGTGCAGTGACGTCGAACTGCACGCGACCATCAGATCGTCGACGTAGATCACGACGAACGCCATGTCATCGTCGCTCTTGCGCATAACATACACATAGTGGTCGGACTCGCACTTGCGGAAGCCGAGTCCAAGCATGAAGTCGTCGTCGACCTTCTGGTTCCACATCCGAGGCGCTTGCTTGAGTCCGTACAGTGACTTCTTCAGCTTGCACACATAGTCAGTCAGCAGACATGCGTTGATGTAGCCCTCCGGCTGCTGCATGTAGATAAGATAGATAGATAGATAGATGACTTCGTCGATGTCGCCGTTCAAGAACGCAGTCTATACGTGCATCTGGTGCAGAAGCAAGTTGTACTGGGCAGCCACAGCAAGCACGATCCGAATCGACGTGAACTTGGCAACTGGTGCAAACGTCTCGTCATAGTCGATGCCGTACTTTTGCGCAAAGCCCTTTGCAACGAGACGCGCCTTGTGTCGCTCAACTTGGCCGTGCTCGTTCTCCTTGACCTTGAAGACCCACCTGCAGTTGTTGACACAAGATCCGAGTTGGTTCTTCACCAAGAGTTCAAGAGTTTGAGTCTGGAGTGACCGATGTGACCGAGTCGAAGGTGCCAAATGTACGCTTTGGTACTCGTTTGAACTCGGGTCACTCGACACAAGTGCGTGCGCGTTCGCACGACTTTTGCTGGCTTGGGCTCACAACCTGCTGCTCCCTTTCCACAATCGAACGTATGGATGATAGGCGGCAGGTTCTGGAAGAACGTCGTCATTAGCTGGCCGCCGCTCTGCCACCAAGAGAACTAACTTATCTTGTGCCGTCATCTCCACGTCATCTTCGATATCCACCTCACCGTGCCGATTCCATACGCAGCCAGTAAAGGCCATCCACAAAGTCGGCGGGTCGCGCCTACCTTGCGCGCTTTCTTGGTCAAAATGTTCATGCTTAAGCCGTCAAACACAACTTGGAACTTGTTAGACATGTTGATCTGCGGAATCAAAAGCATATTCTTTCCGATACTTGGCACGTACAGCAGCACCACGTCTTGCACCTCGTCAGGTCACGCACTTGGTCGTTTGGCAGCACGATCTTCTCGTTCACGGTGGCGACCCCAAGTATCTTGGTCTTCTTCCTGTTTGCTATTACCAACTCCCCATTCTAGTCGTTCTCGTCCAAAACAGCAAACTTGGACTTGTTGTTGCAGATGTGGTGTGTGTGTCGCGCCACTGTCGACCGCCCACATACCTCGCATTTCTTCTTTCGCTGCCTACATGCCACACTCCGTCGACACGAAGACCGCCAGTGAAGCATCATAGTCATCGTCATCGTATTCGCGCTGGACGTAATTCGCGCATCGACCGACCGACCGCCGTTGCCGTTCGTGTGTTTGCGCCCATTTTGCTTGTTCTTCGATCAGCATTGGTCGAGCGTGTGGTCGACTGGTCGACCCTGCCGCAGAACATGCACATGCGAGGGAGGTGCGCTGCGGCTCGTTCTCGGCAGCAAACGCTTTGGCGTGGTCTTCGGTCTTCATCGTTTTCTTCTCACCCGATCGCTTGATGTGCTCATTCGTGACCACCTTGATCACGTCTCGGGTCTTCACGTCGGCATTGCTCATCTCGTGTCTACGCTAGCCACTGAAAAGCTCGAGTCCAGGATTATGTGGCTGGCGTCTTGACGGGCTTCGAGTCCGACATGCCGAACTTGTGCAGGATTGACCCCGGAAACTTGGTCTGCGAGACCGTCAAAGTGCCTTGTCCCCGGTCTCGGGTGATCTGCATCGCAAGGCAAAACCAAAGTTCACCGAGGTCTGACGTCTCAAACTGATCGATCATACAGCGCGGCCTTGATCGACATGTGCAGTGACGTCGAACTGCACGCGACCATCAGATCGTCGACGTAGATCACGACGAACGCCATGTCATCGTCGCTCTTGCGCATAACATACACATAGTGGTCGGACTCGCACTTGCGGAAGCCGAGTCCAAGCATGAAGTCGTCGTCGACCTTCTGGTTCCACATCCGAGGCGCTTGCTTGAGTCCGTACAGTGACTTCTTCAGCTTGCACACATAGTCAGTCAGCAGACATGCGTTGATGTAGCCCTCCGGCTGCTGCATGTAGATAAGATAGATAGATAGATAGATAGATGACTTCGTCGATGTCGCCGTTCAAGAACGCAGTCTATACGTGCATCTGGTGCAGAAGCAAGTTGTACTGGGCAGCCACAGCAAGCACGATCCGAATCGACGTGAACTTGGCAACTGGTGCAAACGTCTCGTCATAGTCGATGCCGTACTTTTGCGCAAAGCCCTTTGCAACGAGACGCGCCTTGTGTCGCTCAACTTGGCCGTGCTCGTTCTCCTTGACCTTGAAGACCCACCTGCAGTTGTTGACACAAGATCCGAGTTGGTTCTTCACCAAGAGTTCAAGAGTTTGAGTCTGGAGTGACCGATGTGACCGAGTCGAAGGTGCCAAATGTACGCTTTGGTACTCGTTTGAACTCGGGTCACTCGACACAAGTGCGTGCGCGTTCGCACGACTTTTGCTGGCTTGGGCTCACAACCTGCTGCTCCCTTTCCACAATCGAACGTATGGATGATAGGCGGCAGGTTCTGGAAGAACGTCGTCATTAGCTGGCCGCCGCTCTGCCACCAAGAGAACTAACTTATCTTGTGCCGTCATCTCCACGTCATCTTCGATATCCACCTCACCGTGCCGATTCCATACGCAGCCAGTAAAGGCCATCCACAAAGTCGGCGGGTCGCGCCTACCTTGCGCGCTTTCTTGGTCAAAATGTTCATGCTTAAGCCGTCAAACACAACTTGGAACTTGTTAGACATGTTGATCTGCGGAATCAAAAGCATATTCTTTCCGATACTTGGCACGTACAGCAGCACCACGTCTTGCACCTCGTCAGGTCACGCACTTGGTCGTTTGGCAGCACGATCTTCTCGTTCACGGTGGCGACCCCAAGTATCTTGGTCTTCTTCCTGTTTGCTATTACCAACTCCCCATTCTAGTCGTTCTCGTCCAAAACAGCAAACTTGGACTTGTTGTTGCAGATGTGGTGTGTGTGTCGCGCCACTGTCGACCGCCCACATACCTCGCATTTCTTCTTTCGCTGCCTACATGCCACACTCCGTCGACACGAAGACCGCCAGTGAAGCATCATAGTCATCGTCATCGTATTCGCGCTGGACGTAATTCGCGCATCGACCGACCGACCGCCGTTGCCGTTCGTGTGTTTGCGCCCATTTTGCTTGTTCTTCGATCAGCATTGGTCGAGCGTGTGGTCGACTGGTCGACCCTGCCGCAGAACATGCACATGCGAGGGAGGTGCGCTGCGGCTCGTTCTCGGCAGCAAACGCTTTGGCGTGGTCTTCGGTCTTCATCGTTTTCTTCTCACCCGATCGCTTGATGTGCTCATTCGTGACCACCTTGATCACGTCTCGGGTCTTCACGTCGGCATTGCTCATCTCGTGTCTACGCTAGCCACTGAAAAGCTCGAGTCCAGGATTATGTGGCTGGCGTCTTGACGGGCTTCGAGTCCGACATGCCGAACTTGTGCAGGATTGACCCCGGAAACTTGGTCTGCGAGACCGTCAAAGTGCCTTGTCCCCGGTCTCGGGTGATCTGCATCGCAAGGCAAAACCAAAGTTCACCGAGGTCTGACGTCTCAAACTGATCGATCATACAGCGCGGCCTTGATCGACATGTGCAGTGACGTCGAACTGCACGCGACCATCAGATCGTCGACGTAGATCACGACGAACGCCATGTCATCGTCGCTCTTGCGCATAACATACACATAGTGGTCGGACTCGCACTTGCGGAAGCCGAGTCCAAGCATGAAGTCGTCGTCGACCTTCTGGTTCCACATCCGAGGCGCTTGCTTGAGTCCGTACAGTGACTTCTTCAGCTTGCACACATAGTCAGTCAGCAGACATGCGTTGATGTAGCCCTCCGGCTGCTGCATGTAGATAAGATAGATAGATAGATAGATGACTTCGTCGATGTCGCCGTTCAAGAACGCAGTCTATACGTGCATCTGGTGCAGAAGCAAGTTGTACTGGGCAGCCACAGCAAGCACGATCCGAATCGACGTGAACTTGGCAACTGGTGCAAACGTCTCGTCATAGTCGATGCCGTACTTTTGCGCAAAGCCCTTTGCAACGAGACGCGCCTTGTGTCGCTCAACTTGGCCGTGCTCGTTCTCCTTGACCTTGAAGACCCACCTGCAGTTGTTGACACAAGATCCGAGTTGGTTCTTCACCAAGAGTTCAAGAGTTTGAGTCTGGAGTGACCGATGTGACCGAGTCGAAGGTGCCAAATGTACGCTTTGGTACTCGTTTGAACTCGGGTCACTCGACACAAGTGCGTGCGCGTTCGCACGACTTTTGCTGGCTTGGGCTCACAACCTGCTGCTCCCTTTCCACAATCGAACGTATGGATGATAGGCGGCAGGTTCTGGAAGAACGTCGTCATTAGCTGGCCGCCGCTCTGCCACCAAGAGAACTAACTTATCTTGTGCCGTCATCTCCACGTCATCTTCGATATCCACCTCACCGTGCCGATTCCATACGCAGCCAGTAAAGGCCATCCACAAAGTCGGCGGGTCGCGCCTACCTTGCGCGCTTTCTTGGTCAAAATGTTCATGCTTAAGCCGTCAAACACAACTTGGAACTTGTTAGACATGTTGATCTGCGGAATCAAAAGCATATTCTTTCCGATACTTGGCACGTACAGCAGCACCACGTCTTGCACCTCGTCAGGTCACGCACTTGGTCGTTTGGCAGCACGATCTTCTCGTTCACGGTGGCGACCCCAAGTATCTTGGTCTTCTTCCTGTTTGCTATTACCAACTCCCCATTCTAGTCGTTCTCGTCCAAAACAGCAAACTTGGACTTGTTGTTGCAGATGTGGTGTGTGTGTCGCGCCACTGTCGACCGCCCACATACCTCGCATTTCTTCTTTCGCTGCCTACATGCCACACTCCGTCGACACGAAGACCGCCAGTGAAGCATCATAGTCATCGTCATCGTATTCGCGCTGGACGTAATTCGCGCATCGACCGACCGACCGCCGTTGCCGTTCGTGTGTTTGCGCCCATTTTGCTTGTTCTTCGATCAGCATTGGTCGAGCGTGTGGTCGACTGGTCGACCCTGCCGCAGAACATGCACATGCGAGGGAGGTGCGCTGCGGCTCGTTCTCGGCAGCAAACGCTTTGGCGTGGTCTTCGGTCTTCATCGTTTTCTTCTCACCCGATCGCTTGATGTGCTCATTCGT
Source organism: Pythium insidiosum (assembly GCA_022836835.1). Taxonomy (NCBI): domain Eukaryota; phylum Oomycota; class Peronosporomycetes; order Pythiales; family Pythiaceae; genus Pythium; species Pythium insidiosum. The sequence goes on along the minus strand of JAKVDI010000038.1, from coordinate 425,840 downwards.
GACCACCTTGATCACGTCTCGGGTCTTCACGTCGGCATTGCTCATCTCGTGTCTACGCTAGCCACTGAAAAGCTCGAGTCCAGGATTATGTGGCTGGCGTCTTGACGGGCTTCGAGTCCGACATGCCGAACTTGTGCAGGATTGACCCCGGAAACTTGGTCTGCGAGACCGTCAAAGTGCCTTGTCCCCGGTCTCGGGTGATCTGCATCGCAAGGCAAAACCAAAGTTCACCGAGGTCTGACGTCTCAAACTGATCGATCATACAGCGCGGCCTTGATCGACATGTGCAGTGACCTCGAACTGCACGCGACCATCAGATCGTCGACGTAGATCACGACGAACGCCATGTCATCGTCGCTCTTGCGCATAACATACACATAGTGGTCGGACTCGCACTTGCGGAAGCCGAGTCCAAGCATGAAGTCGTCGTCGACCTTCTGGTTCCACATCCGAGGCGCTTGCTTGAGTCCGTACAGTGACTTCTTCAGCTTGCACACATAGTCAGTCAGCAGACATGCGTTGATGTAGCCCTCCGGCTGCTGCATGTAGATAAGATAGATAGATAGATAGATGACTTCGTCGATGTCGCCGTTCAAGAACGCAGTCTATACGTGCATCTGGTGCAGAAGCAAGTTGTACTGGGCAGCCACAGCAAGCACGATCCGAATCGACGTGAACTTGGCAACTGGTGCAAACTTTTCTACCACTGAAGACGCGACTTGAGCATCGAGGAGTGCGGTGAGGACGTCGAGGGAGTTCGACTTGCTTGAATATATCGCGTTTGAGTCGGTCGTTTGACCATTTATTCGCCCAACGCCGACAGTCGTAGTCGCACTTGTGTGCCTCGGCAGTCGGTGTTGCAGTTGCTTGCTCTAGCGGCTGGATGGTATTTCATGCTTTACACCCGAGCGTTGCTCGATGCCATTCGTCAGGATTCGGCTTCAACTGCTGGTCACCGTGACGATCTTTAGCAGCACGATGGTCTTGATCATCATCACAACCGCTTTCGTCGTCGCGATCGATGGCCGTCTGATTGGATCTCTTCATCACCATCATACACCGCCGATTGGAATGAAACATGCAACCAAGTGGCGTATAAATCGCAACCAGGGTTTAGTTGCAATTTGCTTGGGTCCGGTTTTTGACAGCGCAGCGAAGACCTAACCAGAGGCTCGAAATGCAATAACATTGATGCATTGAATTAGTACATCTAGGGTTCTGCCAAAATGACATCTTCAACATAGGAGTCGGTAAGGCGCGGAACTCCGTACTGTGCTAACACCGGAGCACATTGCTCAGCCGTGAATTCCTCATACGAATGCGGAAGGTAGCTGTTCAGTAGCGTCTCGATGCTCTCGCTTAGAATCGGGCATTGGTCGACTTCGTCACCGATGTGACTGGACTCGTAGAGTTGCTGCGTATACACTGGTTCACGCGTCTTGCATGACCGAAGGAATTCTTGAACATGCAGAAAGAACGGGAACAACATGTTCTTCTTCTTGGCGTCTGTGACAATTTGAACACAGCGTTTGATTTGCTGGTAGCGATCTTCGTCTGTGCTTGTGTCCGCCGCACGTTGAAGCCAGATCTGTTGCTTGATGTATCCAAACAACTCCTCGAGAGGATTCAAAAATGGCGAATACGGAGGCAGATACTCGAGGCAGAGTGACGGCGAGATCAATTCGCCTTGCAGGTAGTTAACAAGGCACGCTGAGTGATGGGTCCCCACGTTGTCCATGATGACGGCACGCCTCTTGGATCGCTGAGCAGGACTGAAATCCGTGACGTACTTTGTCACAAGCTCTTTGAAGAACTCGAGAACCTTGGCCCCCGTCACAGACTCTGTGGTGACAACGTAGTGAATGATGCCAAGCTCTGGGCTTCCGGCAAGGAGGAGCGAGAGATGGACACCGTCGTTCTCGTGAGGGGTCTCATCCAACAACGTTGGTCTCCACCCAATGATTGTCCAAGCGCCAGTCTTGGAATTCTTTGACAGATGCATTTCGTCGTAGTAGATCGCTTCATGGAAAACCGTTTGCCCGTGCTTCTCTACCATATCGCGAGCATACTCGTATCTCTTGCGAATGGTCTCTACGCTGTTCCGGTCGCGTGGGAAGCGACGAAAATCGCCGTGACGAAAGCCACACCTGTCCTTGATTCTCTTCCTCGCAGTCGACTTGGAGACATGCACACCGAATGATTTCTGTAAAAACTTTGCACAACGTTCCCATGTTGCTTGCTTCGAGATAAACATGAACCGAGCGCCCGCCCAAACCATTTCGTCTGTTAGGACAGCCTTTCTCCCCCGGTGCTCCTCGAAAGGCAAGCCGTTCCGTGCATGGCGCGAAGTTGTCGACTTGTGGCGTCCAAGAAAACGTGCGGCCTTGGTTTGGGACATGTTCGCACAAAGCGACATTATCTCGCTGTGTTCTGCATCGGACACGTGCTTCGCTCCCCGATGAAGAGCCTTTTCCGCCAATGCCAGGCGGCGGGGCGGTGTGTCCGGCGGTACTGTACCCAATAGCAATCCTGCCGTGAGATGGTCGACAGCCTCCTGCTCGTTACGTCTCTCTTCTTCACGGTCATGTAGTCGTTGTAGGGAGGTCTCCGTGACTGCGGTGGCATGCTCGATTGCCCGACCTAGCTCTCGGAGCTGGTTGCGGCCACGTTCGCGGGCGACGCGCTCGACTTCAGCTGCTTGTCTGTCGAGACGAACCTTAGCACGTGCAGCTTGCATCGCGGCGCGACTAGCTTGGACATGGACGTTCTGGAGGAGAGGATCATTGCAAACTTCTTCCGCCAAGCGAGGAACCCGCGATGGTTTGAGTCGAGGTCCCATGCTCGTGTGGCAAATTTGGAAATGATGGCACCGCCCAGAAATGGATCCAACTTTTTACTTTAAATCAGTGCGAGATAGACATGCAATTGTCGACGCATACAGGTTGCAAAGATGTGGGACAGGGTGCCACAATAATCGGGCCCCAGCAAATTGCATCTAACCCCTGGTTGCGATTTATACGCCACTTGGTTGCATGTTTCATTCCAATCGGCGGCACGTCGTAGTCGTGCTCCAAGTCGTCGTCGGTATCAATTCCCACGTCGTTCACACGAGTCATGTCACGGTGACCATCGTCGAACTCGTTCTCCATGAACTTGACGTCGCGACTCACAAACACAAGACCAGTATCGATCTCTTCGAAACGATGCGCATTCGCATGCTCAGAGAAGCCGATGAACCGACAACGAGTTGCACGTGGATCTAGCTGGCTTCAGTCGTTTTGCACTCGGCACGTGCACAAGCCATCAACACTTTCAGATCGATATTGGTGCCTCGCTAGGTCAATCTTGTCGCCCTTAGGTGCGCCATAATTGAGTTATTGTAGCTATAAACAAGTAGCTTGACTTTGTCGACACCGAGTCGATTTCGCTTCTTCGTGTGTATAAGGTAGAAGATGCTCCAGACTCGCTCACTTGCTTCGGACGACGTAGGAATCGCGAAAACAATGTTCGCAATTTTTCGAAGCGTTGGGAATGTAAGCGCGACTGAGTACCAGTACTGAACGGGATTCGTACTGTTGGTGCCCTTCTGACGGCGCTTGACTTGTGCAAACCGAAACAACTCGTTCGTTACAACAGATCCGTCAGCCTCTGCAGTTCAGCGCGAAATCGATAGCAATCTCGCGTGTCTTCCGCTCATCACCGGCCTCGAAATCGTTAATATTTGTTCTAGGAGCAAGAAAAAATGCCACCGCCATCGCATTCGTATTAAAGAATGACCAGCGAGCGCGAATCTTTGTACGGAACAGTCTCTCGAGCTCGCCTGGTGGAATGATTCAAAGCGGACGTAGCCATTGGCCCCTACAATCTCGCGTGATTCGTCAATATTGCCTTTGTCCTCGTTGTTGTCTGTGACCACGAGAGAAGAGCGAATGTCAGCGGTGTCAGACTGATCCTCTTCTCTTTCCCTGTAGAGCTCGTGGTGCAGAAGGATTTGGAACCACTTATAAACATCGGGTGCGTGCTCAGTATCAGACTCGAGTGCACCAAGGGTTCTTCGAATTGGTCTGATGAGGTGAACAACCAAACGCAAAGCCTCCCAGAAGCCAGAGTCTTCGACTAGATCCTTCATGTACATGAGCTTGTCGCGCGACACCTTGGTCTTTTTGTACCACCTATGTGTGTTCCAGTTCTTTCTCCGCTGTTAGCCTAGACCCGCGAGAAAAAATCTCGACAAGTGGTTATTCATTCTTTCGGTCTCCTCTACCTTCAGTTTTTGAATGGTTCGCGGCAAGCATTGGCGCCCGGCAAGCATTCGCGCGCGGCACATATTGGCGCGAAACCCAAACCTGCGCAATGACTCAAGAGCTCATAGCGAACACGGCCCGCCGACGTCAGACCTCTTGGCATCGTCGACTCCGCTCATCTTGTGATCGCGATTCTAGAGCTGCGCCGTGGCAACCCCCGCGCAGCTCTCCAGCACATATGGAACAAGGGATCATTGCCGTCCGCATCCAGGTGCCAGCAGCCGTTCGAGCCTCGCAGCACGCGCTCGAGTGGTTGGATGAGCGAGCGCGAGCGTACATGCGATTTACAGTGCCGCAGCTAGAGCACCTTGCTGCTCTGCTCGGCCTTCCCGAACACGTCGTCAAGGCGTCAGGTGATCGAGTGCGTCGGGTGCAAAAGATTCAAGAAACGACTTCGTGACTGGTGTGGATGCAACTTGACATGAGGGGCGACACCATTCACAAGCTCCTTGAATGCCATCGACTCCAAAATCGTGAAAGGCAGCGCACACACAACAATCATTTACATAAATAACATGTTGAATGTTTCCTGATGAATGTGTTGTCTTGGACATGTTCACCTCATGAATAGATGGCGGAGCGGTTGATGACAGTGTCTTGTCTGGAGCCGCGAACTTTTGTCTCGCATTGAGAGGAGCCTTTTTGCATATTCGTGCCATGTGAGGAACCAAGTTCACACTTGGCTTAGGGTTGTTTATCCTATGCTTGCAGTAAACACAAACTGCTTGCTTCTTTCTGCCAACGTCCATGGTATCGAAATGCTGCCAGATATCATGGTGCGCTTGCGGCGAACGCCTGGTTCTGCTCGGCGTTGCTTCACGTCGCGTCGATGAGCGTGGCGCGCGACCCGACGATGGGAACCAACCGATGCGTTCGTGATGCTGCGGCGTGGCATCCGCAACAAAGGTCTCGTCGACCTGGTTGCATGGTTTTAGAGCGATTGGAGGTCGACTCGGCGTGCAAGGCTCATGCGCTGGAGAAGTCGATGCTGCTATTTTCGACGGCACGGCAACGGAGGCAGCAGGGTCACCTTCGCTGAAGTCCAACGCACGCTGAATCGGCTCGACCGGGTTTAGAATTGAGGGAGACATGAGAGAGCTTGAGCGCGCTTGTTCAAGCAAGTCAGAGTTCATTGTGATCACAACCGCTGATGTAGTCTTGTTTGCTTGTGCCGAGTGCAAAGCTGTCGAGTATAACGGTATCTACAGCACGGACCGCCACGTACCCAAAGGATATTCACCCATGATTTTCGAGAATCTGATTGGGTGTTGTCATTATCATCGACCAATCAGGATTCATGTACATTTTTGACATTTTGGTATAGTTAAGAACAGTACATTCCGAACTAAACCAATCCCCTAACATCTCTACTCGGAGTGCGTGATCAGGAACTGGTACAACTCGTTCAGACTGCCAAGCAATGTCATCACGTTGTCGTCCTCGCTGATCGGAGCGCCGGCTGCTTCACCGACCTCTTGAGCTTGTTGATGTGCTGGAGCACGTCGTCGCCGTCCTCCATCATCGCGCTGGAGAAGTTTCGACGACACACAGAAAACTACATTTATGCATGGTCTGCTAGGACGAGCCCCGCGATCACAAGATGCACAAGATGCGCTATCGGATCTACGAGTGTATCTCGAGCAAGTGTGCAGAGTCTAAGTAGACCAGGGAGGCGCCGTGCCCGTGGAAAGGGCAGATGCACTGGTGCCAGAAACCACGCATTGATGACTCCCAGTGGCCAGTCGTGGCGCTTGTCGTGGCGCACGAGCATCATGATGCATCGGAACCTCCCAAGAAGAGGGGTTTGGGGCACTTCTTGAAGGAGTACACGAAGGATAGGGCGACCGAGACGACTCGTTTCGGGCGTGATTCGCCTCGCTATGATCAAGAAATCGCTGAACAGGTCAACGGTTCCGCCTCTTTGCAAAGCCGAGAACTTTGTCGGAAACTAGCGTCGCGTTTATCTATCGAACCAAAATGTGCTCGAGTAGCTGATTGGCGCAATTCGATTCAACAGGCGCGAACGCAGTCAGCAAGTGTTTCCGTTCGGCTTCGCGTTGGCCAAAGCACAGCGGCCCAGAGCGGACTGCGGCAGAGATGACGACCCGTTTTTTTGTTGCGTATTCGACGAATGCGTCATTGCGGAAAATGGATCGTGAGACCTCGTCGTTTGTCTTTCATACCGACACCACTCTCAAGCTATGTCGATTTCCCAACTATCGTATGTGGGATATCTGTCCCGCGCCGCCAATTCCGTCATGTTGCCTTTTTTCAAGTATCACAACTCACAGCCGAGTTCTACGAGTGGGTGATTAGCTCGCTTCGCGACATATTCCGATAAGTTGTTGGTCGCGATCTGTTGCTCCACTTCGTCCATACCCGCACACTTGAGCCGAAGAAAGCGAAAGAAATCACCTACGACATGTCGTGACCAAGCCGAGTTTAGCGTGATGGGGCTGTCACTCGATGGGGACGTGACGCTAGCACATCTGAATTCCGAGTCTACGTGTAACAATAAAACAGTGGCTGGACGGAGCTTTTGCGAAGTGGCAGTCTTTTTGGACATCCCTAGGGTTCGCCACCACTGACAACCCGCTCGATCAATTTGACGAGTGATCAAGAACCAGTACACGCTGCATCAGCGTCTCAAGATGGGTGTGCTAGTCCAGCAATTGAAGGAGTGCTGCGGTCTCTGATCCTACGACGAGCCACCGTTCTCTGGGTCAATCCGACGGTTGCCACAATCAAGCGATCTGCCGAGCTGTCCAAGTTTGGTCATTTCTGGGTGAGTGAAGCAGGTCGAGTCGCTTTCAGTGCTCTCCCCCGCATTGACGGTTCCGTCGCTGACAACAGCATTGTACGCGTCCGCTCTTCACTGCCCCCTCGGCCAACGCAGCAGCAAGGCAGTGCGTTTCTCCAAATCCGAGGTCGTGCAGGTGAACACGCTTACAACTTGGCACAACTGCCGCATGGAAATCTCGATTCACCCCTCGATCGGATGGTGCGTAGATGTTCTTGCCGAAGTGTGCCCCCGTAAGTTCTTCCTCAAGTATGGACACTGCCTGCATTTGATCTGTGGACGCCATGAGAAGGACCTGCCGTACAGATGTGAGACCATCAAGCTTTTCGGTTGAAGCAAGCGCAATGGACATTATGGCAACTCACGTAAAAACGATAGGCCAGCCTTGTCGCGCAAGTAGAGCTACCAAGCACGAGCGTCCCGTTCCAGACCACACGTGTGTGGCGGGCATCCTTGCGCCGGCCAGGAATGGCAGTTCCTACGCGTCATCATTCATTCGATTCATTCAGTCACTGGTCCAGGCTGCGGCAGTAGCACGAGCACGACAGCGTCAGTCCTCGCAACACAGCTAGTTTTGCCACCAAGTGCACAAGTTCATCCAGCCGAAGCTCCCGCATTAGCCCTGCTCGACCCCCAGTCGCCGTCGTACCGAGGTCGGCCAGCTGTGGAGTCTGAATCACGTCAGCAAGGTCGAAGCCGGAAGGGCAGGTACGCTGAGGTGTTGAAGTTCACCAACTCCCCTTCCTTACTAGGAATCTGGTCAGGCCAGAGACTTGGTACATCCCGTCTGGGTGCCTGAGGGAACGCACTCCTGATGCTTCGTGGATCGAAACAACAGTTTAAGGATCACAACGTGAGCAACTGGTTACGCCCGAGTCGCTTCGTCACACATTTCAATCTCGAGGTCGCGTTCGCTGACCCCCTTGTGAGTTTGCTCCAGGGAACGCGAGACATTAACTGTCTGTGGATGACGAGAGCTACGCCGTCGACGCACTGACCCTTGACTATTCGTGTCGATAAATTCTACACCACACACACAGCAAGCGATATCGTCAGTGAGTGCACTCGTCCTACCCGCGCAGCACAGCTCTGTGGCACCGCAGTCCACACGCGCCAGTGGCGTCTTGCAGCATGGCCTCGTGGCTACCGTATTCCAGCTATCCATCAGTGGTGGACTCAAGCAGCTCACCACCAGACTGCACACAAGACACGACAGCGCTGCACGACCTCAAATCGAACTGCGCACCATGAGTGTGCTCACACGAATCAAACTGCGGTCCCTAGTCGCACGAGACCAAACGTGCCCACCCCTCGTGAGCTCGGGGGCAGTTGGAAGAGGTTGTCTGTGTCCCGTGTCCCATCAGCGCGGTCCGCCACAGACGCGATGGCGCAACAGATCGTCAGCTTCCCCTCTGTACGTTTCCACTATCTCACGGCACACATACCATGCGAACGTTCACGAGAGCCGTCTGCTCGCTGTAATGTGCTCCACTCATCTGCTTGAATTTATCTGTCTGCAAACTACAGCACTCTGTGATAAAGTGTATGCAGATCTGGCCTACCTCCCAAAGTCCGACCTAGCGAACGGGTCGAACGAGCCCGGAAAATACAACTGGGGTTAGCTTGTTGACAAAGAAGCTAGCCCCTGATCGATCTGTCTACTCACGTTGTGTACCCGTTCAGTTCTTTCGAGTGACTCACTCGTATCCGAACTGACTGTGGCCAACTATAAGTGGGATGACACCAAAGGAATATAGAACAATAGATATCAACGGCTTGTATTACTAGAGCCGGTCCTCCGGCTCTACAAGCTTCCAATAGCAGCAGAGGCAACTCCACGTCCCTCTTTTCCGAATATGAAAAGCAAAAGCCACGCCGGCTTATGCAAAGCTAGTCGCAAATATGAAGTGCAGACGAGTGTTTGGGACCGACCAAGTCTCTATCCGCAGACGAGAGGGTTCGTCAACCTCGAAATATACACACCAATACGCACAACTGGCTACGCTGTCCTTGGCCTAGCAACGCCAGAGCTAGAGGGTCTCACACGCACCTGAGTGTGGCACTTGATGCGTGCTGACCGCAAGCGAGGTGTGCGCGGTAGGAGCGTCGGAGCTGGGGTGTGGGCTTGGAGGTAAAATCCAAAGTTGTATTGATGGAGTAGCCTTACATGCACTCCTACTACCGGTATCATACCGATAACCTTACGTCCTACTCAGATAGCACAAAGCGTCTGTGTCACTAGCTGGGTCCAGCTAGTGACACTGTGGCATGTGAACCACTGGGGTGGGTCACAAGGAACCATCTGAGCCGGGTCAGAGGCCGGCTTAGACGCCTGTTTATTCCGGGACGTTAGCGCAGCAAGCGAGTCGAAGTCCACACATCAAGTGGACTTCAGGCAGGTAAGTCAACACACTACATCACAACCGCCGAGAAAAGTACAATTGTACAGGCAAAACGACCAATATACAGAGCCAAGCACGAACATACAGAAGGTGTAGGTCAACCACCCACAACCCCATTCCAGAGAAAACTACCGTAGAACCCGTTAAACAGACTACGAATGGGGCTTTTTAAAATCGGGGGGAACGGGAGTCGACCAAGGAAGCGTCGAGGCAGCAGCGATCAGGGAAACGCTGATGCTGTACTATAGAACATGCCTGCTGAGCGCGTTCCTCGCGCGCCACATCTCTGCGCCCAGGGCAGCAACGGTGACCGGCGGCACCGCGAACGAACCGCCGGGATGACAACGTGTGTGAGTGTGAATGAGTGGTACTGTACGATGATCTCCCAGCCTGAGGCTCATTTTTTATTGTTCCATCTACTGTATATAGGCATCGGCAAAATGGCCGCCGAGCACGCGCGAACGGTGTGTGTCCACGGAGATCAAAATGTATGAGAGCATGGCTTACCGAAACGCGTTTTCTTTTTCTAGTGGATCTAGTCACAAGTACGCCTGCGCGGATGCGTCACGCCACTGCTCAGCCACCACGTTGACGTCGGCGACCGGGGCGCCGCAGAATGACCGTCGGGACGCGCACGAATCCGGTTAGCACACGGTCACTATGGTATGTGAGGGTGTGAACGACTGATTGGCATTTTGTTGTCTAGTTGGCCTTCTTGCCGGTGATCCCCCGGTACTCTCACTGCGACACGGCACCAGGCGAAAAGCAACCGTCCTCACCGACGAGGAAGACTCGAGGCCGACACGGCTGGTCGTGCTGGCGTGGTGAGTCTGAGCAGCGGGATGACGACGGCTTGCTCAAGTGGCGACGTGTTGATCGGCACGTGAACGTCAACTCGGCGGGCAAGGGCGTGTTCCGGAAATTCGGTCAGTGCCACAGCAACCACGAGCGAGAGCCGCTGTCACGGTCCACTGGTAGAACGGAAAGTCGGTATGTGCCACAGCGACCACGCGGGGGCTGCCACGGGATCATGTGCGGATCAGAAGCAAGAACGCTGCGCTCGTGCGCTCGTGCGCAGCTGCAGAAGAAGCGAAAGACATTGCATGACGGTACGAGCGCGGCCGTGCCACTCACGCGCGTGATCTTCGAGGAGCGCATAAGAAGTGTCCAAGATGAATGTTGTATTGACGAGCTTGACCAGTCTGGCTCTCGGCGACCATTGCCACTTAGTCGAAGCTGAATGCAGGGCCTACGCGCCGGCGTCTTCCAGTCGTCGCTGTCTTGCGCTTCTTGTAGAAGCGCTCCTTCTGTAAAACCATGTTGGGGACACCGAGATCGAGATGCTTTCGAGAGGCGATCAGATGGAGGCAATACGCGTGCTTGATCCTAGTACGACGGTCGCACGTCCCAGTTGTGATGTTGACGGTCCAGCCGAACACTGGCTGCTCAAACGTCTCTACCTCGAGTTCCGCTGCTTGCGACTGGCGCTGGACCTCAACGTGAGCCTTTTTTTAGGACAGTGGTTCTCCGTCCACACCACGTTGGGAAACATTGAATTTCTGGTCTGTATCGCTCAGCAGAAAGTCGATCGACCCCCGGCGAGAACTGTTTGGCACTTCCAGTGGGGTGATGACCAGTCTCTCAGACTGTTGCAACTCGAGAAAGCGATTGATCGTGGCGTGCTTCGGGCTCGCTGCTGTCTCGAACGGGACTCGCCGAACGGTTTTCTCCTTCGCGGTCGATATGACCTCCTTGAAGACAGCATTCACTGGGCGAAGATCATGGAGGGTGCCATCTCTCTTGAACTCGGCGTTGAATTCTTCACACGGGTTATTGGTCTTGGCCATGCCAGGCTCACTCGCAACACAATACCGTTTCGTGAACCGCCCTTGCAGCCACTGGTGGTTGAATTTTTCGACAAACGTCTCGCAGCCTCTGATTTGGTTCCATTCTTCGAGCGCATCCCGAACGCGAGTTTCATAGTCGGAAAATGTTCTTGCGAAATTCGATAGATATGGCGATACACCTCGCGCTTCGCATCCGCGTGCATTCCTTGGGTGTACTTTCTCACATTTGTTAGGACATGAACACAACACATTAGATATACCGGTGAGGGCATTCGGAACTCAGCCACGATTGCATCCACAGCATTTTGAAGCCCGACTTCCGCGTCAGCCATGACGTACTGGAGGCGCACTGCCCGAAGTGTATGCTTCTCATAAAACGAGAAAAGCACGCGAAGAGCGCGTTCATACTAAGGTTGTTTGAGGTCGGATATAACGAAAAATGCGACAGGGTGGAATTGACGCGCGCGGTCCGACACACCAATCACCAAAACTGGGAATGCTGAGGTGTTCAATTTGAATGTCGCATCGAGATGCAAAATGCTGTCACTCGCGAGATCAAGACGGTTCAAAAGTAGTTTGGTTGTGACGCCCACAACAAGAGGGTTGGTAGGGGAGCCGGTGGGGATCTTGAGTTCTCCTAATTCATTTTCCTCGTAGCCGATTACAAACGGATCCATGTCGAGGAGGTGAGGCCCAAAGCGATTTTCTTTGATGACAGCGATCATATCCTCGACGTAGTCGGTCTCAAGAAGTTGTGCTGTACAATGATACGTGGATTGGCGCTGAACTTTCGGGAGAAGATCGCTCACCTCGTAGCTGAATTTGTCGAGATCAAACTTGGGAATCATACGGTTTAGAATCCGATTGGGCTTCACCTTTTGGTCTGTCTGATCGCGCACAAATTGTTTCATTTCCAAGCTCAATTCAGCTCGTACCGGTGAGCGCGAGGACGTGTGATGCACTGAATGCTGCAGAACGCAGTGGACATCAGATACTTCGCAGCTGGTGATCTTGATGCGCCACTGGCACGGGCCCACGTTGCGGATCTCAGCGTCCTTGACGCACGTCTCGGAGTCGCACTGGAGAGTCCTGTAGCGCATTTTGTGGTGGCCAGATTTCCACTCACACATCGTGCAATTTCGGGCTGCGTCGTGAGACTCCGGTAGGATTTCTGCTTATCCAAGAAGACATCTACATCTACAGCGTTTGTTGTGTTGAACAACACCTCCCAGCGGTACTTGCCCATGTTGCTTGGTCTGGTGGGCTCCGATCCTCCTTGGGTGTGGATGTAGGGAATGGTGCAAGGAAAATGAGGTAACTGGGTGTCCTGCGGCGTTCAAGTTGACCTTGAGAACAGCTATTTTCGGAACGACTCTCTGTATCCCTAACCTCGATTGAGAAGCCAATCAAATTTCAGTAGTGAAGAGGCTGCTTTTGTCAACCAACGGAAACGCTCCATTCTGTGCGCTCGTCGGTTTCTTTGTATTTTTGACAATCCATTTTGTATGTCGAGACCGAGTCCTGTGCCCCTTGAGCACACCCTGCAAAAGTCGTTGGTGCTCTGTATTTGTGTCATTTTCCTCTGTATTTTTGGAGTCCCCTCACAACCGCCCCTTATCGCTGCCTCTCACGTCGGCGTGAGGGACATGGAGACGTGAGAGGCGGCGGCAACCGTCTCTAGTCGTGTGGGGTGTGTCTCTCACGTTCTCTCATGAGCTCTGCAGCGGTCGACAGCGCACGCGAGCTAGCGCGATGTCAGCTCATTCGGCAACTTCGACCGTGCCAGCCACGACCCCACCAGCCTCACCAGCTTCAGCTCCAGCGCCAGCGCCAGCGTCCGACAAGCCCACGATGTCTTTAGAGCCGTCGCCCCCGACTCCGCAGCCGTCGTCGATGTCTTCGTTCTCCACGCCTCGACCGTTATCAGCACCGACTCGCGGCGCGCTGGCCGTCGAGTCCGAATCGGCACCAGACGATGGTGCTGCGGGTGGCGCGGTCCACGACTCGATTCCGTCGGCGCCTGCTCCTGGAGGGACCTCCGGGGTGCGAGCCAGCTCCGCCAGCGACACCGCTTCTGTCGCGGCGGGATCGGCTGCATCCTCTCCGGGGGTGGGGGTGGGGTGGGGGGGTCCACGAGCTCCGACGACGAGTTCGAGACGACCCTGCAGCTCTCGTTGCTGAAGGAGTTCGCCGAGTCGCCAGTGTCGCCGAACTTGGTGATCCCCATGGCCAACGACATGTTGCGGGAGTTGCTGAGGTTGTTCCGAACCATAGACTGGACTTGACTCTCTTCGACGTCCCCTGCAACGTGTTCCCGACCGAACCAAATGCGCTGCTGGCGTTCATGGGAGTGCTGCAATGTGTACTTGCCGCGCTGGCGACGTGTGCCGCCAGCCAGCTCGACGAACGCGTGCGAAACACGGTGGAGTTGCTATGCGACATGGCGAAGTCTCTCATCGTCACGTCGCGCGACTTGGTACATGTGCTTGCTGCCTTCCAACGGTTGCACGGGGAGTCCTCGGCTGCTGCGAAGACGAGACAGCTGTCTCATGCGACTGCCGAGCAGGCACGACTTAAGCGTGAGCTAGCTGACGCGTTCGGCGGAAATGAACAGCTGAAGGGGGAGCTGGCCGATCTGCGGGCGAAGTGCGAAGACGTCAAAGCACAGCTGGGGTCCTCAGCCAGCACTCACCGCGAAGAGGTTGCCAAGCTGACGGCGTGTACGAATGCGCAAGCCTGCCTGGTGCGAACGTCGCGTGAGCTGGCGGAGGTACGTGCGTTTTTGGCTGCTAGCCCGGGATCGATCAGCGAAGTCGCCGGTTTCTGGGCCCAGCATGCGCTTGTTGGGCAAGTTTCTCCGGGTGGGCTGCGCTTCATCGTGGAGCTGTGCCGTTGTCGAAGCTCGGATGGTTGGAAGCGAGTTTACAGCTCGGCTGTGTTCTTGCCTGGCCAGTCGCCTGCTGAGCGTGCGCCAAGGTCGTCAGGCGAGCCGAACTCTGTCTCCGCCCCTGCACGTTCGACTTCTTAGTCAAGTGGTCGTAACTGTGGGAACGTGCCCACTGCCCAAGCGCGGCGGACCACCCGCGACGACCTCCCTCGCCGGGCTATTCGCATGAGCGCTACGGCGGAGTCGGCTGACCCCTAGCGACGAGGGCGACGAGCCAGTTCTTGAGCTCATGAGCCGAGAGAAGGTCGAAGTCTCTGCTGCTGAGCCGGTTCACCAGCCTGTCGCGAGCGCTCCGGCCGAGCATTCGGCTGGCGAGTCGGTCAACGAGATGGAATACGGCGCCAACAAGCCTGCCAAGACGCAAGCATGTCTGAGGTGTCCGAAGAGGCTTCGGACCGGGCCGGCGACGCGTCGACTAGCGAGTTGGAGGAGGCCGAAGATGAGGAGACCACCGAGGTCGCTACTGGCGCGTCGGTGGAGGAGCCATGCGACGACTCTAACGGCCGGGGGCCCCCGAGCCGGCTCCTCTGTCCAAGCGGTCTGCCACTGGAGCTGGAGTCTAGGCGGATGCCTGTGCTGTTGGTTCCAAGCGCCAGCGGTACATCACGTACTCCTCGGAGGGTGCTGAGGCGAAGTCGGACGACCGGGTGGGTGCTGTGGCGATGCTGGAAAGTGGCACCAGAGCTAGCATCGTTCCGCTGCCGCCGGCCGGGGAGCCGGCCCAGCCATACACTCCGGCGGGCCTTTCGGCAGCTGGCGATGGAGGGGAGATCCCGGTGGCTGTGCGGTCTCCTGACCCCATGGCTCCTCAACTGTTCACTGGGGAGTGTTCGGCCTACGTGTTCACGATCAAACAACTCCCAAGTGCCCCTCGAACTACGTTTCGTACCCGTGCTACATGCCCGTGCAGGGCTCAGCACAGGGGTACCTCAGCTCGTTTGGTGATCACGGCGAGGAGCATCTGCTCAACTTGTTGGATCACTGTCCGTGGGACGAGATGTGGGAGAACCGGGTGCGGCGCTTGTACCTTCTCGACCCAAATTTGCTGGGTATCGATGGGGTGTAGTGGCTGAAGGCGTATTTACTCTTCATGTTCACGCATCTCCAGGCCATCTAGGAGTACTACCACTGCCTAACCACACCCCGAACTGATCGCGTTTCGTCGGGGTGGGACTTCGTGCTGGGTCGCCGAGACACGCTCGCGGCGTACCTCAACGCGGCTTGGCAGGCTCTGAAAGACATCCGGCCACGCAGCTGGCCCAAGTATTTCACTCCTCTCGTCGAGCAGGCCGGCCTTGTGGCATCGGCCAGCTCAGCACTGCACGTGGATCGTTGATTCTTCGGGGCTGGATCGTGCTGATCCCGACGCTCTTGTTTTGCAGCTCGCCTAGGGAGACTACGAGGAACGCTTCGCCCGCAGTTTACAAGATGTCCCGAGCGCTTCGTCGAGTCGCTGATCAGTCGCAACCAGGTCGTGTTCCAGCTCCATTACTACGCAGGTGTGAGCTGGGAGTTGCCGTTGCCGTGGCACCGCCCCGACTACTCGCCCACTTAGACGAGTGTTCCCTTCTTGGGGACGCCAGGGCCCGATTTCTACCGCGACTCAGTCCTGCTGGATCTCCTGTCGCGTTATGACGAGCGCGTGTGCGCGCTCAAGTCAATCTTGATGTCCCGGAGATCGGTCGCGCGCGAAGAGGTGAAAACCCCGTGCTGGAGATGCGCCGTTTGCTCTTCACGCCGCTCGACGACGTGGTCGTCGACACGGAGACGAACGTAGTGAGCGTCGTAACGAACACGTGAGCTAGCACGAAGCTTTCGGCATGATGCAGCGTAATACATGCCCACTCTTTCTCTTTTGAACCTTGCGATTTGTCTTGGTCTTCTTTCTGTCACCGTTGCTGGCCCAACAGTGCACCGCTGGCTCATGAGATCTTCGCTCTTGCGCCGATATGACTGTGCCACGTGAGCTGGCCCAATGCTCAAGCTGCAGCCAGCTGGACTCTGTCGCTCAATTGCTGACTGACATAGTATTCCTTGACTTGACGGCCGGCTTGGCCTGTTCGCCAGCGCACGTCGAGCAGCTCTTCTACCTTGCACTCATCTGAGTTCTCGTCTGGGGGCCCAACTGTCTTTAGGCAGCAATGCTCCGTCGAAATCATCGTCGTCCGGTACCGGCCTCGCGTCCCAGCCGTGCAGCAGGAAAAATGAGGTTTCTCGTCGAGTCGCGTCGACAGACGTGTTGAGCGCGAAGATGAACCGGCTGGCGAGGTCTTTCCAATCTTCTTGGGCTGGCTCTGAGATATACGACTTCACTGACCGGATAACTGTCTGCACCGAGCGCGGTTTGAACACGTCGCTCATGAAACGCGGGTCTCGATCATGTTGGATCTGGAAGATGGCTCCGAACCGGCAAAACACCACTTCTTCAACAATAATGCTGGGTCCGAGTTAACTGCGACGAACAGCAACAATGTGTTGTTCACTTGACGATGCGGAAGGAAGGCAAAGGAATGTGCGTATTTGAGCTCACTATCATGTAGAGCAATGACACGCAAGCTAACTTTACTTACTGGTCCACAAACTGCCTCGACTAAAAGCTCTGTTTCGGAACTCTCGCCTACTCGCCATTGCTCCTAACACGTCTAGGTGCTTTTCATCACCAAGCATGCTCTGACGTTCTCGGCCTGACCCGAGTACAGGTACAACGCACCCGGGGTGATCAAAGTGTCCCTCCCACACCACTTGACGCTGTTTGACGGTTCTTTGAAGCAGTCGTAGAGCAACTCAGAGCGCCGGCAAAGCTGTTCATGTTTGCTCGATCGGTTGGTTAGGCTGTAGCGAAGAAATCAGCGTGCCTTAGTCTTCCTGTCGACACCGACCACATTGATTGCCACACGTGCTTGCTGTTCCTGGTCTTCCTCCGTCGGTAGGCGCGAGGCAGGAAGCTGCATCCCTTGAGCAGACCCTTTCGGTCTTTCCGGTTCGTTCTGCCGTGACCTTAGATGCGCACACTCATCCCCTGCTTTCGCGCAAGTTCTTGCACAACCTGGACGGCAGCAGACACATGTGAGAAGACGGCGCTTTCACGCACTAGCTGTTTGGACCGGGTGTTACCATCATGATGCGGATTGCGCCCAACCAAGCCTGGTTCCCCGCGCCAGGCAAACAGTTGTAAATGTTGCGCTCGAAGTCACATCGCACCGGCCGGTCACGCCTCGTATCGCTTGCTGCACTGGGGGTAGGCTAGACTACGCGTTTTTGTCATTAGACCTGAAGCTGGATTGCCAGAGTCTTCACGTCGACAAGGCAGTCGCTGATCGACTCGGTGTTGAAACATTGCCAATCTGGTCAGCAGAGAATTGTGTACTCATGCTCGTCTTGGCATGGAATTCATTCACAGGTTTCCTCGTGACGACATTCCTGATTCGTAGACTGATTCGAAGATTGCATTGGTGTGGTCCGCCATGAATTTCACATCCAAGAACTACAAACACACTGGTTGTGCACGGATAGCCACGCTGTACATTTTACACCGGTTCGACTTCGCACTCGTCGTCGCTCGAGTGTCAACGCGATCATCGCTTGTTCCACGGTGGCGCCAAAGCGCCAGAGATGACGGCTCTCACACCGTGGAGAACCTAAGGCACAAAGTCACCAAGAAAGGCGTTTTTGTGGTGATTTGTTCAGAAGGCCACAGTGAGCGATGGCGAGATCTGTTCTTCTTGCCGTGGAAGATATCTTTTTCTGGACGGTTCGATTTGCTACGGTTCGGTCGCAGGAGTGCAATGTCCTAAATCTTGCAGTAGGAATACGCCATAGCCACGCTTCATTTCACAAACGAAGACTCAGCAAACAATGCATCCAGGTTTTGAGGTTTTGAGAAGGCGCGATCAGAGTCAACCAAACACTTCTGATCCTTGAAATCATTTTGTGGGAAGTGCCCCTCCAAAACGGTTTCATCTGAGCCAAACTTCATGCCAAGATCACGCGTCGCAGATGAGATTGAAAGCGAGTGGTAAGGCAGCACCGATGACGTCGACTGGGTGACATCTCATCGCACGCCAGTGAGAATGTCCTGATGATACAGACGCTGGTTCGCCGGCTGAGGTGCCGCCATGTCGCCATAATTAGTGTGTAAAGACCTTTCCAACCAAGTTATTGACTAATGTTGGCGACGGCTATGTTAGAGTTGGAAAGGATACTATGATACTCACCCCCTCATGAATATGTCCGCTGTCCGCCACGGGTCTCAACAACCGTCTCCATATCAACAGATGCAGCCGCCAACAGCAGCGATCGCTTCGTGTGCTTCGCTCCCGTGATTGTTGTCGTTTGTACAGGTGCCATCCAGTGCATATTCAGCAATTCACATCGAACGCACACACAGCGTGCACACGAAGCCTCACGGACATACTTGAATACACAATACTGGGTCCGGCTCAGGATACCAGCACAGGCTGCTGAGCTGGTTACCAGATAGCCTGAGATTCAGTCACCTACAGTCGAAGAAATAGGGCTAAGGCCGGCGCCGACGTGACAACCGCCACCCTTCCGTCCTTGGCCTACAGCGGTTTTCAGACACTAGTCTTTATCTCCGGCGCCGACTACAGGAAGCGCCCTGGCGGCCTGTTACCCCTATCCATTTCTGGTTGCCCTTCGTCTTCACGCGGGGTTGTATTTCGAAGAATGCATCAATGGGTTACTCGGCGGCGTCTGGTAACAAGTTTGTCCCGTACGGTGGTATTGAATCGAGCTGGATGGATTTTGCAAGGGAAAGCTCACCCAGTTCGTATGTCTCGGGATGAGCAATGCAAGTAGAGAGGTGGTAGATGCGAGATCGAGTGGTCCGAGATCAGGATGTCATGTTGGAAATGTGTTCTCGAAGTGTCGTTGGCCGTGTTGGGGGAATTTCAGTGTGTTGTATGGTTT
The DNA here is from genome assembly GCA_022836835.1 of Pythium insidiosum. Taxonomy (NCBI): domain Eukaryota; phylum Oomycota; class Peronosporomycetes; order Pythiales; family Pythiaceae; genus Pythium; species Pythium insidiosum. The sequence continues at coordinate 406,611 of JAKVDI010000038.1, read as the reverse complement.
AGACAAGGTGAGAGAGATACAGAAGACATTCTCTTCTTTGTACCTCTGATCTTTTGTTTAAATCCAAGCGCCAAGAGAGTTCCGCTCGAAGTACACGTATGTTGAAACACTTAACAGTTTTAGACTCAATACCCTTTTCAAATTTTGAAAAGGGTCTATAAAGTTGAAATCAAGAGTTCGTCAAAGGTAGAGATTGGACAACTTCCTGTGAACTTCTGCAAGATCTGAATGCTCAGATCGGTTATTTTCACTACCACCCCACAGACCTGTGAGATGTGAGAGAACTTACTCCCTCTCACAAATCTGTAGGCCCTTGCAAGATTCGACTTGTTCTTCCTCCCTCCGTAACCCCTCTCAAGCGATTTGATTTTCCTGAAATTGAAACGGTAACATGAAATCGGCGACGGGAAGTTGTCCATTCTATTTTGTGGATCATTCATAAGGCAAGGATACTACGAGGGTTACGCAGAACGCTGATCGGCTTAAACTACGTCGTGTTCTCTCTTCGGCGTTTCCGAGCTTTGAAAGGCATACGAGTAGGATTTGGCCGCTCGGCGTTGATAGCCTCGCGCACCAGACGCAGGTACGTCGTAATTTTGAGCTGATCCCATCGTCTGTCATGCTTCGCGTTGACTTGAGGTAGGTGTGCAACAGTTATACGAAGGAGACTCACTGCTTGCTCCTCGGTCATTCTATCGGGAACTGTCTCTCCTGCTCGGCGTATTGCGCTCTGAATCATGCTCATCATCATCTTCCTCTCCGAGTACGTGTTCTTCTTGGCTCTCGTTGACAGGTCGTTGGAGTTGATTGTTTGATAGGGAGGGATCTTGTGTTGTTTGTCGCCAAACCACCATAGCCGCCAAGCGCCAAGCAAGTTCATCGATGGAAAGGTAAACGACTCCGGCAGGAGATGCAGCTTGCCCCCCCCACGTCATCAGCTCCACGTTGCTATCCTGTTCCGCTTGGCTGATGCTTGTGCTTCGTTGTGCATTTGCTCCAGCCTAATGGAGTAGCTGCTTCATCGTTGCGAGTATCTCCTCATGGCCAGTGCAACTCGTTCGAATGCCTCTCTGCTCAAGTAGTTTGGCGACCCCCTCGATCACAGTCGCAGGTGGTTGATGGACGGATGCGCGTGTGAGCTCGTGTTGCTTGTATATCATAGTCAATGGCGGCAGACCCGTTGGGCGCATTCGTGCCGACTCCGTCGTTGATACCATCGCTCGCAGTCGCGTGAGATCTCCGGACCGAAAGACATATGCTCCCATCAATGCGTGACTTGACGGGAATACACTTTTCAGATACTCATGGTGATAGACGAGGGATGCCGTACAGAGATGCAGTATCTCATGCAGTTGACTGTCCGAATACACGAAAGGAAACGTTTGTTTGACGCAATCGCGCACGTAGTCATCACGCGTTTTAAAGTGCGAAGGTAGCACAGCGAAATCGCTCGAATCTAGCGGGAGCCCAGCAACCACACGACCCAAAAACTGGTCGCCTGCCTCCGCGTAACGGAGGTACCGATCTTGAACGTCTCCAAGTGACCAGCCACAGCGAATGCAGACGCTGACGATTGATGGGCCTGCTGTGCTGCCGCTACAGGCGTACGTTGCGACACCCTTTCGTATCGAATGAGTGCCATAATGTCGAGCCTCATTTTTGTCCCCCTGTACCCGCTCCAATGCCTTGCCATATCGAACTTTTTGCCTTGATCCTGGGAACAGGGCACCAGGACCCTGGCTCGAGTTGCAAGCCAAGTAGACGGCGAGAGCAGTGACCCTACATATCTGTGGTGCGAGAGGGTTGGCGTACACGTGACGTGGATCTTTTGGTCCACGCCCTTCTTGATTTGTCTTGGTCTTGTGTAGCACTATGCCAACACAATCGACAGCGTGCTGGAGGTGAGAGGTGTGAATGGTTTGAACAGATTTGGATCGGCACATCAGGTTCCACTGGGTGATAAGAAATAGATGTGAAAATCCACTGTCGTTTGCTGACCATGTCGATTCGCACAATTGGACGTACAACGCCAACGGAAGTGGCTCCTTGCCCGAGCGACGAGGCTCACCAGACTGATCGCGAGTTGCTTGAATGCGGGCAAGGCCACTGAAGAAGGCAACGAGGTCAACGCCATATTCGGAGGGGGGGGAGGGACAGCCGTTTGAGCCGAAAGAGATGTTTGATGGCACTGCGATAACACTCTAGTGTTGACACCTTGAGTGGGCGGTTGGGATCATTGAAGCGGGCCAAAATGAACTGCTCGAACAACGGTGCTGTGAATGTTGATAGATTGATGGTTCCATCCGAATCAAAGAATCGCTCATCGGCGGACCATTGTGCACGAATCCACTTGACTATGCCATTCAGGCAGCTCTGATAGTTCGTGCGCGTCGCATCCGCTACGCATACACGACGCACTTGACTGCCATCCACAGCATCGCGTTGCCAATGTGCCTCGCTCATCTTGAAGTGGGATACCAATGTCTTTGGCATCCCACCTCAAAGATCCGTGTTGTGTTTCGGCCAATCAGAACGGCCTATTTGACATAGGGCTCCCACCTTATGAATTTGTTCACAGATTGGAAGGAAGAATGTGCAGCGACCATTCACTCGGTTCACACCCGTCTGTGGTGATTTCGTAAGGATCATTGCCTTACGATCAGTCTCCACAGGGTACCGGTGCCTTACGGAAGTTTTTGAATCTCGAAGGGATGTCCTCTGCGATGCCCGCGACCAATTGAGAGTCTGGAAACGCTAAATCACTGTTTTTTCGGGAATAGAAACATGCTAAAGTGTATAGCATAGAACACGAACTCAGCTTTCGGAAGCCGCGAAAATCCTACGGGAATCGGCCCACTTGGTCGGCATCACTGCAGCCAAGAAACGGGAGCGTGCAAGCGATCCACCCGACTGCAGCTCCCGTCGGACTGTGGAGAGCGCACACCGCCGGTCGAGATCTGATTTGTATATCTCTAATCGATGAGGTGGTCTCACGGTCCAAAGCTTGATGACACAGCGAGCTGGCTCTCCTGCTCGTTGTTCTAAGACGAGCCTGACCAACGATGGTGTGCGGCAGTTGCTTCGTCGCAGCGAGATACCGAAAGTTATACACCACACTTGAACCTCTACACTCCGTTCGGGTATTCGAGTCATCTCCTCGTAGGTCTTTTCATGGGAATACGGTGCAGGCTCAGCGCCGTCGCGAAGCAAATCGCGGAATCTCTGAGGCTCAAAGAACTTCACCAAATGGGTTGGGAGAGCGGATGATGCGAGTCTCGTAATCATGAGCGGAATCTTGGCCTTGCTCCACGAAACTGCAACGGCTCGGTCCCGCAAGCAGAGCTCACGCATCAGTTGGAGGGTTGCCGTGAGCACATTCAAGTCAGAGTTGGGCGAGTCATGAAGTCGAAGCATCCCGACAAGTGAGTCAGTGAGTCCACAGCCGGTCGGTTCTAACATCTCCACCCCACCTTCGCTGATGGCCACAAGCTTGATGAATTCGAGGCACTCAGTCGCAAGTGGCGGGTACTTGAAGTATCTCGCCAAAATGGAGATGACACATCGAATCCCTTTCCTCTCGTGCATTGCTGGGAGAAATGTCGGGAAAGAACTTGCCAACACAGTCCGCAGAATGGAAGTAACCTGGAGAATAATGTGTCGGTCGGTGATGCATCCATCTCGGATCTCGCGCAAGCGCTCGACAAGGTCGCACTTGTAGATGGCAACATGAATAGTCTGTTTGGAGGAGAGGAGACTCTGTAGCATCTGCAGTATTTGCAATGGGCGATGAGACGCAAGCGCCAGTAAGGCACTCACAGTAACTCTCGTGTCACCTTGGACCGGTCTGTCGGGAAATGCTGATCGGAGGAGATCGCAAGCCGCCAAAGCGAGCCGAGTGGGGAGCGAAGATAACTGGACCAGCTCGAGTACCGCAGAAATCGCACCACAGCTCACCAGATCATCAGTCGAAATGAACGCGCTGACGAGCTCACTTGTCCATGTGTTCAAATGCGCTTCAATGGTTGTACGCTCAGCATTGGGATTGCCGCAGTCTTTCGTTGTGAGTGATCGAGTCCTCTCCACTTGATACTTGAGCCGCCGATGAATCACTTGCTGTCGAAGCCGAGTCAGACTCACTGGCTTCGGTTCGTTGAGCCAATCGTGAAGCGCCGTGGATCGATCCAATGCGCATAACGCCTCGTCATAGCGGTCAGAGTCGGCCAGACGACGTGCATCCTTGATGAGGGTGACGCTTGAGAGCCGTGCACGACCGCGGAATACATCTTCATATTGAATAAATCGCTGGTCATCGTGAGTACAATTGTGCGCGCTGATGGGTGATGTTCGAGATTTATGGACCTGTTCGATACATGCATCATTAGTGGGTGACCGTCATGCTCGTTTGTAGCCCAAGATAACACCATACTTGGTCCAGTTCCTCACACAGTGCGAGTAGCAGCTCACTCTGGCGGTGCATTGGACTCGCACAATATTGCATGTACAGATTTCTTGCGTCTTCAGCAATGGCAAGAGCTGCCTGGATGTCTGCGCGTACGCTAAATTCTGCTTCAGCCCTGGTCATTGTTGCTTCTGCATTCACCTTCAGTTGGATGGTTTTGAAGCACCTGTGCCTACAGATTAGGCGTATACCGTCAAGGTGTCGATCCTTTTTAGATTACACCAACGCATCCTCACCGTTTGTCGTGTGCACGCCGATACGCCCGCTCAGCTTCCAAGAATTTCTCGCGTACGGTGTCCCAATTTGCCGCTCCCGTATTTCGCATCTCACGCACGGCATCCTGAAGCGACTTGTTGCCCTTGAGGCGCCAGCGTTGACGCTCATCTTCCTCGTGACGCACAAGAAGGGCAACGTCGTTCTCAAATTGCTCTAGAAGCCGCACATAATTGCTGTTGTCTGCATCTCGCTCTGCGAGAGTCAGTAATTGATCCATCGTGCGCTGCCCCAACTCGTGATCGCGAGCCCGGAGTGCTTCGTCCATGAGATTCCGTAAGCGATCAACATCCGCATCACGACACAGTTGCGAGACACTGCCCGAGGTCTGTGGGTTGGTATCTATGTTCTTCCCTGGTGGCTGATGATGTGCGGCCGAAGATCGGGGCGGGGACAGCGGGTCTAGTCTCCGAACGCGCTGTCGCCGCTTGGATGGAGAAGTTGGGTGCATGTTCACGATTGAAGACGACAAATCGAGCATTTGCTTTCTGAAGCCTGTATTTATAGTCAACTGACGAGTCGTCGTTGGGTGTGTTCTTCTTCACGGGTACTCGTCGAACTACCTTTCGAATTGCCCGTCGAATCCAACAAACCCTGCCATCAGGAACACGTGGAAAAACGATTTCTTCTCTATCTTCGAGCACCAATTCCAGGCACTGGTTAGACGTCCATCGATACAAGACCCAGCGTCGAAAAAATTGTCTGCCCCACTGCCGTCGAACCCGTGCTTGAAGAAGTCGCACAAAATAATCTTCTGGAGCCGCTCAACACCACCGAAGTCGGCGATGTACGTCTTCGTTGTATCTAGTTCAGCCATTCTACCAATTTCATCAAGTGTCTTCACAATGGGGCTCAGAATCCGAGAAATCTGCGTGTACTTGTCGACGAACATGAGTGCGTTGGGAACATTGTGATCACCAAGATGAACGACTGAGGAACCAACCCATCGTGAGCTTTGTTGCTGGGTTGCATGTAACACACGATGAATCAGATTCGACGTCTTCGGTGCTTGCTGGACACGGTTCAATCCTTGACCTGTGTCTCGGAGACGATATGAGTATCCTTCCAAAAGATCATTCTCGACTGCCCACCAAAGCCGAAGCATCACGGTTGTCACGTTGCGCCACAAATGAAACGACTGCAAGACGTATTGATACTGCGTCCCGTGACTGTGGCTCAGTCGAGCACCATTTCTCCCCGCCCGAATCTCCAAGCTGAAGTCGGGCTCGATTTGATCGGGCTTGAAAAACCGTTCCAAGTATTCGATCATCCGCGTGATTGGGGATCGATTGGACACAAGGTAACTTTCGCTGTCATCGATTGACGCCAAGACAAGTCGGATATCATCTGCTGACAGGTTCGACGTTGAGTGGTCACGAATGATACCTTCGATGGCCGATTGTTTTTGCTTGAGAAGCGCACGAATTTCGTCTTCACTCGAATTCTCAGGCGATCTCGTAATCACAGCGGTGGCAGTCAACACACGGGGATCGTTTAGTAGGTCAAGGGCATGCCGCTCCGTCAGGAATGTTTCAATCGTCTTGATGGGACCAACACACGAGAAGCCCATGTGATTCCGAATCTCGCGCATATTTGCGTCTTGAAGCAGATAGATCATCTTTCCGTAATTGTCGCGCATTCGCTCTGCAAGCACATCCCGACAATGAGGCTTCCGCTTGCCCTTGTAACGTGCCAACGAGTTTCACTCACCGGGATTCATGATTTTATATCGCCGACCAATCTCAAAGACTCGTCGAAAGAACTCCTCGTTCTCCTCAAACTTGGTGTTCAACACCAGCCTCTTGCCCTTGCGGAAGTCTGTCGCAACCATCATTCCCGAAAGCGTGCTGAAGACCTCCTTCAGCTCCTGGATGATGCGCTTGACTGGTGAGCGGTACGACAGCACGTCCACCTTGTCGGTGTACTCGCTGACGTTTAGGGACGCATCCAATAGCGTGAAAAGTGCGCGTTCATCCTCCGTCAATCGCAGCGGAATGTAGGCAGCATCTTTTCGCAGCGCACTGCACGCGGGGGACACCGCTTCGTCACCCATGTTGTCATCGTCCTCACTGTCGCTGTCGCCACCGACACCTTCGGCAGTTGCCGTCCCACCGCTCACTCGATTGACAATAGGAAGCGACGGCGGCTGGGATGTCGTGGCGCATTCGGATACAGGCCCCTGTGCGGGCGCGGGCGCAACTGGCGCGGGCGGAGGCGACGGCGACGCCGCCGACGTCCCGTCGTGCGCAGACAGTGGCGTCTGCCGATGGCGGAGACGCGTTCCGGCGTGGTGCTGGGCCTCGAAGCACAGCGCGCAGTAGACGTCTCGGCAGTCCTCGCAGCGCACGGCGGCCTCCGTGTCCTCGCACTCGACGCACATGGCGCCCGCCATCGGGTCGTCGTCCCCCATCGCGGCCGACGTCATCGCGATATCTCGCGACCGTTTCCGCCCGAAACAAGATTGTGGAGGCGAGTGGCAACCACACGGAGCACGCCTCGGACGAACTTACCGATTGTGAGCCAGTATTCCCGGTATTCATGGTTCACATATGTATTGAGGAACCAAATAACGTCGTTAATGCGGTTCTCGTCAGTAGGTTCCCACTTTTGGCGAACCCAATGTTGAGGTTCGGTGAACTTGAGTTCATTTTTCGAAGGTTTAGGTGAAGGTTCTTCGTTTTATGCACGAACGATTGGTCAAAATTAAGTCTGAACTTTGACATTGGTTGCTCAAAGGGTAGGAAGAAGATGCGCGAGTGCCGATGGCGCCAACAAGAGTCGCTTCGACACCAACATGGAGCGTTTGGCATGACGCCGTTGCTGTTGAAGCGCCGTTTTCTGGAAGATGAACGCCGCCAGTGCCACACCAAGGGGCATCTCTGCGCTACCAAGGGGCAGGGTCTTGTGATGGCAGTAGCGCCATGCTGTGTGGCGCTCTGAAGTGCCATTCTGCAATTCATCAGGGATCAGGGCGATCGAGCGGCCGGCAGCCAAGCAAAGCCAGCAAGCCTTCATGATCCCAGTCCCCCAGTCTGTGTCTGAGGCCATCGCTGGATTCCGCGAGACCGCAGAGTTTACCATCCTCCCACCCAAGCCAAGTGAGTCGTCGCTGATCTACAAGTGGGGTGTTCGAGTCATATACCACGCTGGGAAAGATGACGAGCAGATCGGCTGGATCTGCCATGCCGATCAACAGTGCCGCGACAACATGCAGTTCATCCCGCTCTACTCCGCGAAGACGTCTAAGGCCACCAAGCATCTGAGCCAGGTGCACAAGTGCGTTTCCGACAAGTACGCCACTGAACTTACAAAAAAACGCGGACGTGAGGAGGAGGTTGAAGAGCTCCGCGACTCAGCCATGGCCAAGCAAGATCCAAAGCGCATGAGGCTTCTACTCGAGACAAAGCGGGTCGTGTTTAACCAGCTCCCGTTTCGCTTCGGCGAGTACGATGAGTCTCGCGTGATCAACGACTTGTGCATCAAGGACGAGTTTCAGCACCCCATCAATGCCAAGTCCATTTCGCACTCGATCGTCGAGATGTACACTTCGACCAAGCAGGAGATCATGGGCGTGTTGTCCAAGAACGGATTGCGTGGCACCAAGATCGTCACGATCATGGCTGATTTCTGGACATGCAAAACGCAGCATGCCAAGTACCTCGGTGTACGGATCTACTTCATTAACAACGAGTGGAAGATGGAGTCAATTCTACTCGGAACTCGTCGGTTTAACCCCTCCGTTGGCGACCGTGACACTGGTATTCGCCGTCCATTTCGACGCTGGTTGAACCAGATGCTGAGTGATTTTGGTCTCAGCTCTGCCAACTTGTTTGGGGGTATGAGCGATGCCGGGCCAGATGTCAAATGGATGCTACGGTCTGGCCTCGGGCTCCAGTGGGAATGGTGTGTCGCACACATGAGCAATGCCTCGACCAAATGGGCGTGTGGTATGGTGAATAACAAAAGAGACTCAAAAAATCCTGGGATGACGGAGCTCATCGAGCAAGTCTGCAGAACTGTTCGCCAAGTCCGCGACGTGGAGGTCATGGGATCGCTCTTCGAGGCTTTATGTGACGTTGAAGGCCACGGGCGAGCCAGTCGACTTTTGGACTACAAGTCACATCGATTTCTTGGGATCAAGACCGTTGTCGAGCGCATCCTTGACCGTTGGGTGGAACTAGAGCAGTGGTTCGGTGCTCGCGCTGACAAAGCGCGCCGTGAGAACAAGGAAGTACCCGTCTTCCCCCTCCAAGGACGCCGCGATGAGCTCACCCAGTTGCTCTCCCTATTGGAGCCGATCACCGTGTTGAACAAGATTAGCCAAGGTGCTGGGTGCGACCAAGTACGCGTCCTACTGACGCTGTACAAGATTCGTCTGCAGACCTTGAACGCCGAGAAGCGACTTCGCGACTACCGATCGCCCCCACTTCCAGCAGAACAGGTGTACTTTGAGAGCGCCAACCTCACACCACTCGTCAAAACGACAAGAGAGCTGCTGTGTGAGGCTTTTGATAGGAACTTTTTCTCCCGTTATCTCGATCGCTCGGCCGTGAGGAAGCAATCTTACGTGTTCGAGATTCAACTCTTTCTCCACCCGATGTTCAAGAACCTCCATGCCAACGTGGGCTCGATCGTTCGTCTTTGCCACGCACAGCACGCCAAGCGACAAGCGGACGACAGCAGCAGGCTGGAGGCACGCAATCTAAGAGATGTTGGGAGCCGTCTGGCGGAGCACGTGTGCGAGGCGATCGTCGAACGAGCGAAGAAGATCATGAAGAGCCTCGCTAAAGACGAGCCACCGACCACTACACGAGCAAATAGCAGCATCTATCCAGAAGAGCTGTTCCTGTTGTTCGGTGCAACGCAAGGGTCCCCTCATGAGACAGATATGCCGTGTGACGTGCGTGAGAATCAGATCGAAGAAGAGTTGACTCGATGGCGAGCCGACCAGACCGTTCTTCGCGGGGACAGCAAGGGCGCTCCCGAGACCATCCTCGAGTACTGGAAGCGCCAAGCGGAATCAAACAACTACAAGTTCCTGCCGATGCTCGCGCGCGTGGTCTTCGCACTTCCGAGCTCCTCTGCCCAGATCGAGCGTGATTTCGGTGCAAGTGGGTCGATGGTCACTAGTCAACGGAGCAGCTTGGCATCGTCCAACGTTGAGATGGGATCTTTCCTCAACTCAAACAGATCGTACGTGAACATTTCCCAATGCATCCGCATTCCGCGAGACAGCGTGTCGGATTTCATCCCATCACACATGCTTGTCGGGATGTTGGATGACGACGATCTTGATCAGTATGACACGGATATCATCAACTTCTTCTCCAGTGCAAGCCTGGACACTTTCGAGGATGACTCATGACCAGATCAAGCGTGTGTGTGTGGGGGGGGGGAACCATCGCAACAAAAGGAATGCAGTCCTATTAATCATCAATCAATCAATACATGTTCATGCGAAGGCCATTCTCGTCTGTGGACCTGCCGCCCACAGGCTCAGATCTCGAATTTCACGCTTCTCGGCCACTCGAACGCACGGGCTTCAGCTAACAAAAGATGCGCAAACTCACCTTTCGTCTTGACAGGAGACGAGAACCTCATCTTCGTATGAACTTGGTCCTGCAGGGAACGAGGAAGCTTGCTCATGACGATCTCGATGTACGTGGCAACTGGCACCTGCACACAGCCACGAGCGCGATCAAGGCCGAGGTCGGTCTCAGCAACAATGCTCTCCAGCCCGACGAGAATACTCTGGACCTTCTCGACGCTCGTGATCGCTTCTGGATCGATCTTGACATCACGGAACTTCTTGTCCAACTGGATAGCGTCCGTGCTGTTCGCGATGACTTGGTCCACCAGGCGCTTGAAAAGCAATTCGTCGCTGACGCTGTCTTGAGCTTCGATAGACCGGAGATACGACAGCACACCCGCCTGCACAAACGCGGTCCATGGCTCGACTCCACCTGCACCTGAGTACGTCAGGTATTGCCTCGTGAACGACGCCAGATCGCGTTGGCGCATGGTCTTGAGCTGGGATGGGGGCTCGGGGACCGACCGTGCAAGTGATCGTGCTGCTTGCTTGCGTGCTTTGAGAAGGGAACGAGGGTTGATCACAACGTCGTCGTCACTGTCACTCGAGCTGTTCACGTGGTTGTTGCTAGGAGGTGTTGAGTAGGCCTTCCCCAAGGCGCGTTGAATGGTTGCCTCAGCTTCGCTCTTGCTCAGTGCCTCCGACTCCTCTGTTTGTATCGTTGATAGAACCGTACTATGTGCGAGCTGCCGTGAGTTGCCACGGCTTCGACCGAGTAGCTTTGCCTCCATTGCTGACACCATAGCGTCTAGTCTTGGGTAGACCTTCTCGAATATATACTGGTCGAATCTCGCGAGAAGTTTCATTTCCAACGCATCGACGTGGGCGCATAGGCGGAGGTCGAGTTGCTCTTTCACCACTTTTGGAACACACTCCCGAAGCATTGTCTCAACTCGTACTTGGAATTCATGGCTGTCCTCGTTCGCTGCAGCACCTTTATACGTGGGAGATTGAGCACTGAAATCGGCGCCGGCTTCTTTGAGAGCGAGTGAAACCTTCGAGTCAACGGACCGGGCCACGTCACCCACAACAGAGTCAAGTCTCTGTGCGATGACATGTTCGACCGTGGTATACACCTTTTCGTCAACGAGGCGACTAACCATCGTGTCAGCATACTTCGACATGAACTCGTCGGTCTTGCGCTGAAGGGCTGCCTCGACAACTTGAACAATCTTCTCGTCCGACGGGAGTTCTTTCAGGTGGCTAGCCTGAGCAGCGCACAGCTCACCTATTGCTCGGTCAATGGTCTCCCTGGCTCGTGTGCCAACAACCTTACAGTGTGTTTCAGCACATCGAATTGAAGCCGTCACTCGCTCTTCCGCGCTGCTCTCTGCTTGAGCCAGTCTGATCTCGATGCCTGATTCGAGTCGTGCTGTCGCTTCCGTGATCAGACGCTCTGTTTGTGCTGCAGACGTCGTCACGGCGTGGTCGTAGCACCGCTTCTCGGCTTCAAGCAGCTGATCGGGGAGCTCTGCCTGGATCCTACGAACGTCCTTAGACACAGCAGCGACGACTTCTCGCATTGAGTCGAGGTCGACAGTTGCCGAAGCATTCACATCCTCTTGAGTGCTGACGATGGCGTCGCGAACTTTGGCGACAATCGCGCCGTCGATGTTACACGCAATACTGTCCAGACGTTCCTTTGCGACTCGCTCAATGTAAGCGACACCCTCCGAGCTCACGCCGTTGATCGTCGACTCCAATTCAGCTTGTATTTTGTCCCGAATCTGATTCATGAAGCACTGCACCTGCTCGTTGGCCACCGCAATTGCTTGCTCGTGCGCTTGCTTGTGAGCACCAATAAGCGCCTGCTGGATCGCTCCTTGGAGCGTCCTCCTCGCCTCAAATGCTTGCTCAGTGGCATGCTGTTGGACAAGCGCTTGAGCGGTGGCCGTGAGACGTGCTTCAGTCTGTATAACCGCTTGCTGAAGTCGTTGCTCTATGTGGTGCTGTGATGCTGCCTGGGCGAGCGCGTGAGCCCGCACTACATTGAGAATCGCTTGAGTGTGCGTGTGTGCTTGCTCCGGGTCGTCTTGTGAGGCTGGCGGGGCATCGGCAGAGTATTGCACGAGCGAATTCGGTGTGTCATCAGGCGTCTCCACACGTGGCTCTACAGCAATGACAGCCTCAGGAGACGGCCTGTCAGGTGCAGTGAGTGATTGCGACCGTGCCAGCTCGCGCTTGGCCATCGACCGAGTCCTCATCCTGCTGGCTGGCAGAAGTCCTCTCTTCGAAGTCAAGATCGTCGTGACGCCGAACGCGTTGCGAGAATGAGGCAGTGATCTTGTGATCTTGTAGAGCCTCAAGTAGAAAATCGAAGGATTGCTTTTTCGTTCAATTGTTGTTTTCTTTTCATATTGGCCAATGAGCTATCTTAAAAGTGAACCCTGAGAGAACCTCCAATACTTTACGTTCGGGTTCTCTTCGGTTATTTCCGTCCATCTAGAACCAATACAACCTCGAGAATCGACTTCGCGGGGTTTTATTGGTTCATGAAAGTAGGCAGAACCCTGGTTCGCAAAAAGTTCGTCCGACCCGTGACACGGAGCACCTCTGTGTGGCACAAATAAAATGTTGGAGGTACTCGCCACAAAAGGTTCTCCCTCCCCCCCCCGTTGATGGGTTGAGCCCGTTTGCACGGCGGGTGGGTTTGTTTTTTGTGCCGCCTGTTTCTTGGGTTCTGTCTCGTGAAACACCGGGGGCTTGTGGGGCGAAAGCAAAGCAGGCAAGGCAGACAAACCATCGTTCGTCCCGTCGAGAGGGAAGGAAGGAGGAAGCCAAGAGCAACTGGAAAGGAGAAGAACCATGGGTACGTGACGTGTGCTCGCCACGCGACGAAGGGAGTCCCCGCACCAACGGACCGTCGCACGTGGCCTCGTAGCAGCCGACGACGACGTGCACCCGATCGCGCTGCTCACGGAGGAGATCAAGAGCGATGAGGTCGAGACGCGTATCAAGGCCATGCGTCGCCTCAAGACTGTCGCCCAGGCGCTCGGCGCCGAGCGCACGCGCAGCGAACTCGTGCCTTTCCTGCGAGGTAGGAGCGATCCATCGTCGGTGCAGGCGACCTCGGCTGACGAACGACGTGTGCAGAGGCAACGGAGGACGAAGACGAGGTGCTCGTGGCCCTGGCGGAAGAGCTTGGCGCGTTTGTTGAACTGGTTGGCGGCCCCCAACACGCCACTGTTCTTGTCGAGCCACTCGAGGTGCTCGCCGCCGTTGAAGAGACGGTTGTCCGTGACAGGGTACGTGCGTGGACTCGCTGATCAGAGTGTGGTGAACGCGATGTGTGACCCGCTGGGAGACAGGCTGTGGATTCGCTGCTCAAGGTCGTGGCGGTTCTGACGAGCGTTGGAGACACATTCGGCCCTCTCATCAAGCGTCTTGCAGAAGGAGACTGGTTTACTTCTCGCGTGTCCGCGTGCTCGTTGTTTGCTGCGGTGTACCCCAAGATCACTGACAGTGGTCGTCGCAAGGAACTCCGCGAGTGAGATCACTTCGTGAACGAGCTTCATTCCAATCTCCAACTAACCGTATCCTTGTGGCTCTGCGTTCCAGTCTGTTCCAAATCCTGACGAATGACGACACCCCGATGGTGCGCCGAGCTGCCGCCTCCAATGTTGGAGTACGTTGCGATGTTCGTCATCAACTAGGTCTTCATATCGGAACTGACTGACACCTCTTGTTGCAGAAATTCGCTGCGACTCTTGAGAAGGAGCACATCACCACGCTCGTCATCCCATTGTTCAAGGCACTGACCGCTGATGACCAAGACAGTGTGCGCCTTTTGGCGATTGAGAACTCGGCCATGATCGCAAAGCTCTTGACGCCCGAAGAAAACACACAGCATGTGCTGCCGATCGTCCGTTCATCCGTGGAGGATCGCTCGTGGCGTGTTCGTTTCAGCATTGCCAAGGACTTCTTCCCGGTATGACACCCTCGTGACTGACGTACACTTGGAGGAATAAACACTCACTGTGGTTCTTTCAGCTCTCGGAGGCTATGGGTCAGCAAATCACCGAGTCGGAGCTCCTCGCATGCTTTACGAACCTGCTTCAAGATGGTGAGGCCGAAGTGCGCGCAGCTTCCGCCAAGAACATCGCCGGCTACATCACGGTTGTCCGAAACGAACTGTTCACGAATGACATCCTCCCTCTGCTGTCAACTCTCTCACAAGACACTGCCCCCAACGTCCGAAGTACGTCCTTCCAACGACCCTGCGTTGCCTGATCAACTTTTCACTGATTGGTTTGCAGCGGCTGTGTCGATCGCTTGTATGGAGCTCGCTCCTCGTCTCGGAGAAGCTGCGTCCAAGACCTCTCTTGCTCCACTGCTGTTGCTCTTCTTGCGCGACGAAGTTGTCGACGTTCGTCTGAATATCCTCAAGCGATTGGGTGCGCTGTCCCCATGGATGGCTTCCTTCGAGTCGGTCCTACTGCCAGCGATCGCAGATCTCGCGCGTGACCTTCAGTGGCGCGTGCGTGAAGCCGTTATCTTGTCTGTTCCTGCTCTCGCGGGGAGTCTGGTACGTTTCATCAGTTCCGTTGTACACGCAAGGCTGATAACTGAAGGAGGCAAATGTGTCGTATCAGGGCAACCAATATTTCCAGGAGCACCTGCTGGAGATTTACATGAACGCTTTCTCAGATATGGTTGGTGAGGTTCGCTTGAGCGCAACGAAGATCCTCCCTCAGCTGCTGGAAAGCGTCGGCAGTGACTACATCCTTCAGAACATCGTGCCTCGTCTTACCCAGATTTTCGATCGCTCGATCATTTATCAGGAGCGCGTCAATGTGCTTCACGCCCTGAAGCAGCTCGCATCCGACAAGGCGACGACCGAGCTTCTTGGCACGATGATCGCGTTGGCTGTCCGTGGGGCCCGTGACAAGATCCCAAATGTTCGCTTTGTGGCGTGCATGACGCTCGAGCAGCTATGCAAGTTCGCTGACCAGTCGATCGTTGCTGGCCAAGTTCGGTACGTGTCTGCTTTTCACTACGAACTACTGTGCACAGATGGTGGCGGCTGATGCGACGCTTTGATCGTTTGGTGCAGACCGTGCCTCTCTGAGATGGTGAATGATTCGGATGCGGATGTCAAGTACTATTCGAGCTTGGCGCTCGATGCTGTTCAGGGCTAAGTGCATGTCGATATGTTCGAGAGCGTCGCGACGAATGCCAGATTTTTGTCGCCTTCCTCATCCGTCGAAGTTGCTAGAATAGGTTGCATGGAGGTGAGAGAGATACAGCAGCAGACTAAGTCCCTCGCGGCTGGCGTCGGAAGCTCTTCTTGCTTAATGTGTGGACGGTGTGGGAAGAGCAGCGCACGTGCGATAGTTGTGAAAACAAAGATCTATTACCATATCTTTTGCTGAACTCGAAGAGATGCTTGGTGCTGTCTAATTTGTGTCGCTCACAAGTCGACAAGAACTCTCATGCAGACAGGCGCGGAGCCACAATTTGTTCGAGGAAGTAGCGGTGCCAGCGATCATCCGCCGTCAGCTCGGGGTGAAAAGCTGTGACAAGGATGTTCTCCTGCAGACATGGCACGAAATCAGCACTTCCGGCGCACTCAACCATAATCGCAGATCCCCATCGTACCTTCTGTGCAGCGATGATGACGTCTGTCGGATCGGATCCGTCGGCAGGCGTCGCACAGTGAATTTGAGTGAGGACATCGATGGACTCGCCAACCGAGATAATGGCAGGGGCGCGGATGAAGACCGCGTTGTACGGCTTGTCGTTGAAGCCAGGCGGGCCATCGACAAGCATTTCAAAGCTTCGCACTTGCGACCCAAAGAAGTTCCGCGAGACTTGCACATCCATGCCACCAATGAGTGTTTGACCACCCTAACCAAGTCAAACGTATGAGCGACTTTCAACGACGCAGGTGATCCAAAACACACGCACACACCTCTTCAGCATGCTTAGCAGACTGCGCGAGCATGATCATACCAGCACAAGTGCCCCAAATCGGGCGCTTGTTGGCAACCCACTCGCGCAATGGCTCGAGAAGACCCCAGCGCGTAGCGACTTTGCCGATTGTCGTCGACTCGCCACCCGGCAGCACAATCGCATCGACGCCATTGAGCTGCTCCGGCAGTCGAACCGCAAACGCGTTCACTCGACGCGTCGTGCCGTCTGCTACATTGAGTGCTACGCCGTTCAGCATATCGATGTGCTCCTGGAACGCGCCTTGGACGGCAAGCACACCCACGTTCACCACAGACTCGGTCATTTTGCTTTGCGAGAAGAAGATCGGATTGTGATCATTCTCATGGCGCTGCCGCTGGTCCGAGTTGACGTTGCGAAATGATGGGCGACGGGGTGGCCCACTTGCAGTGACAATCATTCTTGCGTTTGTTGGGCCATGGCCCAGCTTGACATACCACGGGCCACCCCAGATGAATCGCACTTAGTAGAAGGGATCATCGGGTTAACTTAATCGGTTCGTTTGAGGTGGTATCGACTTCCACTTGGATCAAGGTCTCCGCCGTCCGACAATGGCTTCGGAGGCGCATCTCCGCGCGCAGTATGAGGCACGCAGGACCCAACCACCTCGCTGTGTACGGTCGGCGATCCCACTAACAGGTGCAATTGAATGGCGCTATCCAGGCGCTGCTAAAGGAGAACCGCATGCTCAAGCACTCGGTCGAGAAACTGGAGACGGAGAACCGCGACCTCAAGCGCTCGGTGTACGAGCTCACGCTCAAGTGCGTTCCGGTCACGTGTATACATCTGCATCTCTCTCTTGGAATGGAACTAAGCATGATGCCTTAGACTAGACACGGTGCAGAATGCGCTGGGGAGCCGACCGACGCTGGAGCCGTTCCAGATGAACGATCTGCTGGCGTCGACCAAGTCTCCAGTTGACGACGCAGCCGAGTTTCATGCTGCCGCCGCACTCCACGGCGTGAAAACGGATGACTATGATGACGACGGACGCGTGCTGTTTCAAAAGTCGGAGCTGCGCGCTCATACTGGTGCTGTTTACACGGCCAAGTTCTCCCCGTGCGGTCGTTTGCTTGCATCGGGCGGTCTTGACTCAAAGGTCCTTCTCTGGGACGTCACGACGAAATTCAACCAGCAGCAGCTTGCATCACTCGCGCAGCATCAGCAACTTGTCATCGATGTCAGGTATGTTCCACACGAGCGCTGATCACCACAGTCGTCATCGCTGAGGGAGCTTTTGCACACAGTTGGTCCAACGACAGCTCCAAGCTCGTTTCTGCATCTTACGACCACACAGTGAAACTTTGGGACGTCGAAAAGAGCTCGCTACTTCATAGTGCCGAAGTCCCCGGTCTTGTGCAATGTGTCTCCTTCAACATGGCTGGTACGTCGACTTCGCAGCTTACGGGATCGGCAATGGCGTTGTCCACATATTCATTGTATTGTTCACAGACAACAACCAATACTTTCTTGGAACAAGTAAAAATGCTATCCACATGATGGATTCGCGCGCTGAAGTTTGCCGGTAAGTCATTCGATTGATGCGTCGTGATTCAACAAATGTCCTCATCAGCCCGTATTCGAACCAGGAAATGGCAGAACAACGCAATGGTCAACTCTCTTTACGTCTCCCCCGATGGCCAGTTCGTGATTACGGGTGACAGTCGGGTCAGTTTCTCTCCTGTGCACCGAGTTAATTTTTACGTGCTTATCATGGAATGAGTTGACAGGGCATGATCAAGACTTGGGATGTCCGGATGGAGTCATGCATCGAGGACATCTCCAGACAGAATGATCCAGGGAACCACGCTATCTCCCACATTCATGCATCACCTCCGGTCGATGGTCGCAGTGGCGATGAAGACGGGCGTTTCCTTGCAGCAAATAGCTATGATAACATCCTTCGCGTCTACGACCGCCGGTCCAAGTTGATCAGCAGCTCTCATGGCCACGATCAGATGCAGCTCTCCTTCTTTGTCACAGGTGAGATGGTTTGTTGACATCGAAGCTGAGCCATGGCTAATGCATTATCATTCAGGTCATAAGAACAAAAACTGGCCGATCAAGAGCTCCTTCTTCCGAGGCGAAGGTTACAAGTACAAGCTCATGCTCCCTGCGAATAGACACCCTCAGCGCAAGCTCACGGATGGTGATGGGGAGGATTATCAAGACAGGTAAAGATGAAGTGCTCGGAACGTATTTTAAACATATCTAATTGCTTGTGTTGGTGCGCAGTGACCGATCCGACTCATCGAAAGAGACGCTGTTGCTGGCGACAGGTAGTGCCGACAACAAGATTTATTTGCACGAGATCAGCATGAAGAATACCGGCGCCCGCCCTCAGCCGTACCTCGTCCAAAAGATCGACGCCCACAGTGACCGAGTCTACTGCGTTGACTTCCATCCATCCGAGCCAATCCTGGCGTCTGCTTCTGCTGACTTTTCTGTCAAAATTTGGCTTCCACGTGCACCAACTCGCCTTCCGCCGAAGCCCAAGTCGTAAGAAATACCCACCAACCGAGAGTAGCGCATGGAGCACGAACAAAATGTATTTGATGAGTTGTTCAAGACGCTAGAAGCACACGCTTGCGCCGTTTCTTCTCGTTGGCTTTGGCCTCCTGTTCTTCCTGCTCTCTCACGCTCACTTTGCGACCTGCTTTGTCCATCCACCCAGTGGTACGCGTCTGCCAAGACGTCTCGCGCTGACGCAACTTGTTCATTGCTTCCTTGCGGATGCTAAGGACACGGTGCTGTGCCAGTGCCTTGCGACTCTGGATCGCTGCCTCCACAAGTGCCAGCTTCCTCTCGAAAGCTTCACGCTTCTGACGCTCCTTCTCCTCCGCCTCACGTGTGAGTTTTTGCAGCGTCGCCGACCGCTCTTCCTCCATCTTCGAGAGAAACGCCTTGTGTTCATTCACCAGCAGCGGCGTGAGAGTACCGTCTTCACGAGCAGCTCGTTGTTGCTCCACAAACTCGATCTCCTTCTTCTTGTACAACTCCAGTAATTCCTTCTCGCGCGCATCAATACGGAGTTTGTTGTCGTCATGTTCTCGCGCCATAATTTGATCAAACGCCTGCGTCTCTACCGCCGTCACCTCTCGCTTTTCCTTCTCGAATGTCGCAATATCGTGCTCCGTCTGCGTTATCTTCGCGCGCATCTCTTCGTCGCACTTTTCCTGTTCTGTCTTGAGCTCTTTGCCTTCGTCAACAAGCGCACGACCCTCGAGGCGCAGCTCACGACCGTAAAACCAGTCGTCGACCTCTTGAATCTTGTCACTCATCGCCTCGAGCTTTTCCCGCAATTGCGCCGCTCGGTCTCGGAAGACACTATACCTCGAGTCTCTGGCCTGCCAGACCCATCGGAGCATGATAGCGCGTGATGCCTCGTTCATCTGCAGACGCCAATGGAGCGATGGGTCCTCCTCGTCCGAGTCAACGTGCGCTGTCTTGCCCTTTCGAGCCTTCTTGGCGCGCATCCGCTTGGCGTAGCGCTCCATCTCCGCCTTTGCGTGCTCTCGAGGAAAGATTCCGCCCAGCCGCTTTCTCGCAGCGAGCAGCCATTTACCTAGCACTCGCCCTTCCACAGAGCCCCTCGCGACGACGACTGGATCAAACTCGATATCGTTCTCCTCATCCGACGAGAACTCGTCGTCCCTGAGCTTCCTAGGACCAGTGCCGGGCTGCTTTACGAGACGCGCGAGTCTTTTCTGCTCCAGCGCCGAGATACAGACGTTGCATAGCGTGATGAACGTCGCATTCTTGCGGAAAAACGCCTTCCACAGGTCTGAATCTTGCTCTGTCTCGCCATATTCGTCTTCAAATGCGAAGATTAGCCGGTCTAGAGCAGTGTGGTCTTGTGTTGTGCCGTCTGGACTCGCGAGATCCACATGCATCGTGTAGCCACCATCTTCGCTCTTCTGGCACAGCGCACATGATGATTGCTTGTTGTTGGCGATGATACCTCCGACGTGCTTGGCAAACGCCCGCCGCTTTCTCGCGCGCGCCAGCCAATACAGCATGATGTCTCGAGAGGCTCCCTCCACCGGGACGTTGGACCACTGTCGTCGCATCTTCTCGAGCTCGTCCTCCGAGTCCGAGGAGATGTCGGAGCGGTCGCCCTTCAGACGTCGGCCTTCGCCCATGTTCATCAACTCGTGATAAATGTCACGCACGTATTCAGAGTTGGGGCGTCCGTCCTTTCCAATTGCATTGAGTGTGCGAGGCGTGAAGAGTTCCACGAGATGCTGCAGGATCCAGGGTCGATTTCGCTCCATGAATCGATGACGGAAACGTTCCGAGTTGAGCGCCTGGAGCTCCAGTCGCTCGCGCTCGAGATCTTTCTGCCGACCTGCGCCAAGCGCGAGCTTGGCAGCGATCTCATCGTCTAGCGTGCCGTCGAGCTTGGTTTGCTTCCAAATACCGAACCGTTCTCCGAGTCGAAGACACACCAGCTCCAGACAACGCGCGAACGCGACGATAACGATGACGATAATGAGCGTAAGCGCGTCCCCAAAGATGGAGTAGCTGTAGCGAAGGAAGACCGTGGTGCCAAACAGCATAAAGAGCACTCCGAACGTGTAAAGCGTCAGAAGAAAGTAGTACTGCGACGAGAAGCACAAGAGGTCGATCGTTTGGAACGCTGGATGCACGCTTTCGTCCTTGGATCCCCCAGCAATCTGCCAGCGGTGGTCACGTGTCGCGAATCGGTGTCGTTGATACGAGATGTACTCATACAATTTCCATCCATGCACCAGCTCGAGCGTGTTTAGCTGGAAGACGCCGAGAACCAAGTTGCTCGGAATGATGAAAAGCGAAAACAACGAGTAGTACAGCAGATCGGTCTGCTTTACGCCATAAAGCTCCGGCATCTTGGTGTCCGAGCTGAAGACGACCTGGAACAGCAGCACCACGGGCGCCAAGAAGAGCTCGGTGAAGACCGTACTGTAACCCGCCAGACCCTCCATCACCGACTCGACACCAGCGACCTGGTTGTCGATCTTCTCACATACCCGTCGCCACTCGGCCTCCTCCTGGGCCTTTTGTTCACGCGTTCGGCGCCGTTTCTTGCGAAACCGGCGGTGGATCATCAGTCTCCACTTGGGCCATAGACCATAAAGATGACGGAGCAACGGAGCGACGTAAAGGCGTTCCATGATCACGAAACTGAGGTTCACAAAGTAGAATAGCGTGAATCCGATAAAGTCCGCCGAACCCATAGCGATCATGCTCTCTGTCGCCGATAGTACGATGACAAATGGCATCACCAGCAACTTCTCGTGTAGAACCGTTTCGATCACCATCTCGATGACATTGCGAAGCAACTTGAACGCCACGAGAAACCCGTAAATGTTAGCTGTAAAGTATGGCGAGTACGAGAATTCCCAGATCACCAACAGAAACGCCATGAAGCATAGCGTCGTCAACAGCAAGTTTGCTCGCTTCCAAGATCGAGGATCCCAGAATTCGTCTTCTTCTTCTTCCTTTTCTTCGTCGACCTCGACCTCAAACGGATCCTTTGGAGCTGCGGCCATCTCCTTGTAGGCGTTATCCTCATGCTGCGGATCCATTGTTTCGGGCACCAACAGCTTGGAGCCAAGCACGATCAAGTATGAGCCAGCGACGACAAGGCTCACGCCGATGCGACCTCTCTTGTACTTGGTGATACGCTCAGTGTTTAGCGAGACTTGATCCAACCAGTCACCCGCTGTACCCTCAAAGGACACTGGGTTCGGCAGCACCTCGGGATCTGAAGACGCAAATGCATTCCACCAAAGGTAAATGAACCCACACATGACAACAAGCGGTGCAATTGCCAGCGAGATGCCTATCGTTGGAGGAATGGCTATGTTCTTAAGCAAGATCTTCATGCGGAATTTGGGTGGCTTCTTCATTTTTGTGAATAGCCGATTGATGATCCAGATGATCGTCTACAATTGCTTATGTGAGCTTTGTTCACGTGAAGCTAACGAAAACGTAGTGCAACGTACCCCTTGGATAATGCTCAGTAGCCCCACGAGTGTGAAGAACCCCAAGTAGACATCGACGGTAAACTGGAAAAGGTTCATGAGGGCAAACCAGTCAAGCGGTTCCCACGTCACGAAAAGCTGGTAATTCGACGACGCGATTCGCTGTGTCGCCCGATTGATCGCGCATGGATAGATGTTCTTCTTCGCCATCTTCCCCAAGATCTCGGTGGAGCGCGAAACCGTACACAGTCGACCAAAGTTAACCTCCGCCGTCACAAGGCGCTTCGTTCCTGGAGACATTTGGTAGTAGCTAAGATTCAGGTACACTTCTTGTGGTACAACGAGTTCAAGACCGGCGTCGGGACCAACTGAGAGTGAAACAAACCTCGTTAATGAATAGATAATCAGCCTCCGATATCCCGTCCCGGAAACTTACCTTGCACTGCCACGAGTGCATCCGAGCCAATCTTGGACTTGAACGACTTCGAACGTCCCCAAGCGGTACCAGATGCATCAGCCACAAACTCGTTAGGCGAAACGGGGTCTCGTGTGATGTAAAACAGCGTTGTGCCCTTCTTCGCTTCGTACCACCTTGGTTTCTCAGCTCCACCTTCCAGGATCTCTTCGTATGTACAGGAAAGACCAATACCTCGTTGATGCGACACGACCAGCGGCGGTTTCCCTCCTGATTGAGGCGTCTCTGTGGTGTACTCAATCCTACATCGATCTGCATTGGGTACGAGCTTTTTGTTCCACGGATACTGGTTCACCTCAACTGTCTGATCATATTGGACATAGTCACAATCGGGATGCGATTCGAGCAGCTTGGCGATCCACATATGAGAGTCATAGCCCCGGCACGACGAAAAGAAAGGAAGATATGGCAGCCCAATCAACGTCTCGTCGTTAAGCTGTTGTGACCACCACGAATCGGAGCGGATCACGCTCTCCAACCTGTCAGGAACCGGGTACAAATCGAAAAAGTAGTTGTACGGGACCACAGGCTTGCCGGCATCTGCAGCTGAAGTATTGGAGGCACCAAGCAGAGTCGACGCGTTGGGAGACGAACCAGAGCTCGACGATTGCACCAGAATCCCCAAACTGTTCTGCTCCGTATTTCGAATGAAACCTCGATTCTTGGGCAGCATGGGATCACCTACCATGATGTCGGCGATCCGATCCACGAAGATACGGTCCTCCACTTGGCTTCTGTAGGTCAGTGTGCCGAGAATTCGCTGTCTTGACTCGGGCAAGTTCAGTGGTAACATCAGTCGATCGTATGAGGATTTGTCCAGGACTGCGAAAAAGCTGTTCATCGATGGTGTCAGCGGGGTGTAGTCAGCACGCGAGGGCGTGAAGACGTTCATGTCGAAGCGGTCTTGCGTGAAGCCTTCCACGAAGTCGCGAACGTACAGCCCATGAAGCAGTTCGACCACGATCGTTAGCTCGGTGCGCTCGATTGCCGATACACTGAACTGCAGGTATCCGTGTTTATTGTCGGGGAATCCGAGATCACTCTTGGTATCCTCAAAGAAGAACGGCATCTCGTGACGCTCACACGAGCAACAGCCTGGGTACGAGGCCTTCTCAAAGGAGGAGCCATTCGCGATGTCCTGCATCACGAAGTGCCGCTCGCAGAAGAAAGGCATTGAGTGACACAGATCCTCGTCCTGCTTCTCTTGAACGCACTTGTCGAAGAGCCGACTCGCAGTCGTGTTGTCATTCTCTGGGTACGTGCAGCCCGGTGGGATCTGCTTGAGATCGCACGCATATCGGGGAGGGCACGGCTTGCAGTTCTTGTACACGGAAATCTGGTAATGATCCTTGTATGTGATATTGCGTGAAAGCAGCGTCGTGTTGATGGTCACGGTCGCGACCTCAAGTGGCTGCAGGATGACCGTTCCGATGCCGTTGCCGGTGCCTGACAGATCGCGATAGTCCGTTCCATTCACGAGTCGTGGGTGGGTTAACGGAATCGGCGTGACCCGCTGAAGTACCTCGGTGCTCGTCTTGACGCAGTCGTAGATGTCGTCTGAGCCAACACTGCTTGTCGTTCCGTTGGGACACTTGAAGAGCCGCGAGCAACCGCAAGCATCGAGCCGCAAGTTCTCTGTGCGCATCGTCATCAATGGAGAGCTCATATCGAAGCCAAAGAGCGACGGTGTCTCGTCTCCGAACGCATCGACCATCTCGATCGCGTGGTTGAGGTCGTACAGATACGGATCCACCGCGAGACGCGACGAGGGGATTGCATCAACTTGTTCTTTGTATGCGGCCACCACGAACGCTCGAAGCTTCGAGTAGGACGGAAATACGTTGCTCTCTGTCCATGCGGTCTGGAACGAGACGCCGCCATTCACTTGAATCATCGCAGCAATGTCGACTCGCTGCATCGAGGCGTCGGCGAACACACACTGTTTGTTGGAGTTGTGCACCTCCTTCCAGCCAAAGCGGTTGGGGTCAAACACCGTCGGCGACGCCTTCGACGGC
Organism: Pythium insidiosum; assembly: GCA_022836835.1. NCBI lineage: Eukaryota > Oomycota > Peronosporomycetes > Pythiales > Pythiaceae > Pythium > Pythium insidiosum. The sequence goes on along the minus strand of JAKVDI010000038.1, from coordinate 381,884 downwards.
GGGACAGTGCACTTCCAGAGCCAGAAGACCCGTTGCACGACGTACGCCTGCGCCACACAGTCGCACTCGTTACGGCGAATCGCGAGATCAACCATCCGCCACTTGTGGTCGCGTGCGCAACGCTCGTCGTGCTCGATCGCGCGGTTGCGAATGATCGTTGCGTTGTCTGTCGTGCGTTTCCGCAGAGAAAAGATCTGCTCGAGATCGTCGTTGATGCCGTTGAAGCAGCGCATGTCATGCGCAGACACAAGTCGAAGGTCGCCGTCCGTGAGGTACTTGGAGAACGTCATGTCTCGGAATGGATCCACCTCTTCAAGGCTCAATCGACGTCGGAGCCCGTCATTGGCGACAGCGCCAGTGTACGGGTTCATGGTTCCGGTCGGGCAGAAGTACCCGACGGGACACACGTTGCGCTCCTTCTGGGACTCGGCCGTGCCTTCAGGACAGTACTTGGACGCAGGACAGAGCGTCTTGAGCTGACCTCGAGGCGTATCAAGCGTCAAATCGGGTGTGGTGCCAGGGCCACAGACGTAGCCGCCGGGACATGCGTGCGCGAACGCCTTCATCGCTGTCGTCTCCAGGTCGCACACGAAGCCCTCGGGACACGGCTGTGCCTGGGACACGAGGTCGTCGGTCGTCGAGCTTCCGTCGATGCTCGGTCCTCTGGAGGGCGTCACGATCAGAGACGCTGAACAGATCAAGTCGGCCTCGCATGTACCAGGGAACCACTGCTCACGGTGGAAGAAACCTGGAGTGCAGTTCCTGGCCACGTCAAACATCTGCGATGTGTCGAGGTCGATCACGAGCGATCCACGCTGGAACATGTTCGGCGCTGGGAGCTGGTTGGCGTCGCCGTAGCCCTGATGCGGCACGCCGTTCGCTAGTTCGTACATCGGTCCATGAAAGTCGGCGAGTCTCTGGTACAGCACCGAGCCAAGTGGCTGGTGGTTTTCGTAGCATCGTCCATCTCGAGACGGCAAGAAGTGCGGCCCACGACCGTACTCATCGATCCACGGTTCTAGGAGAACACCGAAGAAGAAGGCGCTTCCCTTGTCCAAACACTCGGTGTACGACAGATTTTCCTGCAGCGGCGCGTACACGTGTGGAAGGTCTGACAACGTGCAAGGGTACGTGATGCCGTCAATGGGACAGACAGTGCCAGGCGCACACCGCACGCACTCTTCGACACCGCGAAGCTCCCAGTTCTTCGACCACGTTCCCTGCGGACACGCCAGACATGCGACACCGTCGGCTGCGAGAGAGCCACGGTAGGATCCCGGAGGGCAGATGCTCGCGACAGCCGTTCCGTCGTTCTCGCAGCTCGTCCCCGGAGGACAGGGAATGCACTCCTTTGACTCGATGGTCGGGGCGTAGTATCCAGGGGCACACTGAGCCGCCGACACCGTGCCTTCAAGCTCGGCAAACTGACCAGGATCCGTCGGAATCGGAGCTGCTGTTCCGGACGGACAAGTGAATCCTCGGGGACAGAGACCTGATCCTTTCGGGGACGAAGAAGCGAGCTCGCAGTAGAATCCTTCGGTGCAGTTCTGTGCGTATCGGTAGTCGCCCACTCGGACCTCATCCGACACGACGCCTTTTAGACAATACGTGCCTGGCTTGCAAGGGTACGGGCGGAGACGCGTGTCGTTGCGGAACGGATCGACGGTACCCGTGCCGTTCAGGCAGTAGAAACCAGCGGGACATAGGCTGTTGGGTGACGGGAGACCTTCCTTGCTGCAGACGTAGCCCGCAGGACACAGCACTGGCAACACACGATTGAAGCCGGGACAAATGTAGCTCACTGGACAAGGCGTGCACTTGGATTGCGAGACCATGGCGTTGAAGGTCCCTGGGGGACACGCGATCGGAGCGATGAGGCCGGCACGAGGACAGAACGTTCCCGCAGGACACGGAATGCGCTCCCCAAACGGACAGTAGAATCCTGCAGCGCACTCGCCAAAGCCGAAGGGGGTCGCACTACCCTCAGGACAATACATGCTCTCGAAACATGGCTGCGGCTTGGAGAAGTTCTTCATCGTTCCTTCGTTGCCGGCCGTGCCCGGGTGGCAGTACGTCCCTGGGGGACACGCTACTGGGCGCCTCAACGCGAACTGTGTGGAGGAGTAATCGAAGAACGGATCCTGAACGCGAAGGTCATTCTGGTCTGCGAGCCGCATGCACGCGTCGTCAAGACAGAAGCGTCCTCGCGTCGGTGTGAACAGCGCATCTGGCGCGAGCGGGAGCTGCTTCAGCTCACTCCAGAAGCGACTTGGTCGAGAGCTCGTTTGCAGCCCAAAGTCGGCGGTCTCATTGTTCCAGCACCCGCTTCGTCTCGCACCGACAGCGACCTTGCTGGGCAGCTGACCGCGCGACGGTGGTTCATCGCGTCGGCGAATGGTCGTTGGCAGCGTCGCACCCGAGGACGAGACGGTGATAATGCCCGTTTTGTGGGGAGCGGAGCAGGTTGTGCTGGCAGTCGCTGTTCCTTCAAGGCAGAAGTGCCCCTCGGGACACGGCTGAGACGCGTCTTCGATGCCGGTCACATCACAGACAAAGCCCGCAGGACAGAGCCGAGGCACGTGCATGCCGACGTGAGGGCAGTGGTAGCCGACTGGACAACGCACACAAGCGCCCTGCTTCATTTGCGGTTGATACGTGCCACGTGGACACATCGTGAAATTGCGGTTCCCCTCGCCCGCGCAGAACGCCCCACGTGGGCATGGCAGTCGTTGCCCGTGCATGTCGCTTGGGCAATAGTATCCCGTCGGACAAGGCCCCAAAAACTCGAAGACCACGTGACTCGATGTGAAGTCCTGACCGTTGTTGGAGATCTCGACGAATACGTGAGACGCTGCTCGTGTCGAACTCGCCGCAAAGCGCCGGTCTTCGTACGGCTCGATGTAACTAACGGGGCACATGACCAGCTCAGAAGTGATGAACGTCGCAGCAAAGATGTCGACTCCGACGCGACAAGACAGCGCCGTCGTGTTCATGAAGAAACGACCGTGAGCGAAGAGCGCAAAGGAGCTGACGTCGTATGCCCGCTTCGGATACACCGCCGCCAGTTCTGGGTCCTGATAGTACATGAAGTTGATTCCAGTGATCGTGAAGTCCTGCTGGTTGTTCGAGACCTCCACAGTCACAAGGCGTGTCAGGTAGTGTGGAAAGTAGTGTGCAGACGGAAACAGGTACACACTGCCGCTGCGGGGATCTGGATACGTGTTGCGGTACTCGGAGATCGGCGCTGTCGCGAGACCGCCACTGTACTTGGAGACCGGAGGAGTTCTGCAGCGTAGCATACTGGGACTCACATACTCGGCAGGCGTGACGACAAAGCCAAAACGACAAGAGAGAAGCGACGAGTTTACGAAGCGAGAGCCTTCAACCGTCACCGTTGTGCCCGCTGCGATACCAGGGCCAAACACCGGTGAGATTTGGCGTGCGCCTTGCTCTGCGTAGTAGAAGTACGGGATCCCGCTGTCTGAAAAGTCCTGACCGTTGCGTGTCACCTCGAGCGGCACGAGTCCAGCGCTGTGTGGAGGAGCCATACAGCGGATCGAGTCGACACTAAGTCGATCTGCGTCGACGACGACGTCGCCAAACTTGCAGCGAATATAGTCCGTCGCGCGGAACGGGCCTCCCGATAGCACCACCGACGAGTTCCCGATAGTCGGTCCGAGAGACGGAAAGACATCGGTGATAGAGAGCGGCTCGTCGTACGTGAAGCGCTGCCTACTCGTCGTGAAGGGCACGTTGCTACCTTTGAATGGAGCTCCGTGATTCGCAATCTCCACGAACACTTCTCCGCTTTGCGCCGCAGTCGGTGAGATGCATGTGAGCAGCGTCGAGTCAATAAACGTCGCAGCTAGCACGACGGAAGAGCCAAAGCGGCAACGCAGCGCGGACGTATTTTGGAAGTTGGAGCCTACGACAAGCACTTCCGTGCCGCCAGTCAACGGCCCGTGAGCTGGCCGCAGCTCGCGCACCTCTGGAGTCGGAGTGTACTGGAAGACGACGCCGCTCGAGGAATAGTCCTGGCCGTTGGAAGAGACCTCGACGGCGACCTGGCCTCCTGCGATGCCAAGCCCCCGCTGGAGACGAGTGACTGTCGCAATCACGCTGTTGCCCCCGAGTGCAGTGGCGTTGATATCCAGGAGAGGCGTGTCGCTGTCGACGTCTGACGCAGGAATCGTGACTGTCCACTCGTACTTCCAGCCCGCGATGGATGTGATACGACTGACGAGCACGCTTGGGGACATCTCTGGTAGCAGTGACAGCTCATTCTGGAGCTGTGAAGCCGCGACGTTGAAGGGAAGCGCCGGTGTGACAGCAGGAACGCACACGCCACCGATAGTCAGCTCTCGACACGTCTCTCCGAACTGCAGCCGAAATGAGCCAGCAAGTTGAGACGTCGTGGATGCGGAGGACACAATGGTGACGGTTGCTCCTGCTGGCGTTGGACCCACAAACTGAATAGCGAGTGTCGCGACGGTCGGACTGGCGCGATCTTGGAATAACACCATCCACGTAAACCCGATTCCGACTGCTGACGGATAACGCTCGACAGTGAGAGCTCCGACGCCTGGAATCGACGATAAAACAGCGGTAAACTGAGCCGGCGACATGTCTGTGGATCCAAGAACGCCGCTCGTTAGGCCGTTCCACGTGACTTGAAAGCTCGCAACGACAAGCGTCAGAGGAAACGAGATCGTCAGCGACTGCACTTCGTTGTAGGTGGCAGGTCGCGTCACCTCTACCTGGACGGTCGGATTACCGCCAGCGAGAGCCTGCCCGACGGGTGGTGTCACTACGAGAACGGACGAACCCATCGCGATGTTGTCCCTTAATGACAAGAAGGTGACATCCCAAGCGACTGTGTTTTGGTCCAGTTGTAGCGCTTGCACAGAGACATCCTGAATCGAAGACAGAGTCTCGAGCGCCGCCTCGACTGCAGCACCGGACGATCGTACAGAGATTGCACTGACAGTTGTTTGACCCCTGTAACTCAGCCGAACAGAGCCAGCGAGTCGCGCGGTTTCGGTGCTCACGAGACTGGCTGACACGACCGCTTTGGGCCCGACCAACGTCCCGGCGAATATTGGAACGAGCAACTCACTCGGGCTCTTGAGCCCAAAGGGAAACGTTACTCGCCACGTCATCCCCCCACTTGGGGCGTCTAGACCCGAGCGCCTTACCTGAAGCAGAGAGCCGTCCACGTACGGCAGCGACTTCAGGTACCGGAGCGTTTCCTGCATCTCCTCAGCAGAGACGTTGAAAGCCAGAGGTGGCGTTGTGAAGCCACCATAGCTGAGTCGAAAGGTTCCTCCGATCGGTGGTGTGCCGTCTGTAATCGTTTTCGACTGAAGTTTTATCCCCTGCCCACTGAGACCTGGTTCAGCCGAGAGGTTCAGGAGCTGGACGTTGCCCGCGCTGCTCAGAAACGTGATCCGAAGGAGAAGTCCTCGCGCGTCCAGCACATTCCCCGAAGTGATCGACGCCACACCCGGCAGTGACTGCTGAAAGATACTCAACAGCGTTGCTTGCGGCGTATCAACTGCGAACGGTGGCGTCGAGATTGCTCCTGAGCTGATACGAACACGTCCACTCACTTGGTTCCCCGGTTGTGTCTCCACCACGGTCACTTGTGGCGATTCACCGATGAGCGCTCCATTGTCAACTCGCAACAACTGGGCATTTCCTGCATTCGTTGGAAACGTGATGTCCCACGTAGCTGCGCCACTGAAGGAAAGCGACGGAGGCATCGTGACTGTGAGATCCCCAATGCCGCTCAGGCTCTCGAGCGCTGCCTCGATCTGCGCAGCAGACGCGTTTATTCTCAGAGGTGGTGTCCACAGGTCTCCGACGCCAAGGCGAAACGTGCCACCCAAAGGAGACGATGTGCCACGAGTGACTTCTGTGACGGTCTGATCAATTCCGCAGTCAAGCATTGGCACGTTTCCAGCCCAATCCAAGAACGTGAGCAGCCACGAGTTGGCGGCGCTGCTTTTCACACTGACTCGACCAAAGATCGAAGCATTAAACGCAGCCCCCACGGCTGCAGGTGTCGCATCGAACGCAATCGGCAGTGATATACTCGAGCCGATGGAGCACGTGAAGGTTCCACTGGAGCGTGACGTCACAATTTGCTGCTGCTCGCTCTTACCACCAGGCGATACAGTGCTGATGTCGACGACACCTCGTCCACCAGCCAGTTGCCCAGTGATCGCTGTGATGGACCGTGTTCGATCAGGAAGACCTGGAAGCGTGAGTAGCCATTGAAACGCCTTGTTCGCGACTGGGTCGAGGCGGGATGCGGATACAGAGACCTGGGAAACTCCAGCAGCAGTCAATGCTCGTCGCATCTCAGCTTCGGTTGCGTCGAAAGGGATCAGATCAGACGTTTTACCGTCGACAACGAGCTGAAAGGACCCGGCGAGAGGCGATCCTTGGCCTTTGACAAGCTCGAGCACTTCAATTTTGAGGTCTTGAGATCCCGAGTCCATGAGACTCATGTTTCGCACCAATAGCATCGGCACATCGCCGACGCGGTCGACAAACTCGATCTGCCAGAAGCAAGACCCTGTGCCACCCTGCGTCGACTTAGTGACTATCACCGAGCCGATGTTCGGCAGTGCTTGAAGCGCGTCCTGGACCTCTACAGAGGTCGCGTATGATGCCAACACAGTTGATGTGCGTCCATCCATTTGCAACGCAAACGAGCCACCGATAAATGTCGTTGCTGTAAATCGAATAACCTGAATTTCACGAACCAGCGAGGTGATGCGTGTGCGAATTGAGAATGTCTCGCCCCCAAAGGCTTGCGAGATAACAGTAACTCGCTGAACCTCGGCAATGGGGTCGCCGAATACCCGGAATTCTTGAACTTCCTGTTGAATCGGATCCGCTCGGAGTCTCAGCTCTTGAACGGTAGGGACAAGTGGATCGGCTCGGATCGTCACACGCTGCATCGCCTGCACGAAAGGGCGACTCGCAACCGTGATTCGCTGCACCTCAGGAATCAACTGCAACGGCGGAACGACGCATCGCGCATTCGTCGGTGACACGATGGTCGCATCGACGACTACATCTCCAAACCGACACATCAACGATCTACCTGCACTGCCCACACTTCCCCGCCATCGGGAGCGCTCCATCACTGCGAAGTTACCACCATATACGTCGATGGTATCGCCACCTTCGATGTCGCCTCCCACTGGGAAAATACGAGTCACAAACAGTGGGTCTTCGTACTTGTAGGACAAGTTAAATGCCGAGTAGTCAATACCATTGTGGGAAATCCGGACGGCAGCGTCACCAGGAGGCGCAGGCGGTGAACGACAGGAAACGTGAGTCGTGTTCACTGCTTCTGCCGTCACAATTAGTCCTCCAAACTTGCAGGTGTAGATCTTCAAAGGGTCAAACGAGTTTACTGGCCCCATAACGTGAACTAAGGTGCCTCCACCGACAAATCCGAAGCTCGGAACGAGCTGGAAACTACTTGATGTGTCAGGAACGAACTCAAATCGCCCTGCGTAGACGTCGAAGTCGACTGCATTCAGACTCAGATCCACCCGTGCAAGCAGTGGCTTCTCTTGAAGCGGTGTGACGCACTGCGCTGTCGTTGCTGACAGAATAAACCCTCGCACAATCACAGTTTCAAAGCGACAAAAGACAGTCGCACTCGTGTCAATCGGGAGCGAGAGCGTGAAAATGATCGGTGTGTTGCCAGTGACGGGGCCGCTCTGCGGTTGGAACGTTGTCACTTCGAATGGGAGAATGTACGTGAACAACGGAGTCACTGACGGCGATGGAATGTAGAAGTCTTGACCATTTGTCGACACACTCACGGGTACAACTGGACCATTCCCGAATTTCAGCACGCTCACGTAGACGCCCGATGAAGTGCCTGTCAACGCCGATTGGCCTCGAAGATTGAGAAGACTGTCACGATCGACAGCGCTGGAGAACGTGAGTAGCCAACCGAAACCCGTGGACAAAGTCACTGACTGAATCGACGCAAGCTTTGTCGAAAGCAGAGTCTCGATCTCGGTCTTTAACGTCGCCACAGAAACGGTCACTGGCAGTGGTGCGGTAGATCGTGCTGCGACTGTACTCAAAGTGAACGATCCACCTAGTGGAGCAAAGTTGCCATCTTGCACCTCAATAGTCTTCGTGGTCAGACCAGGACCTGACAGCTTTGTTCCATCGACGATGACAGCTGCCACGTTACCAGCAGAGTCTGGAAACCGAAGCTCCAGCTCAATGCCTGTAGTTGGAAGAAGTCGCTTGGTTACTGAGACGCCCACCGTCTCGGGTAGTCCAATTAGCTGAAGAGCACTTTGAATTGAGGACGCCGAACTCGTGATCGCGAGGTCTGTTGTACGTTTGCCTTGGAGGGTTAGTGCGAAAGAGCCTGTGAGAGGCGCGCCTTGCGCAGTGTTATCAGCTACAATGAGACCAGTCGTGCCTGTCAGTGTGTTCGATGCCACCAAGAGTCCACTGGCTTGTGTGTTGAAGATTGCAAACGTGGCGATCCACTGAATTTCCGTTGAGGACACAACTTTCTTCACGTCTACCGGCGCCAGTCCAAGTTGATTAATCAACGCCGCTTTGACCACATCTGCAGAAGCGTCAAATGCAATCGCGGTCGTCGTATTTCCGCCATTTGCAGCCGAAAGCTTCAGAACAAACGAGCCACCAAGCGCTGTCGTTCCTGTGATAACTCGACTGACGCTGGACGAGATAGTAGATGCAGAGGTGAGTGTCGCTGTTGACAGTACCACTAATGGTCGTGCCACGACGCTCGAGTCGAACGTGATGTCCCATGTGTAACCCAGTTGACTTGCTGTCCGATTGCGACTCACCGAGATCGCGCCAATGCCTGGCAACGTGTACAACGCCTCGCCCAACGCCGCTGCGGAGCTGTCCCAAGCCAGTGGCAGCGTCGAGAAGCCCAGATACGACAACAGGAAGGACCCTGTGATGTCTTGATTCGAACCGATGGACACTCGTTGAACTTCTTTCACGACACTTGAGACGGGTAGTCGCAACACGATCTGCGGGTTCTTTAGGTTGGTTTGGGTTATTTGCAGGCGCTGAAGCTCGCTCACGATTGGCGTCGACGGACCATCTGAGATAGTCACAACTGTGACTCCGTTGTCGTCTCCAGAAAGCAACAGACCGTCGGCACTGAGCTGTGGGAGATCACCACACGCCCTCGAGAATGTAATCGACCACGCGTAGCCACCTTGGGGATCGGGGGCTGATCGTGTGACGCTGGTAATGACAACTCCGGGGAGCTCCGACACCAATTCAGCCATGGAGTCCCCTAGCGTACCTGTCGCAGCCGCATTCGACCGAATCGGACGCGTCTGCGTTGCTCCGAGAGCGAGTATGAAGAAGCCTCCAACACTTGAGCCAGGAAGTGCGAATGTTTGCACGACCTGCACTTCAGCGTTGACGGAGCTCGAGTTCACGACGACTTGAAGAACGGACGGTCGCAGCACATGAGATGGCGTGACGCATCGCACGATCATATCGCTCTCAGCCGCTGACACCGGGACAATCACCCCAGAGCCTTGATTTCCGAAGCGACAATGTGTCACATTACGGGCCGATGGTGCTGACGAGTCAGCCAGTGTGACACGGACCGACGTGCCCCCTCGAAGCGGTCCCCGCACAGGATTGATGTATTGAACTTGAGTTGGTGGCTTGAACCAGAACCGCAACTTTGGTGCTGGCGAGAAATCGACTCCATTGACGGAAACGGATATGCCGGCAGTCGCTTGCGCCGTTCTCCACCAATTCACTACATCGGAACTCGCGAAAGCCTGAGTGAGCGATGGAGAGACGCATGTGATCATCTCAGCAGAATGGAATCGGGCCGGAAACGTAACCTCGAGTGGGCTTGACGTATCATGAAACGAGATACTGAATCGGCACAGTAGATCTGTTGGAGACGGTACGAATCCCGAACCAGACACTTGCACTCTTGTGCCTCCAGTATTGAAACCATGAGACGGAGAGATGCCTCGGATTTCGACCGGCGCGAGACCGACAAACGCTGCATTGGTCGTCGATAGAATGTACTCGCTGGGAGAGCTCGTAGTCCACACTTTGATCGACACGAACACCGTCGTCGGTGATTCAAGAGGAGGTGCCTGACATTTCATCGTTGTGGAGTTGAAATACACAGCTGGGACTTCGACAGTTCCGAAGACACAGCTCACAGATGGACCCGCCAAGAAGTCCCGACCCTTCAGCGTCACCGTCGTTCCTCCAAGCGTCGAGCCTCGCGTTGGCCATATCGAGCTGACGTGAGGCAAGCGAACGTAAGCGAAGCGAAGCTCACCATTCACAGCGTCTTGGTCGTTGATAAAGACTCGGACCGCCACGCAGGGCGATGACACACGTCGGACATCTGTCTGGAGATTTACTCCAACGAGGTGTGTTGCATCGACGGCCAGCAATGGAACGTCATCACAAGCAGCGAATGTGTGGAGCGAAGGCTCGAATATAACGTCCCATGAGCGAGTAAGGACGCCGGATAGTGTGGTCTCTCGCTTGGTCACGTCAAGAACTCGTGCCCTTGTTGAAAATGCTAATGCGAGTCGAATATCGTTCTCCAAAACGTCGATAGGCAGTTGAGCTGTCTGCTGACCATCGAAGCCAAGAGAAAACGTTCCGTTCCAGATGCCAACGCCGCGCTGGACTCGTGTCACGGTCACGGCTGAGTCTGCGCCTACGATACCTGTAGCATCGACAGCAAGTAACGTGACCTCCCCATCGACACTGACAAACTCAACAGACCATGCTGCCCGTGGGCGTCCCGCAACTTGTCCGACGCGGACGTCGCCGATTGCTGGCAACAACTCGAGCGCTTGCTCGACCTCCTCGACGCTGCTGCTCACTGCGATCGGTGCTGAAAATGAACCATCGAAACCGAGGCGGAATGTCCCGGAAAGCGTCGACCCGCGCTGTCTGATGACAACGCGAGCGGTGGCACTGGTGCCAACGAGCTTACTCGTGTCCACCTCGAGTAACCGGCGCATTCGATGTGATGGAGCGCTAGGCATGAACGTGATGGACCAGCTGAACCCACCGTTTGGATCCATGGATGAGCGCGTGACCTGAAAGATCCCGACGTCGGTGACGGAATGTAGCGCTGCCTGGATGTCGGATGCTGTGGCATCCCACCGGATATCACCAGTTCGTCGATCATTCAAAACAAGTTGAAACGTTCCACCGATCTTGGACGACTCGCTCGCCTTCACAAGCAACGACCCAGCGCTGACATCGTTTCGATGGAAGCGCGAGACGCTGCTCGTGTCGAAACTGATCGACCTCGCGCCACCTGCCTCCGAGACGAACGTCACCAGCCACCCAAAACCATCTCCAAATGGCGCGGAGGTGAAATCCAATCGTCGACGTTCAACGTTCACAGTCTCAAAGAAGCCTGGAGCCTCCAATGCCTGCTTCATCTGTGCTGCGGACGCATTCCACGGGACCGACTGAAAGTTAGCGCCGTCAAGCGTGAGCCGTACGGATCCTGAGATCGGAGCGCTGCCGTTGACATACAGCAGCCGCACTTCTGGCTCAAGACGGGACTGAACAAGCGCAGTAACCGCTTGAATTCTTGTCGGAATGACCCCGGGGGCGCCGTTGCCCCGCAGCAGACCCCACGGATTCGCCAACGGCATTGTGATACGCCATGTACGATCCCCGTTCGCTGCTGTCGAGGCAAGTGTAACGGTCGCATTGGGCTGACTCGCCACTAAAAGTGAGAGCAGTTCACTCGTAATCGTGTCGATCGAAGCGAGTGGTGACAGCGGTCCAGCGCGCGGTTGTCGATAACCCACGACACTCGCTTGGTTCGACCCCAAGAATGGAGTATCTAGTGGCAAAGCCGTAGGTGTAAATGGTAGGAATTTGTCCACTTTGTAGGTCGCGCTCCCGATGCGGATGACATCGCCCCGAGACAATTCTCCAGTGAGATCCACGCTGGTTTGAACGATCTGCCAGTTTTGCTCAACGGTGAGAGTTCCTGGCAACGCCACATTGATCGGTCCGAAGGCCACGTGAAATCTGTCGGTATCCTGGCTGCAACAAGCCAGACTGCCGTTCTTGATTGTTGTTACTGCAACAGTCACGCGGCCACTGGACCCGAGATTGCTCGTATCTGCGACAGTCAATTGGGACACATCGCCTCCGCCACTAAACGTGACTCTCCATACAAACACGCCGTACGCACCAGGTCCAACGGGAGATCGCGTGACAGTGACTTGCTTCACTCGTGCAACTGACTGAAGCGTTCTTGAGACCGCTGACGCACTCGCATTCGCTGGGATAATGACTCGAGACTGGTCAAGCGCCAGCGTAAAGTTGCCGCTTACTGGGCTCAAAGATCCTTTCGCTACTTCGGTCACTGTGATCGTCGCGTCGTTCGTTGTCGAGCGCAACGTCTGTTGAGCACCTCCTGCGAACAGAAGCGGAGGATCGCTGTCAACAGCGGGTGCAGTGAATGTGACGAGCCAAGCGAACGCAGTTGCAGAAGTTCCAGCGATGCGTGAAACCGACACGACGCCAATCGTTGGTAGCGCATTTAGCGCTGCTTCCATTTGTACAGCGGTGCAGCTGAACGAGAGCGCAGGTGTCGTGCTGCCGCCGTACGCGAGGAAGAAGGTGCCGGAGAGGACGCCGTTTCCAGCACTGCGCGTTTCGATGCGCTGAATTTCGGTCGTTGTTCCAGCTTGACGCCGTACGCTCTGAGCAAACGGAGCGTCTCCTGTGACGCCTGTCGTGTCAACTGTCACCAATTCGATCGGATTTGATGACACAAATGTGATGTCCCAAGCTCTTCCGCCCATGAGATCCGTGCCGCTGAGAGAAACCTGAATCGTCATCGTCGAGAGCCCGGGAAGCGTCAGCAGTGCTGTCTGAATCTGAGTCACCGTCGCACTCAAAGGAATTGCAGGCGTCTGACCGCTGTTATACTTTACTGCAAACTGACCTGCAACGGGAGTGATCCTCCCTCTGTCGACTTGAACGACGCGAAAGGATGGTGTGACCGAACCAAGGGATACCATGTTCACGACACCAAGCGGAGCGACATCGCCAGCGATAAAAGGAAACGTGATGATCCACGTTCGACCACCTTCGGTATTTGGAGAAACCAGCGTAACGTTGACACGATCGACAGTTGAGAGCTGCTCCAGTGCTTGCTGCATAGCGACAGCGTCCGCTATGAACGGAAGTGGAGATGCGACTTGACCACCAAACTGGAGCGAGAATGTTCCAGCGAGAGAGCCATACGCTGGTACAACCATCGTCACGTTCTGGACTGCAGCTATTCTTCCCTTACGAGTCTCTGAGACAGTCAGCATAACACCTCCAGGCTCCGTCAAGTTGGAGACGGCGGTCATTGGGGCAACGTCCGTCGCCGCATAAAACGTGACGTCCCATCGGAAACCAGTCAGAGTTGCGCCCTGGGAAACCGCCGTTTGGCTGACAGTGATGTCACTCTCGCGGTAAACAGCAGCTATTGCGTCGCGCATGTCGCTAGCACTTGTAGTCGGAGCCATTGGAGTTGTCGATCGCCCTTGGTACTGGACTTGAAAGAATCCACGACGTGTAGCCGAGTTATCTGTGAGCAAAGAAATGGATTGAATCTCCCAGAGGTTTCCGCGCTCAGATATACGGATCTGGTGGATCTCGGGAACTGCACTGAGCGCCAATGCAATCTCCTGTACTTCATCCACGGCTCCTGCCTGTGTTTTGACGACCTGCACGTCTGGTGTCAGGCCCACCATCCCAATCTTTGAAACAGTAATAGGGAACGGCGCGACGTAGCCCGCAGTGTAGTCAACCGTCCACTTGCGCTCGCCAGACAACCCAGGACCGAGAAACGAGCACGATTGCCCACCGACGATCGCTGTAAGGGCGACGCAATCGGCGGATACCGGCAGTGAGACGAGCTGGCCCGTGGTGATGCTCGAGACTTGGAACGATCCGCTGAGCGGAACAGCGTCAGTGATCCCATTCACCAAGATGCTAAAGCCTGAAGAAAGTGTGCTTTGGCGATCACCGAACGTGCCCGAGAGAGAAGCCGACTGTGTCTGTGCGACCAGAAGCGGGACATCCCCGTTTACCGGTGGGAACGTGATCAACCAGCTCGAGACATCGAGACTTGACGCTGTCTCTTGCACCACAATCGCGACTTTAACCGCACTCAGTCCCTGCAGTGCAGCTTTAATTGCCGCGGCTGACGCGTTCCACGGTAGCCTTGACGTAGTCTCTGCGCCCAGTGTCAGCGCAAAATCTCCAGCTGGAGCAGGCGAAGTCCCTTGTTGCTGACGAGTCACCTGCGAGAAGATCGCGGTCGTCGGTAATCGAGTTACGGACAGCAATGGGATCGGCTGCGGAAGCGCGTTGAACGTGACGTCCCAACGGTACACGGTATCGCTGCCCACCACCGTTTTCTGCAGCGTCACCGAGATGTCTTTCATCAATGATAACTGCATCAGCGCTGTCCGCATCGCAGTGGCATCCGCCTGAACGTCGACAAGAGCCGTCTGTCCAGCGAAAGACACCGTCATCAGACCAGTCGTCGTCGACAGCGATGGACCATAAAGCATGATCCTCTGGATCTCGACGACAGTGCCAGCACGAACACGAGCGGTCGTCACGTCAGCGCCCGTTCCACCCACCGCTTTGCTTTTCACTGTTATCAAATCCATCGGTCCCGTCGCTGTCGTGAACGTCACCAGCCAGGTGTAAGTACCTACGTTCGAGAACGGGCCCAGGCGCGTCACCGTGAAGGACTGGGTTCCGATCGTCGCATCGCGCAATGTCTGCGCCAACACACTCGCTGCGACATTGACAGGAATCGCTGCAGTCACAAACCCCGCTACTGTGAGTTGGAACGAGCCGGAGATGACGCTGGATGCCGTCGTCGAGACACTTTGGACCTCGGGAACCTGAGGCGTGTGACGAAGCACGATGCGCTGTACCTCTGCTTGGTACCCACTTGTTGTGGTAATCTCGATGCGGTCGCCGACTAGCGTCGATGGTGGGTACCGTACACTCAATTCCTGAACCTCGGACTGAAGACCCCACGCCTTCGTCGTCAGAACCTGGATATCTGGGCCATCGGCGGCAGCGTCGATTGTCACTGTCTGAATCTCGTTCCTTGGAGCAAGCGCGGTAATGGATACGCGCTGGGTCTCATTCGTTGCGGGGCTCAAAATCGCGGGAGAGCGGCAGATAAGCTCCTCATCCGAAACGACTGTCGCGGGAACGCGCTGATCTCCAAACGCGCACTGGAGG
Source organism: Pythium insidiosum (assembly GCA_022836835.1). NCBI lineage: Eukaryota > Oomycota > Peronosporomycetes > Pythiales > Pythiaceae > Pythium > Pythium insidiosum. The sequence continues at coordinate 366,560 of JAKVDI010000038.1, read as the reverse complement.
TCTTCGTCCTTCGTGAAGTTTTCACCCAGAATTGTTACTCCTGTGCCACCAGCAACAGATCCGTATGACGGGCGCAACGATCGAATCGCAGCTATCGGGTGCACATCCACTGATTGCATGGACGCACTGAAATCCTGACCATTCGTCGAGAGCTCAACGTCGACTCGACCTGGTGACAACACTGGAGCGACGCAAAGCACACCAAACGGCACTGCGGAGTCCACTGAGCCTTCGATAACGGTTCCATCTTGACCGAACTTGCACCACACACGGCCTGACACTGCCACTTTGTCAGCAAGGACCCGAACAACAGTCTTTCCAGATGCACTGATATCTGAAAGCGCGATGCTGGTAACTTTCGGCACATCTTCGTACCGAAAGATAAGGTCGTCAGCAGTTGCTTCTTGCACACTGTCGTAGTCGAAGCTGAGGTCATTGATGCTGGTGACTCTGTCAACTGAGACTGCAACGGTTGCGACCGCGTTGGCAGCTCTCTGTGGTGGACTTCGACACACTGCCGTTGTTCCATTCAGAGCTTGAGCGCGAACAGGAATCTTGTTGAAGATGCAATAGAGCTCATTGCGTCTATCATTATCGTCACGCTCTTCAGGCAAGAAGCCTTCTCCTGTCACACTGATAAGGGTGCCACCGGTAGGAGGACCGGAATTGGGCCAAATTTCATACGCGACCACAACATCCTTGTATTGGAACGTGAGCGGTGCTTCGCGACCACCAAAGTAGTTTCTCCCGTTACCAGAGACTGAAACCACGATCGATAGAGGCTGAGGAACCGGTGGGAGCACACATTGAATCCAGGCATTGGAAATAAGTCTGGCGGGAACAACGGCAAACTCTCCGACCAGACAACTGAGGTTCTGCAGCGATGAGAAGTTGTCCCCATGGATTCGGATCGTCGTTGCAGTGCGGAACGAGCCAGCAGTCGGCTCCATATAAAGCAGCGCGAGCTGTGGTTGCACCAACAGTTGAATTTCACTGTTCGAGAAGTCCTGATGATTGTTAGAAACCTCCACTGTGAGCGGCGAGGACGATACGTTCACTGGAACCTCACAGAGAATCAGTGACGACGAGAGAAAGACCGCAGAAACGACTATGCTGTCACCAAATCCACAGCTCAGCAGCGCCGACTCTACGAAGTCAGCACCATGAACGTGCACTGGAGCACTGGTATTCGACGTAGCGAATATGAGGCTTGGTGTCACTCTGGTCACCTTTGCGCTGGGGACGTATTGAAAAACCAGTGCATTGGACGTTGGCGCACGCGAAAATGCTGGTCGGATGTCAACACGCACAGATTCAGGCTGCCTCCACGAAGGAGTAACGCATTCTGCGATCGTGTCGTTCAGCACGCGAAGCGTCGATGTCTGGTCGTCGAAAACGCACTCGAGGTGCTCGTCGTCAACGTTACCTGACGAGAATCCGAAGCCTTGAATTGAAAGCAACGTCCCTCCTTCGATCGGTCCAATAGGAGGTGAAAGTGCCTGTATCACTAGCGCATCCCGGTATAGAACACTGATTCCGCCATTGATGAATGTAGCATTATCGTCAGTCAACTCGATCCGATGGTAACCAGCCGCTAGCTGTGGAGCTGGACAGCTCACGGTCTTCTCAGTGATCCATGTCGCTTTGTGGACAATACCAGAGTCTCCAACGCGGCAATAAAACGAGTCACGATTCTCCACAGCAAAGTTGCGTCCCGAGATGACGAAATCCAACGGCACTTGATCGACACGAACGATCTGAGGCGCGACGGATGTGATCTCCAGACGAGCACGATACACAAACACGAGAGCATTACTGAAGTCGACCGTGTTGATTGTGGCGCTGACCAGCACAGGTCCACCGAACCGTTCGATCGGATGCGATGGAATCTTCACAGTGACTTCCTCCGTGGAGATAAAGCGAAGAAGCTTGAGAAGGATGGTACCGTCAGGGTCATCATTCACAGAAATCTTGATTTGCATCTCGGGCTGAAACGAAGACCCTTGAATCGTGAGAACAGTGAGTGATGAGCCATCGTCTGGAGAGAGCGATAGTAACTGAGGCAGATAATCGTACTCGAATACGACAGGAGCAGCGGAGACCGCAAACTGCGTTTCCTCCAAGTTACCGACACGCCAAAAGAACGAGACGTTCACCGTAGCTGGCTCATTACTCGCTGGTGTCACACAAAGCCAGCTACCTCTCTCACTCGAATATGAAGCAAGGACCTGTGTGTCGCCAAACAAACAGAAGAATTCGTGATCTTGCATTCTCAGGAGCGTCTCTGGCGTCGTGACCAGAGCGTACACATGCGTTCCACCTTCAAGAGGACCCCATGTTGGCTCGACACGCTGGAGAACTATCTCGGGAGCAGACGCCACCACCGTCAATGGCGCAAACACCACGTCTCGACCGTTCCACGTGACACCGATCGTATTGTTCAAGAGTTCGGCGCGATCGTAAGCTTGAAGCTCGCACACAATGTAACTAGCGTTAACATAACGAGCTTGAACACGCTGAGTAGCGTCACCAACTTGACACTCGATTGGAGTGACTGAAGAGTTGAAGAATTTCTCCCCTCGCAGGACGACGATGCGATGCGAGTTAGTGCCTAATCTGCCGACGACAGCACCCACCGATGCGTTATACACGACTGGAGGCAAGTAGAAGTCGAAATCCACGGCGTTTGAGAGCACAGCATCTCCAATTCGAGCTTTCACACGCGTGAAACTTTGGTTCCAAGTCTTCAACGGCACGGAACACGACATGCTGTCATTGGTCAGAGCAGATGGCTCCACTTCTTCATCATCGTCAAAGACACATGAGATACGTAAACTGGCACGGCTTTCGATAGCGCCCCTTAGTGTGACCAGAGTTCCACCCGTCGAGGGTCCATGACGCGGCTCTATGCTCGAGATCACTGGTGGGTTAACGACCGTAAACATGTGCCCGGTCGGCAACTGGCGATGTCCATCAACCAAAAGCGAGAGTTCGATGTTTTCTCCAGGCTGCAGTGCTGGCGACATGCAGCGGATGGTAGTATTGGACTCTACCCACGCAGAAACGATCTCTCGACGCGTATTGCCCACGCTAAATACACAATCCACAGCAGCGCCAAGAACTCGAGATACTTTTACAACTACCAATGTACCACCATTTGATTGAAGCGCGACAGGTGACACACTCCACTGGTTGTGAAGATCATCGTAAAGCACACTCTTGTCATCGCTTGTGAATTCAACACCATTGAGTGACACTTCGATGGAGTGGAATCCCAGCTGAGAAGATGTTGGAGCGATGCAGAGTAGTGTCGAGTCCGCAACAACGTGGGCTTCAACCGTTCTGTGGCCGATTCGACACTGACACGAGTCGAGATCGTATGTGTCGCTCGATCCGAAAAGAGTTGCCACGTCATCCTGTAGTTGAACGAGAATCTCATCGCCGCCAGATACGTCGACGACCACGGGGGACACGGAGTTTATGTGCGGGATCGAGAAAAACTGGAATGGAAGCATTGAGGTTTGTCTGCTGTCTGCAAAGCCAATGGAAACACTGGCTGTATGCGGCTCTGCGACTGACACAGATGAACAACTGGCTGTGGTGGCGTTTATGCGCAGCGCCGATATGCTCGTGTGAAGCAAAGTTGAACTGAAGCTGCACAAGAGATCGACGTGCGCAGGGAACCAACCATACAAGACAATTGGAGTACCCCCCGTAATGGGACCAGAAGCAGGGGACAGCCGATCAAGCCGGGGCTGCGCCACAATCTGGAAGGAGACAGCAGAAAGAAAGAGGACACCGTCCAATGAGATCTCTGTGAACCAAGTCTCAACATTGTCCCTTGTCTTCGAGGACAGCGGGAGGGAACACGAGATTGTGCGCTCGTTAACGTAAATCCCCTTTACTATGATTTCGCCTTGGAATCGGCAGGAAAGCGACGGGGCCGGATAGAATCCAGTGCCAGACACGACAATAGACTGAGGCATGAATGCTCCTCCTTTCGCACGGATCACAATAGGTGGGGACACCGAATACACAGCCACAGATTCGAGCACTTCCAGTGTCTCTGGTACACCAATAATCATATCATCATCACCCCATACGACCTCCACAGTCGTCGGTCCTGGTCGCAAGATGTCTGGGATATCACAACGTACAAGGCGAGACGAGAGGATAGTCGCTACTCGCTCAATGGATTCCCCAAAGCGACAAAGTACGGCTCCCATTAAAGGGGAAAAATTTGCGCCCGTGATGCGCAGCATTGCCCCTGCAGTTCCATTACTCGGACTCCATTGGGACGGTGTCAGTGCAAGCGCAACTGGGGGCTCCATCACGTGTAGAACGGCTTCATTCGCACTCACAGCGGCACCATTCGCCCATACTTGAACGCCAACATCTCCGAGATCTGGAATCACAGGCGGAAGACAAACGAGAGAATCCGCACGAACGACTTCGGCTGGAAATACCGAAACAGTTCCTGTTGTGATCGACTCGTAGCGACAGAAGTATGTCGTCGCTGATTCCAAGGGATTGCTCAACTGTAGAGTCACGCGACGAGAAACACCCAGCGGAATCGCTTTAGGGGTGACTGAGACGATTTCCAAAGATGAGAAGGTTCGGAACACCAGAGGAGAGTTCGCGTTCGACGCGTGAACGCCTTCAACAGACAGTGTCACCAACGCAGTTGCGCCATGTAAAGGTGGGCTATGACACAACCACTGCTTGTCTGACAACCGCGCCGCGGAAACTCGTTCGGAGCCGAAGTGACACTCTCCATAAGAAATCGACGTCGACAGAGCTGCTGACAGCGTCACTATAACAGGTGTACCGCCTGCAACATGTCCGCGACTTGGCGATATGGAGACAGCGCTGAAAGTTGGAAGGACTTGCAGTGTTCGGTTGCTTCCAATACTGGACATTTGTGAACCAACGATGTTGATAGTTACAATTCCAGGCATCAACGACGGAGTTCTGCAGCGCATAGTGGAGTTACTGTGTACAGTCGCCCGCGATGTGACGTTTGTCGATCCGAATACACACCACAGCTCTGCACCGTCACGTATCCTCGAGCTCGTCTCGATTTCGATATCGATTCCTCCACGAGTACCCACGACTCTCGGATTGGAACGAAGGATATTCAGTGGCTCTTCGACAGCAATTATTACTGGGGCGGTCGTGTAGCTGTCACTAGCAATGGCCAACGTAGTGACTCCGGAAGCGCGAGATGTTACACGACATTTTAGCCGATCACTTGAGATCCATATCGCAGGCACCAATTGTTCACCATCGCTTATCAAGCATGACGCGTTGAGAGTCGCCATTCCACCAGCTGTACGCACATCCAGCTCCACGGTACTCAGCGATGGGATGCTGCGTGGAGAGACAGAGAGGATGCGCAGGTTCTCGTGGATGGACACGACTTGATCAGTCGAGGAGAAGGACTGGCCGTCAAGCGAGACAGCAATGCTCCAGTCTCCTGGCTGAAGTCGCTGGGTGGCATTGTTGATGAGACACCACATCTCCGACGACGATTGACTGATCGCTGGGATGACTGTGTCACCTACTCGGCAGAACGGGCTGACAGTGGAGACGCTGGGCTTCATGTACATGCCCCGAAGGACGAGATGACGGGTAAAACCGAATGAAATCACCTGCGGTTGAAGTGATTGCACCACAACATCATTGACGTACTCATATCGTCCCACGTACGCAATGATATCGCTCGACGCCTGCTGGAATACCAGTTGAATGTCCACTTGTCTGGGGATAGTCATCCTCGGTGTACGACACGCGACTGCAGAAGCGTCCAGAGCAACTGCAAGAGCATCAATCCCTCCGATGCGACATCGAAAGTGCTCATCCAGAAAGTTGATTCCACCTTGAGCGGTAATGAGGATATCGCTGCCACCGCTCAGCGATCCCCAGCGTGGTTCGAAGGATTTCACTTGGAAAGGGGACAAAGCCAGGAACTTTAAAGGCGACGTATGTACGCGTCGACCTTCACGAGTTAGTTCGATCGTGTAGGCACCAGGCTTCTTAATCTCAACGGCAATGCTCACTACAACATCGCCACGAGATGTCACAACATTTTGTTGCGATATGATGCTCCCGTCGTCATTGCGAATAATCGCGTCCGTAGCGTTCACCATCGCTGCTTCGTCTGAGTAATCGCGTCGCTCGACTGTCACAACTGTTTTTTGCCCAGCAAACAATCCCGAGGGGAAAAGACGAAGCTCTGCAAATCGAGATTGGTATGTCCAAGTGAGCGACCTCCTCGATGTGAAGGGAACGAACGACTGGTTGATGCCCATCGTGCCAAGTTGTACAGAGATCATGGCGCCTGGGTCAACAACATTTGTCGCGCGGTTCTGAGCGGGCGAGACGCAGGACATGGCTGTCGACGACACGAAGGTCGCCTGCGCTGTCACCTGGTCGCCAAATCGGCACCAGACGCGAGCGCCAGGCACAAAACCTTGCCCAATGATTTGAACAATTTCGTTTCCCACTGGTGATCCCCACATTGGAGATAGACTGTCAGTCACTGGTGCATCACAGATTCGAATTTTTGTTTGCACAGAGGCAAAGTCAACGCCATTCGATGACACACTCACAGCAAGTTCGGTCGCACGCTCAACTGGAGGAAGCGGACACTCGATTGTGTCCGAGGAAAGCACATCAGCATCCACACTGAAGCGATCACCAAACAGGCAGCGCAGGCGCTTGATGCCCAAAAACCCCGCTCCATGAATTCGAATCAACTGCGGATGTCCCACAAGCGCAACTTTCGGTACTAGATCGTTCACCCAGATAGCAGCCGTTGTCTCAATATCAACTCCAGATTCGAAGTCTTCGCCATTTGCTGATAGCTCAAGAGAAAGGAGACCCGATGTCACTGGTAACCGATCGGGAACGGGACACCAAACCTTACTGACAGACTGAACAGTACCCTTTGTCTGGACAGACTGGTCGAAGCGACAGAAGATCGTCGACGATATGGATGGGAAACGCCCAACGAGATGCACGCCTTGTGTTTGTCCAAGTGACACTGTAGACGGTATAACTTCATTGACATCGATGCTGCTGACTCGAGTGAAAGGCGTGTCGAGCTGGACAAAGCTTTCGTCACTGTCACAAGAAAGCACCACATCCACGGTGTCATCTGAGGCTCCTCCTGGAGAAGCACACACCACCAACGCATCCGAGGACGCCAGAGCTAGTGACGTCGAGTTTCCAAACACACATCGGAGCTGCCTGCACTCACGTAACTCGTCGAGAAGCATTGATCCAGCAAAAATTCGTAGGAGTGTTCCACCGACGGCAGCCCCACTATGGGGCTCGAAAGAGGCTTGCTCCTTCCGATTCAAAATCTCGACGGACGCTGTTGTGCTCATGAAGTCGATACCATTTACAGACAGCCAGAGTGTTTGATTAGCCGGTGATGACGGCGCTAATAGCGGACAAAGCACCAACATATCGGAGACCCACAAGGCCGGCAACGAGATGCTTTTCTCGGGTCCAAATCGGCACATGAGCGAAGATACTCGTGGGAACGCGCGACCGACGACTCGAATAACGGTGGACGATCCAGCAGCAACTTGCCGTGGGACGATACGATCAACCTCGGGTACGTCAAGCAGCCATAAAGATTGCACGTCGATGAACCTCTGACCGTTGAGACTGACAGCAAGCGAAACGACCCCAGCTGCCGTTTGTTGGGGCAACGGGCACTTGACTGTTCTCCGATCGGGCAGGAGTAAAGCTGGAACGACTGTTGCGCCACCGAATCGACAGGATACGTTAAATCTCCCAGGTGACGCGGTGGCGCTTGCGTTGTCTCCCCATTGGAGTGTGATCGTCTTCGTTGCTACGGATGCAGAGATCGTAGAGATCACAGGCGTGACTTGAGAAACGACAGGTTGCTCATAAACTAGAAACTTTGGGGCACTGGCATCCATCTCTCGATCTTGGCCATTTGGCGAATACATGACGCTCAAAAGGCCCGGTTTCGTCCCGCTGGAAGGCCGAAAAAAACACAAAGCTTCGCTTGTACTGAGGACTATCGCTGATACGAGTTGGTCGCCAAAGAAACACACACCAAAAGAGTCCTTGTCTGGTGCAAAGCCGTTGCCTTCCAGCCGTACAACTGTAACACTATCGGTCGGTCCCGCAGACGGCCAGACGCTCTGCACATATGCCCTGTCGACGTATTCATAAAGTAGAGTTGTTGAGCTAGCAATTCGCTGGGTGCTGGAGCCGCCTGCCACCAGTCTGATGGAGACATTACGTCCAACGTCAACGCCCGCAAATGCAGGCATGATGCACTGCACATGGCGTTGGGACGTTCTCACTGCAGGAATCTCTTTATTGTCGTTGATTGAGCATCGAATATCATCAAACAACGGGATATTTCTCGCCTCGATTGTGATTGCCGTTCCACCATCCGTAAGACCACGCGTTGGATCGAGACTCACAAGCTCCATCGGTGGGATGTAGTCAAATGGCAACGATGTCACCGTTTGATTGTTCGCTATATCGACTAGTCGGATCCTTCCAGACGAGCTCGTGCCCTCATTAGAGTATGGAGGTGTAAGACACGAGACGCTCGTGTCTGTTGTCACTTGAGCAGCCGTTGTCGAAGTACACAAAGCCCCACTATCCGCACAAAACTGACACACGAGACGCTTTTGAGCGAAGCCCACAGAGCTCGATGGGACAAATCGAAGCATTGTGTTCCCAGAGGCTGTCGCGACTCGAGGAGTGACCGCCCATGAACGAATGTCCGTATCTTCCACGTCGATACGCAGTTTCATCGGTGCAGCAATCACAATTGGGGTTGGTTCCAATGTGAGATCAGTGATGCCGATCACCGTGTTGCCGATGGATGCTCGCGCAATGCTTGCTGGTACGTGGCACAGGACTCGATTCTCTGACTCGACTGTCGCCTGAACGATACTTCCACCAACAACACACCTCAGTGAAGACGAGTTGGAGAAATCTCGACCTTCCAGGGTAATAACCAAATCATCGTCGTCCTCGATTGATGAATACATCGGAAGCACAATGAAGCTTGGGTCTATGCCGAGGACTGATGGCTCTTGCAAGACCTCGATCGATAGCTGCTCCTCGGAGATGTCGACCAGGTTGTTGGTTACTGAAATCTGAACGAAGCCCGTGTAATGCTGTGCGGGGATATCGCACTCAATGGTGGATTCATTCACAAGCCTCGCGGCGGTAGCATTTGACGTGCCCACACGACACTGGAGTCCATAGCCGTCTCGAAATGCCGACCCATGGATCAGAAGCCGAGCTGGCTCACCACGCCGGATCCGCGTTGGGTTGGCAGACTCTAGCTGAGGCACTGGATGATACTCGAAGAAGAGACTGGTTGGAACCAAGAGGTCATGGGCGTCTCTCACCGATCCACTTGAGATAGCAAGTTGAAATGGAACGGAGGTATCTCGAATCCCGACAGGGGTATCACAAACAAGCTGAGTCTGGGATAGCACAACTGCTGGTGAAGGAGATGAGGAGTCGCCAAACTGGCAGCGATAGCTGGTTGACATGGAGTCATCAAAGGGACCACCTGTAACTGTCACACGGGTCTTTCCAGTCGGAGGTCCATTGCTAGGCCACAATGCAGCAATCTGAATGGCAGGCGCATTACAAATTTGCTCTGCGTCCCGGGTTGCGGAGCACGAAACACCTCCAGCTAGTAACATCACTGAAATGCATGTCGATAAAATACTTGAGCCTTGAGGAATCGAGCAGATCACCTCAGATTCACTGATAACTGCTGCTGATGTCGTCAAGCCGTCAATCACGCACGTCATTTGAAGGTCAGTTCGGAAACGAGAGCCCAATACTCGCACGGCACTTGCGTTTGCGTCGTGACGCATTCCCACCACGTGAGGCGTCTCCACAATCTTCATCATGCGACCAGTCGAGACACAATCATCAGCAGACAGGCACAACTGCACGGGCACCTGACCAGGTGATAGGTGTGGAGCTTGGCATACTAAGGAATCCGGGATAGCATTGGTTGGTCGCACCATCACTGGAACTCGTTTTCCACCAAAATCACAGGTTAGGCTTCGTATACTGAGTGGTAGTGACCGCCCCCGTAGCGTGACAACTGCTCCACCACGGTCAACAATGACACTTGGGTCGAGAGAAACACTTCTAGGAATGGGCACCACCTTGACGAGTGAAGTGCTCAGCGGAGACAACGCGTTAGTCTCGAAAAGGACGACTGTCTTGGTCTCGCCAACGACCAGCGACTCTCCTGAAAGCGGAAGTACACAAGAGAGCATCGACGAATTGACAACCTGAACGGCGGAGACTTCCGTCAATCGCGAGGAGTTCCAGGCACAGAAAAGTGCGACGTCGTGATTGAATCCTTGGCCTGTAATGGAGATCTTGACACTCGACGCTGTAAACGTGCTGTCAGGATACATTGCTGTCACAATCGGTGCCCCCAATAACGAGTAGTAGACATCGCTGTCTGCAGCGTCAAGTCCATTGATCGATACTCGGACTAGAAAGCGTTCGTTTGGTAGCGACGCTAAAGGGACAGCGCACTCGACGGCAGTACTGTTGATGTAGCGAACGAGCGGCGTGGGAGCAGAGCCAAAGAGGCAATTGGCACTCGAGGAGTTAACGAAACCACGTCCTCGAACCACGACAGTCGATGGTCCGTGAGCGTAGCCAGCTCGGCGCGAGAGTCCATGTACACTCGGGTGGGCTGCATTTTACACAGAGATTGGTGAGAAAGCGGGTGGAGCTGACAAGAGATTTTTTTGCTTACCCACAGCACGAAAGGTGGCTTGAGACCCGATGACCAGGAGTCGATCTAAACGGATGCGGATAATTGCGTCACTTGGAGACATTGCAGGCGAGGAACACGCAATCAGCTCATCGTTGACTCGAAAAGCCGCCTGGTAGACGACTTGAGTGGATGCTGGAGGTGAGAACAAGCATTCATACGTCCGACTAGCACTGAAAAATCGACCGGACAACAGCAGTGGCGTGCGCCCTCTATCTGAGCCGAGAGTCGGGTACACTTGGGTCAAAACTGGTTGATCTGGGTGGACAGAGCACAATGTTAGTCATCAGTGCCGCTCACTGCGACTCAACACGGACCTACCAACTATATCGAACACAGCTTTTCCAACAGACGTCACGGTCAGGGTAGAATCAATGACATCAACGAGCACTCTCTGAGTTGCGAGTGGTGGAACGACACAGCGAATACGTGAAGACGATTCTACGGTGGCATCAACGATTATGGAGCCAATTCGACAACGCCACATGACTCTTGGGTTCCCAAAGCCGGAGCCGATGACGAAAACGGGGGCGCTGGTGTTTGCAAAGCCAATATGCGGAACACTAGCCTGAACACGTGGACGCTCGATGTACTCGAAGAGAAGAGGAGGCCCCACCACTTGCGAATTGACACTATTAAAGCATTTAAGCTCGACGCCAACGCTATTACCGTGATCAACAGTTGGAGGTGTCACAAACTTGATTGCCGTGCTGTTAATTCGCTGAACGGAGACAGCCTGATGTCCAACGCGACAAGACACAACGTCCTTTAGATCATCACCCGTGACGACGACGGTCGTGTTTCCCTCGATGGGACCGCGCGTCGGACGCATCGAGCGTAGTTTTGGTACAGACGCCATCGAGTACACAATACTGACGTTATTGGTCGAACGTAGACCATGTTCAAGCATCCACACAGTGACCACTGCGGAGAGCTGCACCCGTCGACTAGGTGGAGTTAAACACCGAAGTTCCGATGGCGAAACGTAAGTCGCGTTACGCATTTCGTCAATATCCGTATCTTCCAAGTGGAACGCGCATGTGTACGTCTCGAACTCAACAAAGCGTCGCCCACGGATAGAAATCGAAGTATCACCGAGTACCGACACTTGCGCAGGAGTGGCTTGCTCCAACTCAAACGCCTCCATGACAAAAACACTAGCAGTGGCCACGTTGGAGGGCCACGACACCGGCGCAGTCTCTGCGACAGTCATCGAAAACACTAGAGTTCCTGACGCGGGGATCGAAACAAACAAACATGTCGCTGATGAGTTTGAAAGGACACTCGCCGGTGCAACAACCGGTTGAGACGATCCAAGACGACACCATGTCTCGTTGGGAGCAAAGTTAGCCCCACGCACCAAGAAGTTCTGTTGGCCATGACCTTGGAGAACGAGACGAGGTTTGACATCGAGGATCTTGGGCGGCTGTCTGACGCGAAGTACTGCACTGCTGTTGGATAGTTGCCATCGATTATTCGTAAGGCGTACGATGACGTCGCCAGGTGCAGGCAAAAGCGTTAACGGGATCTCGCACGTCGCCAAAGACGCATTGATGACAAATGCTGTTGCTTCGAAGTAGTCATCGAAGATACACGCGAGATCAGCGCGGAACGCTGATCCACTTATTTGAATTGAAGCGGCTCTGCCTGTCGCGATCCGCTCGATTCGTGTCGGTGAGATGCTTGTGATTTGAGGTGATTCGACAATCTCGAGCTCAGCACGACCCAATTTATGTTGTGGATCGACTGGATCCGACAGCTGAACAGACACAATTCCAAGAGGCAGCGAACTAGATGGCGGAATCACGCATTGCCAACAGCCAAGTGAAAATGGAATTCCTGCAACCTTGAGAAGCGGCTTCGAGGACGCGTTCTTCACAGTAAACTCGCAATCAAGAGCAGGAGGGTTGGTCTTCGTCGGCGAGCACACCGTCAGAGTCGCATTCGGTAGTGCTGCCAATGTACTTGGAGTCACTACGAGGTTGGTGGTCGAGCCATCCATCACAAGCACCGACGCAGACGTTTCGACAAATGTGGTTCCATCCACAGAAACCAAAACGGGAACTCGATCACCAGAAGAAACGCCGGTGATAGCCGGGAACCAGCACATACTTGATGCGGTGAACTGTGTCGTACGATTGAGTCCCGAAGAAGTGCAGTTCTTGGTCACACTGTCGCCGATGCGAAACGCGTAGTCGACCGACTGGATAAACGACACTCCAGTCATCATGAAAACCGCTGGCTGATTTGCTCGGATGCTTCTCGGCTCGACACGGCTCAACACGAATGGCGGAACAATCGCCACAGACAAGTTCGTTTGAATCGCTGCGTCTTCATCGACTGACAAACCAAACGGGAGTCGAGTGGCTTCGATGACGTCGGGAGTTGCACAAGTCAGTTGTGTATCATTGATAACCATAGCAGGAGTCATACGAGCAGTAACCCCTACTCCGAAGACACAAGACAGCTTCGCGGAGCCGAGATCAAAGCCGACTCCCCTCGCTGTGATCGACTGTGGAGTACCGGCGAATGCTTGGCGTGGCCAAATATTTATCACGAAAGGCGATTCGTACAAGGTTAGGTTGACGGCGTTGGAGCTATGGAGACCTCCGTTCAAACTGACCCTGACGTCGATCTGGGAAGCCTGACCGAGTGCTGGCGTGGACAGCACGCAGCGCACTCGCGTTGAAGATATCACATCAGCGGTTGACATGTCGCCTATCGGTCCTGCAATGCACACAGCCGTGCCAGTGGACAGAAACCCGCTGCCTGTCAGCTCAACTTCTACCGTTGACCTATCGCGTCGAATCCTTTGAGGCGACACCGCACTCAATGTGATTTGGGGATACACAAACATCGTCGCGGGATTGGAGAAGTCGAATCCATTCAACGACACGGCGACGAGCATCGACAAAGAGCTTCCGCCGGGAGAGATCGGTGTCTGCACTGATGCACAGCGAATGCGCTGCCCGTCAATAAACGTAGCTGACACGACAGTCGCGTCAATCTTACACGTTAGGTTGCCCATACGTGAAAAGTAATCTCCGACAACAGTGACCGAGACGCTTTCGTTTGCAGGAGCATTAAATGGCTCAATCTCTCGTACGGAAGGCGGTGCATAGTACCGGAACGACAAGAACGCATCCGAGAACACTGCGCCACCGAGTGAAACTCGAAGAGACAGGACTCGCTCGCGGGAATCGGCCAATGCTGGGGAAATACACTGTATCATTGCAGACGAAAGAAACTTGGCAGAGACGACGGTGTCACCGAACCGGCACGCCAATGACGATGTCGGTTGGAACCCTGAGCCACTCACCACGACGACTGAGCCGCCAGTCGACGGTCCTGCTGAGGGATTGATTGTGTTGAGTCGAAGCGGGGAGTGAATCACAAAGACGGCGCCTGATGTTGGCAAAGAAAGATCAACACTGTTCAGGGAGAGTCGAATCGAGTAATTTCCAACCACAAGCTCCAGCGGAACCGGGCACTGCAGCCATTGTGTTGACACGTCACTTGAGCTGACCACCACCGCAGTTGACACTGGAGACGGATCCTTGCCATTGTCCCACACACAAGTTGGCTGAATGGAGGTTCCGTTGAGAGGCACCCCTCGTGCTTGCAGAGTAACTGCTATACTTCGCCCTACTGGAGCGAAAGAGGGAAAGATAGAGTCGACCACCGGGCGTTCTGTCACATGGAATAGAACTGATGGCAGCGCTTCAACAGCATCTACTCTACCAGCGTTGATAATGCTCACATGATGCTGACCCGAGCCAGAGAAGGTTGGAGCAATGCACCGAACAACATCATCAGAAACTCTTCGGGCCGAAACAATGCGGAACCACAAGTTTCCACGCCTGAAAACACATGCGTATGTCACACCGCGGGCGAGAGCCTTCCCTTGGACGTCAAGGGCTGTCCCTCCGTCGACTAGACCGTTGGTCGGCGAAATACCGAGTGCCGTTGGTATATCTATGAGTCTCAATCTCGGACCTGGTGGAGATAAATCCAGACCGTTGACGCCAACTCGAATATCGACTGAGGCGACGCTCGACGATGCCACTGCAGCATCTGGCCCAAGAGAAATTATGCATTGCACACGTGACGAACTGACGAAGCTCACGCTGCTCGCTGTAGCAGAGCCAATGGTGCAGCTCAACACGCTGGTGTTTTGGAAACCACGACCGAAGACATCAATGACCTGCAATGCGTCCGTAGCTCTCACAACGAGCAACGGATAAAGACGGTGGACGTGCGGTCGATCGGTGATTAAAATCGTGCCGAGTGAGACTGCCGTGTCGCCATTAGGAAGCAGCTCAAGCGAAACCTTCGTGAGTCCAGATACCGCCGCAGGAACACGGCACCGAATCGAATTGGCGCGATCCCCCGACGCCGCAGCAACGCGGAATTGGCCCTGGAAAGCGCATTGAGCGACGGAGAGATCCGGGGCTGGATCACAGTTGATTGAGAGCTCAGTGCCGACATGCACGATCCGAGATGCAGGTCGTAGTAGAGTGACCCGGTAGGAGGAGACAATCGTCAATGTGACGGCGTCACTTCTTGCAATGCTGTCGTCCATCGCTGGTTCAACGGCGAAAAACACGGCACCAATCGGCAGCTGGGGTGGCACTGCACACCGCACTAGTGTTGGTGTACTTGAAGGCAGGACACGGGACGAGAACACGTTCGTTCCATCGGTGAAGAAACGACACAAGCCGCCCTCTGCAGGTAAATTGCTTCCAGTGACTGCCACGATCGTGTTGGATTCCTGAGGGATCGCTGTCGGCTGAACTGCGGTAATAGCTGGACGCGTGTTCATCTTGTGTGTTAGAGAAACCCACTGCATTTGTCCGTCGAACTGGTCGAGCGTGATTTCAAACGTTGCTTTCAGCGGATTCTGTGGATTGGCCTCTGTGACGAGTCCCTTCGAAAGCACGTTGAGGTCGCTCGTGCTGGCGCTGCCTCGAATCGACAGGATGTCACCCTGTCCTACCCCTGCTTGGCGTTGCGTGTTGACTGCGACCGCCGATGATGTTGTTGGGAGCGTGACCGCTGGCGACTGCACTCCATTCACACGAAGCTCGAAGCCCATTGCTGAGTTGTCTTCAGCCTCATCAGCGTCGACAAACCGAAAGCCATCGAGTGTGAAGCCAACGCGGTTCGCCAGTTTCAAGTGCGGCACCAATGCAGTTGGCAGGACACTCACAGTAAGTTGCACAGTGTTGACACTGTTGACTTGGCCACACGCCGTGCGAAACGCGAATGATGTGCGGAAGGCAACGCCATTGTCTTTTGGTGGCGCCAGAAAGAACACAAACGACGTTTGCAGAGCACCAGTTGCGTCAATCGTAGCTCCTTGAACGCGTTCAAACGGTCGACAGGAATCATCCGTTGAAACCGGGCAAACAGCTTGATAGAGCTGCCCACGTTGTGGCAGCGTTTCAAGCTGAACAACACGGCCTGAACATACGGAGTCCGAAAAGGTTTTTAGCTCCAGAAGGCGAAGCTCGCCGCTTGTTATTGTCGACTCAACAGCGACTGGTGCATCGGATGCACCAAGAAACATGGCGTGATAAAATCCATCACCGGGACCCTCAAACGCAAGAACTCTAAGCTCTGCAGAACCCAACGCATTCGTTCCCACTGCCTCGTTTGGTAACGTCATGGAGCGTATTGAGCTATCGTCGAACGACCAGAAACCAACAAGTGAGTTCTCCAATCCTGTGAGTTTTGTCTTGATCACTTGGAATTGATTTGAGCTAAGCGCGTCCCCCCAGACGGAGATTTCGTCCATTCTTCCAACGAAAGGCTGAATTTTGTCTGAGCGAAGAAACTCACACGCACCGACACGTATCGAGTCGACATTCGTCCACGAGGTGAGCTGCGCTCGGGGTAATGTCACCGCCGTCTGGTCATCAATAGATAGAGCTATTTCCACATCATTCCACGTCATCGTGATGCGTTGCCACGCCTGCATCTGGAGTGTCACGGCCGGAAAATTCCAGTCAGTGGTGGCTTGATCGCTTTCCCACGAGAGACGCAGTGACCACACACGACGGTTATCATCGAATGGTGCCCATAGCGAAAGCGTCTGACTGCCATCGTGCAACTGCAGCAGTCCCAACGACTGACTCGGCCTTTGCACGGACGGAAACATCCAGGCGGCGATTGCGCCTTTGCTGGAGAGCGATGCCTCAGACGTTGAGATCTCGAGAGCTGCTTGGCGTTGATTGTCTTGCAGTGCCAGCGCGTACCCAGACGAACCAGCAACAACCGGCAATGCGTCGCTTTTAGAGACCATGAGGTACCGGATCTCGGCCGCAGTTAGAGCACAGTCAAAGAACACCACTTGGCGCACAGCACCATCGATTCCCGAGACTGTGGTTCGCTGGGATCCGACGACAGTAGTCGCGTTCAGCATCCCCGAGTCTTGCGCTTGATTATCATCCTCTATCCACTCGACTCGATCGAGCTTGGTGCCGTCGACAAACAGCTCCACGGAGCGCTGTGTAGCGTCGTTGCTGTCTATTACGCCATTACGGAAGACAGCGACGACGAAGATCCAGTCGCCGTTTGCGATGCGCTGTGTGGAATTGACGGCGCGTTGTTGCAGAACCCAGCCGCCGTCCTGGATGCATAACGAGCGACCTCTCGGCGACGTCGATGAAAGGATGCAGCCCTGCAGGTTGTCGGGCCATTCTAGTTGCACCCAAGCGCCCATTGAAAGCGTCGGGAATGTGTCGATCGGGATGGGGAGCTCCACGGAGCTCTGGCGGTCCAGCCGCACAGCGCCCTCGCGCTCGTTGGCGTCGACCTCCAAGCTGCCAGGCAAGATATTTCTCGCGACACCGTGCTGTTGGAATCCATCACTCGTCCCCGTCGGCGCGTAATCCAAGACATCGCGCTGGAACGGATAGAACGCGACGAGATGCGTCGGTCGAACCGCGAGGAACGGGTTCCATTCGGCGACGGCGGCCGTCACCCACAGCAGGCAGCAGCTCCAGTAGAGCAGCGAGACGGAACGCGCGGGCGTCATTATTCGTTGTTTGGCGCGGTGGCTCTGTGATTACGGTGCGACCGAGCACGAGTCGGTGGCTCTTGGCGCGACGCATCGATCGATCGGTCGCCATTGCCGCTTGGGCTCTCTTCCGTCGATTGGATTCATGGGCGCATTCACTCTCGATAGCTGTGTACCGCCAAACGGGCACACCCACACCACATCTCTTTTCGGGTCGACGCGGCCAGGGAAATTCGACCCGGGCCCATCAGGTCTGGCCTGCCAAGCCCACGGGCCACCTTGAACTTGGCTGACGCTCGCGCCCGTGATTGGACCAGCTGAGCGCAAAGAAAAGGGAGCTCTTCGCGCAAGGATCGCTGTGGATGGAGTCTCGAGTCTTGAGCCTTGACCCGCCCCGCCCAAGTCCGGTGTGACGCACACGGCGCCCACCCCCACCCGCCCCCACGCACACGGGAGCTTCGCCTTTGTTCGGTTCCCACGCTTGAACCTGCATAGCCACGCGGTCGTCTCGCCGTGTCTGCGGTCGTCGTCGTCAGCAGAAGCAGATTCGGCAATTGGCTTCGCAAGCACAAGATCTCTCGCTCGCTTTCCCTCGATTCCGATGGTCCTCGCGTTCGCCCTCCAGAAGCACGCGTCGCGGACGCTGCTGCAGCGCGCGCAGCTGAGCCAGCTGCGCTGGCTGAGCGCCGCCGCCGGCACGGTCACGCCCGCCGCGCGCAAGCTCGCCTTCCAGAAGGAGCTCGCCGAGGCGCGCCAGCAGGCGCTCGAAGGCGGTGGCGTCAAGCGCCAGGCCAAGCAGCACGAGAAGGGCAAGCTCACCGCGCGCGAGCGCATTGAGCTGCTGCTCGACCCGGGCTCGTTCCGCGAGTACGACATGCTCAAGACGCACCGCTGCTCCGACTTTGGGATGGAGAAGCAGCAGTTCCCCGGCGACGGCGTCGTGACGGGCCGTGGTCTCATCAACGGCCGTCTGACGTTCGTCTTCAGCCAGGACTTCACGGTCTTTGGCGGCTCGCTGTCGGAGACCTACGCCGAGAAGATCGTCAAGATCATGAAGAAGGCGATGCAGCTGGGCGTTCCGGTCATCGGCCTTAATGACTCGGGCGGTGCGCGCATCCAGGAGGGTGTCGCGTCGCTTGCTGGCTACGCCGACATCTTCCAGCTGAACGTCATGGCATCTGGCGTGGTGCCGCAGCTGACGATGATCATGGGTCCGTGTGCCGGTGGTGCGGTGTACTCGCCTGCAATGACCGACTTCATCTTCATGTCGCGTGACACGTCGTACATGTTTGTGACCGGTCCGGACGTCGTCAAGACCGTGACGAACGAGGAGGTCACGCAGGAGGAGCTCGGCGGCGCTGGCACGCACACCAAGACGTCCGGCGTCGCGCACTGTGCGTTCGACAACGACGTCGAGGCCATCCGCGAGATGCGTCGCTTCTTCGACTTCTTGCCGCTCAACAACAAGGGTACGCACCCAATGTTGATGCCTTGCCTGTTGCTCTATATCTCTCTTCGGTTCTGACGATTTGATTGTCTACGTACAACAGAGAAGCCGCCGGTGCGTCGCTCGGACGATGACCGCCACCGCCCCGTGCCGACGCTCGAGAGCATCGTGCCGCCGGATCCGAACATGCCCTACAACATGAAGGACATTATCCACCAGCTCGTGGATTCGTACGATTTCTTCGAGATCATGCCGGACTACGCCAAGAACATGATCGTTGGCTTTGGCCGCATGGAGGGCCGCGTTGTCGGTATCGTCGCCAACCAGCCGATGGAGCTCGCTGGCTGCCTCGATATCAACTCGTCTGTCAAGGGCGCGCGCTTCGTTCGCTTCTGCGATGCCTTCAACATCCCGATCGTGACGCTTGTCGACGTTCCGGGTTTCTTGCCGGGCGTGGATCAGGAGTACGGCGGCATCATTCGCCACGGCGCCAAGCTGCTGTACGCGTACGCGGAGGCGACGGTGCCCAAGATCACGGTCATCACGCGGAAAGCGTACGGTGGCGCGTACGATGTCATGAGCTCGAAGCACCTCCGCGGCGACGTCAACTACGCGTACGCATTGCATCCATGTTGCCACTGGCCGTTGAGTGTTTCGTCTCACCGTTTGTCTTGTCTGACTGTGTGTGCAGGTGGCCGTCGGCTGAGATCGCCGTCATGGGCGCGAAGGGAGCCGTCGAGATCATCTTCCGCGGCCAAAACGTGGAGGAGAACACGGCCGACTATGAGCGCAAGTTTGCCAACCCGATGGTGCGTCCTGGAGAGTCCAACACGAAGCGCTTGCCCTTTGACGTCGTCGTTGTTCTTGTGGTCTCTAGGTCGCGGCGCAACGTGGCTTCGTGGATGACATTATCGAGCCAACGAAGACGCGTCTGCACATCTGCGAGGACCTGGACGTGCTCGAGAACAAGCAGCTCAAGAACCCGTGGAAGAAGCACGGCAACATCCCTCTCTAACGAGCTCATCGACCGCGTCCATTCCGACGACCGATGTAGATGAGTGTGTTGTGTTGCACCCTGGACGCGTGTTGTTGTCAGGAGGTCGATCGCAACTCTGTTCAAACTTTATATTTCTGTTCCACGCGATGCCATGCTCGCCCACCATTCAGGTTCGAAACATGCCTCCACCAACCTCTGAAAACGTATAGTTGCACTTGAAGTTCGCTGTCGCTGGCGTGTGTCGGTCGTCTGGTGCCAGAGCTCGTCCACAACACGATGCACCCCAATAGAAGGCCCCATCGTGACCTGCGGACGGTTCTCCGCCACAATCATTCTTCGAGATCGCTCCCCCCAGTGACCACCAACACGCCAAGACCAAGATGCCGCTCTCGCTGTCCCGCACGACGCCGCAGACCGTCTCGGGTACGTGACTCGCTCTCTGTATGTGGACATGGGCGATATACAGACCGCAAGACTGATGCCCTGCGTGTGGTGATGGTGGTGGTGCTGCTGCTGTAGCCTTCCTGAGCTTCATCAACAAGAGCCCGTCGCCGTTCCATGCGGTGCACGAGATCGTGCAGCAGCTCTCGGCCGCCGGCTTCCAGCAGCTCAAGGAGGAGGAGTCGTGGCAGAGCCGCATCACGCCCGGCGGCAAGTACTACGTGACGCGCAACCAGTCGGCCATCATCGCGTTCGCGGTCGGAGGCAAGTACGAGAAGGGCAACGGCTTCCACATCATCGGCGCGCACACGGACAGCCCGTGCCTCAAGGTCAAGCCCATCTCGAACCTCGAGTCGAACGGCTGGCTCCAGGTCGGTGTCGAGACCTACGGCGGTGGCCTCTTCCACACGTGGTTCGACCGTGACCTCGGTCTCGCGGGCCGCGTGATTGTGCGCGAGAGCGATTCGAGCTTCCGCTCGCGCCTCGTGCTCATCAACAAGCCCATCATGCGCATCCCGACGCTCGCCATCCACCTCGACCGTGAGGTGAGCCAGGGCTTCTCCTTCAACAAGGAGACGCACCTGCGCCCGGTGATCGCCACGGCCGCGCGCGCGCAGCTGGAGGCCACGACGGAGAAGAAGGACGGCCCCAAGGCCAAGCACCACTCGGTGCTGCTGCAGCTGCTTGCCAAGGAGCTCGGCGTCACGATCGACCAGATCTGCGACTTTGAGCTCTGCCTCTTCGACACGCAGGGAGCCAACGTGGGCGGTGCGCTTGACGAGTTCATCTTCGCGCCGCGCCTCGACAACCTCTGCTGCTCGTGGCTCGCGACGCAGTCGCTGCTCCAGTCGGTCTCGACTCTGGCGGATGATGCCAACGTCCGTGTGGTCGCGCTGTTTGATAACGAGGAGGTCGGTTCGGACTCGCGCATGGGAGCGGGCTCCAACTTCCTCGAGAGCGTCGCGGAGCGCATCGCGGAGGGCGAGCTCTGTGCTGCCGCAGCGCGCAAGAGCTTCCTCGTGTCGGCGGACATGGCCCACGGCGTCCACCCGAACTACTCGGACAAGCACGAGGTGAACCACCGTCCGCTGCTTCATGCCGGTCCTGTGATCAAGTACAACGCCAACGAGCGATACGCGACGACGGGTGAGTCGGCGTTCCTCATGAAGGAGCTCGCGCGTCGCCACAACATCGACATCCAGGAGTTTGTCGTGCGTCAGGACACGCCGTGTGGCTCCACGATTGGCCCGATCCTCGCCACGAGCACGGGTATCCGCACGCTCGACGTGGGTCTCGCGCAGCTCAGCATGCACAGCATTCGCGAGATGTGCGGCACTGAGGATCTCGAGAAGAGTCTGGCGTGGTTCACGGCCTTCTTCTCCGAGTTCTCGTCGCTCGACAAGTGCCTGAAGACGGACTAATGCGTGTCGACTGTACCTCCGATTCGGTCGCATAGGCGAAGTGAAGACCAGTGTCTTGCTTACTTGATAATGGAGTGCGTGAGTGCAAATGAAATCGCTTGACGGGGTCTCTGTTCTACTTCACTAGTGCGAGCTACACATGTCCCAACGAGGTCACGAGCCGCCTGAGACTGCAGTCCTAGAGTGAGCTTTCATGAGGTACAGGAACGCCCGCATCCACATGTCGCGCGTCGTCTCCGAGTCGGCTTCGAGGTCAAGACGTCGGTCTTCCGCCACCACCGACAGGCAGCGACTGAGCGAGCGCTCTGCTCAAGACAAAACGTCCGTCGCGTCATCAGCTGCTGCTTCTAGGGAGCGCCATGCAAGCTGTACGTACCGTCCGAGAGGTGTTTCATGAACGCATAGCGCGTACGGGGCGAGTTCCCCGGCAGCACAGCAATGAGCGAGGACACTGCGATGCCGTCCTTGCTCAGACTGCTCTTCTTGTTGATGGCCCGCCAGTAGATCGCGTCGAACTCTTTCGGGCACCACACGAAGCGTCGATGCGGATTGCCCCACTGCCCGTACTTCTTGAACACGCCTCCTTTCAGCAGGATGCTCTCAAAGACCGCCTTCTCGTCTTCCAGGGGCAGAGACTGCACTGCCAGCGAGCCCGTGCTGCACTCTCTTCGCGGGTCCGTGATCTTCTTCTCCTTGCCAGCGATATGATCATGCGACTCGCCGTGCGTCAGCACCAGAGAAAATGTCGACGCCGGGACTCCGCCAGAGGAAGCCGATGCATGGCATGGAGCTGTCTGTTGGGTGTCGCTCCTGTTCATGATGCTTCCACTTGCCGTACTGGCTCCGTTGCTGCCTGGTGTCCCTGTAACTGTAGCCGCTGTTCCGAGTGCCTCGCCGCCCACGAGGCTGCCTGCTTGGAGCTGATCGACCTTGCTGCTTTGCGTGATCGCGTTGCGGATGAACGCGTTGTGCACCAGTCGATCCAACGCCTCTCGCCCGCGACCAGCTCCGTTCGGAACAACGCGGTCGTGGAAGAGCGCAGGCGAAGACGTGAGGCGACGCGATGGACTCACTGGTGCGTTGGTCGTTGACGACGTCGGAGAGATGACGGACGTTCGGCCTGCAACTGCCAGTGCCGCCGTCTCTGCTGTCGTGGCAGCGAGTCCGACTGCCCGCTCTGCACCTAGCCCAATGGCGTCGTCACGACCTGTGAGGTAGTCGGGCGAGCCCTCGTACCGCCACATATCGAGGAACTTGTTGTTGAACGAGACCGAGCCCGAGTACAGCTTGGCCGAGTGAATGGACGTCGACCCGTGGTTGTGCAGGATCTCGAGCACTCGCGACCGCGTGAGTCCCCGACTGAGGTGGTGGAACACAGCTTTCACAGCCTGCAGCGGCCGTACCGTCTTGGTCTTGGAGAAGGACGTGAGCCCGAGACGTCCGAGCGCATCGAGGAACGCGGAGAAGCTCATGCAGATGCGTCCGATCTGCGCGTCGGCAGGCACAAAGATTACGAGTCCTTCGGCCGCTTTGATCAGCCGTCGAATGGTGGCGGCCGTCGTCGTCGATGCAGCCGCCAACGCGTTCGCAGAGCCGTCCTCGGACTCCACCCGAACGAACGAGCTGCCCGGTGTCTCTCCGACGCGCTCATCGTCGTTGTCATCCTCGGTCGCCGCTGCACTCGGTGCCACGATGGCGTCGTGCATCGGGGGACTGAGGCACGCCGCGACAAACACTTGAGCCGCGTCGACACTTGAGACCTGCAGGTTGGCGATCGCAAAGTCGCTGAAGAAGCGCAGGTAGTCGGCGTAGCTCATGTGAAACTCCTTGATGCCCGAGACCGCATGCAGCACGTGGCTCTTGGCGTAGAACATGAAGATGTCGAGCAGCGAGTCCATGAACTTGGAGATGAACGACACGAGCTCCGTCGAGCGCAGCTGCGCCGTGTGCTCGGCCCACAGGTGCGACGGCCAGCGAGACGCCAGCGGCAAGATGTGGTCGACCACGAGGCGCTGGAACAGCGCTTCTTCGTCGGCTGTGCCGAGCAACTGCCGTGGGTGCTTGCAATGCCTGGCAACCGCGACCTTGACGAGCGCGTTGAGGAACTCGTCGTAGTTCATTTTGCCGATCGAGTGCGGCTTGCCCTTGGTCTCGGACGTGTAGATGATGTCGGCCATCGCCGCCGTGAGCCCGCCACTGCTGCCCAGCACCTGCGCGTCGCGCAACAGTTTGTTGAACTGGTGCGCTCGAATGTACTCGAGCTCGAGGCAGTCGCCGTTGACGCAGTAGAATGTGAAGATGAGCCACAACGTCTCCGCTGGACGCTTGCTCGTGTCCTCCGTCACTGCTGCAAGTGCTGCTGCTGACATAGGCGGCGACTTTCGAACAGCGACTGAGCTCGCTCGTATGGATCTCCATGTCGGCGCCTGCGATTGCGATCGCGACGTGATCGCGAAGGATGCGTCGCCTCGAGTCGACCGAGCTCTTGTCGTGCCTCCTTTCTGGTCGAGGATGATCTTGCGCCGCAGCAGCTCATCGAGGCTCATGACCGAGAGGATACGCGCTTGCTCAGGCCACAGACATCCCTCGGCGTCCACGAGCGCGACGTTCGCCGCCGACACGTTCCAGTACCGCGCGGCGTCCACGCGAAGCTGCTGAAACGTGTACTGCTCCGAGACCCAGACAGTAAACTCGTCGCCGCTCGGGGTCCAGACCGAGATCTTCTCGCTCGAGTTCGCGGCCAAGTCAACTGCCGATGGCTCGCTACAAGCAGCAGCTCGCAGTGCGATACTCTGGCGCCCGGGCGACACGGACTGCGAGCGTGGCGACGCGACGCGCCGGCACTCGCGGATCTTGACGCATGGATAAAACGCTGCGACGCGTTGCGTGTGCTCCTGTCGCGCGCTCACGGGCGCCCCGTCGTCCAGCAGGAACTGGAACTCGGGTGGCGCGTTGTCGACGTTTTCCCAGATGACGGTGCGCGCCTCCAGCAGCGTCATGCTCTCGTGGATCTCGATGAACCCGATGACGCCCTTGCGCTCGAGCGCCACGCGGACGACATCGGTCGCGTACCGCTTGTGGGTCCGCGCGAAGGCGTCGGGGGTGATCATGCCACGGTGAGAAACGATGGCGAGAGGATGACGAGGTGCATGAATCAAAGCTGGACGCCGCGTGTGTGTGCGTGTCTGCGTCCGATACCAAAAATACGTGAGAGACTCGCGACGGTGATCAACCGCGAACGAGCGTGAGACAATCGTGAGAATCACAACAGGAACTCGAACAATGCGCTGCTGGATGTCAACAGCGCATTATGTGAGCGTCGATGGCAATGACATGGCATCATGCTCTGTCGAGTGTGTTGTCCGAGACAGTCGGACTCATTTCAATTGAGACTCGAGTGCAGGTTTCTCAGTGTTGGTGGCGAGTCAATCGCTCATACTACGATGTGAACAGCTCGCGTGATCTCGGAGAGACAAAGATGACAGGGACAGCGTTTTGACAAATCGACAGAGAGCGGTCAGAATGGAATGGAGGGATGATCACAGCGTCGAGACTTCGTATTTTTTTTTCTTCTCTTGGGTTTGCATGCGAGCTCAAAGCAGATATTCGTGACAGTGAAGTTCTACATCGTCCGTGCCATCCTTCCAACGCGAGACGCGCTGCGCTCGCTTACTGCGAGGAGCTGCTATACAGCACGAGCTCATGGTCCTCCGCCAGCGGCTCAAAGAATCGCTTGACCTCGTCCTTGCTCACTTGTGTGACGTCCTTGTGCTGCCACTTGGGCGACTTGTCCTTGTCGACAATCACGGCACGCACGCCCTCAAAGAAGTCGGGGTTCTCCATCATGCGCGTGGCCACGCGGTACTCCATCTGGAAGCACTCGGCGCAGTTCTTCACGGCGCCCTGGCGCATCTGCTCCAGCGTCACCTTGAGGCTCAGCGGCGACATCGACTGCAGCGTCGCGAGCGTCTTCTTGGACCAGTCCGAGTCGTGTTTCTACACAGCATTCAGGTGTGTGAGCTCTCCACCAAACCCACGACCTCGGCCCAGCCAGTGCGTACCTTGAGGCGGTCAAAGATGCCTTCCACCGAGTCGTTGTCGTTCTGCGCACCAAAGATGCTCTCCACCGTCTCCAGGTACTCTGTTCACACCCCCAATGACCAATGTCAGCGATTATGATCCACCCAAGTCTCCACACAAAGAATGACACAGCGCAATGCGTACCAGGGTCGACCTCCTGGAAGGCCTCGTCCGTCTCGAGCTCCGCGATCGCCTCGTGGATCATCTCGTCACGCACATCCTGCGGCATGTCGGCAGGGAACTCGAGGCCCGTGAGGTGGTGCACGAGCGTGTCGTACTCCTCCGTCGGGAGGTAGTGCGTCGCGAGGCCAAAGCCAATGACCTCCTTGCCCTTGACGCGCTCGCCCGTGAGCGCGAGGTACGTGCCGAGGCCCTGGCCCGTGATCGCGCGCGACTTGGGCACGTCGGCCTCGTAGTTCTCGCCCTCGACGACCTTGCGGCCGAGACGCGGCAGCAGGTACGACGCGCCGACGTCCGGGAAGAAACCAATGGCGGTCTCCGGCATCGCGAAGAGCGTCTTCTCCGTGGCGACGACAAACTTGCCGTGCATCGAGAGGCCGACGCCGCCGCCCATGGTGACGCCGTTGAGGAACGAGATGACCGGCATCTCCGTCGTCGCGAGGAAGTAGTTGAGGCGGTACTCGTGGCGGAAAAAGTCGAGCGCCGCGTGGCGCGTGGCCGCGTCCTTGCCATTCTCGTACAGCGAGCGGATGTCACCGCCAGCGCAGAACGCCTTGCCGCCGGCGCCCGAGAAGATGACGGCGTTCACGTTCTCGTTCGCCTCGATCTTGTGCAGGCGCTTGGTGAGGTGGTGCACCATCGGGAGCGTCAGCGCGTTGAGCACCTGCGGGCGGTTGAACTCGACCGTGCGGAGCCCCGTGTCCTGGCCGTAGACGATGTCCGGGAAGTCGTCGCGCACCGAGCGCTTGGCGGCGGCCGTCGACAGCGGCGCCACGCCCATGCCGGCGCGTGGCTGCACGTGGCGCTGCACGGCGCGCACGCGGAAGAGAGCCTTCGAGAGCGCCATGATGGAGGAGGAGGATCTTTTTGATGGATGAGGGAGCTTCCCACCGCTCGTTCCGCCAACGAACCCTCGGAGATACCGGGGGCGTGGCGATTGGTGGATAACAGTGGACCATAGCCACATTCAGCCAATCAAACCAAGTTCAGCGATGGGCTCAGAGAATCAGAACGTTGGTGGTCGACTGCCGGAATGGACTGGCTCGTCACGTGATGATGATGAGAAGCTACATACAGTATGGAGATGGAGCTCACTCAATGTGTGCTGGATGCTGTACGTACAGTGAACTGTATGAAGATGGAGGAGGAGGAGTCAAGTCTAGAAGCCAGTAAAGAACTCGTCGCCGACGCCGTCGAAGGGCTTGTCCTTGGCGCGGTTGCCGATCTCGCCCTCGAAGAGCGAGATGTCGTACTTGTTCTTGATGGGCGGCACGTACGGCGGGTCGAGCGCCATGGCGTACAGCTTGTCCCACTCGATGCGGCTGAACCACGGGTGCTGCCGCAGGTCCTGGTCGCCGTTGATGCCGACGCCGATGCGCTTCGCAGGGTCGCCCTGCAGCAGCCGCTTCACGAGGTCGCAAGCCATCGGACAGTTCTCCAGCAGGTGGAACGGGAAGTCCACTTGGTTCGCGCCCGTGCGCACCATCGCGATGTTGCGGAAGAGCTGCGTCGTGTCGCCATCGCCTGTGCCGAACGGCGTGTAGCCCACGAGCATCTCGTAGATCAAGATGCCCAGTGCCCCTGCGGTCGCTCAAACGTGTGAGAGCGATATCCTGGCACCAACATCCCCATCAAAGCGCAAACGTACAGTAGTCGACGGCGAGATCGTGGCCCGTGTTGAGCACAAACTCGGGCGCGAGGTATTCGAGCGTGCCGCACAGTGTGTAGGTCCGCGAGTGCAGCTCCTCGACGCCTTCGCTGTTGATGATCGTGAACGGCACTTTCTTGGCAAAGCCAAAGTCCACGAACTTGAGGTATCCTTCCTTGCTGATGAGCAGGTTCTCGGGCTTGAGGTCGCGATACGCGTAGTCGTACTTGTGCATGTGCTGCAGCCCGAGGATGACGTTGGCCGAGTAGAAGCGCACGGCGGCTTCGTCGACTGTCTCGATGAACTCCTCGTTGTGCAGCAGCGTGAAGAGCTCGCCGCCCTGCACGAGCTCCATCAGCATGTACAGATTGTTTTGATCCTGACGCACCCAACGTCGTGAGCCAAAGCAAGTGTGCTGTGAGAGTCATGGGAGCGTCAAGATACCTGGTACGTGGCGTACAGCTCGACGATGAACGGGTGATTCGGCAGCGTCATGAGCGCTTGCTTCTCGCGCATGACCTGGATCTGCTGATCCGACTCGATGATATGTGACTTGGCCATGATCTTGAGCGCCATCGGTTGATCCTTGCCTCCGTCAATGTGTGCGTGCACGAGCACCACTTTGCCAAAGGACCCCTCGCCAAGCACAGCGCCCTGCACGGAACACAGAGGACGCCGGTGATACCTGAGTCACTCGTTATATCCATGCACGAACGACAGACCACGCACCAGTTGAATGTCGTCGAGCGACATGGAGCAGAACTTTCTGAGCCCTCGGTCCGCGAGACTGATGCGGTGCGTAAACTGCCGCGAGCCGCTGCGATTCAGCGACGACACCTTGAGTCGCTGGCACTGTGAGCGGCCGCAGGACACGACGGTGCCCGTGTAGTTGCCCGTCTGATCCAGCGCTTCCTCGCCGAACGTGTCGTTCGCCTTGAGCAGCATCTCGTGTGTCGTCGGTTTGCCGCTTTGCGGGTCCCTCATCGTCCGCGTGAGCTTGACACATCCCGACTTGACGATGAAGAACGCCGCCGCGATGTCACCCTGGCGGTAGATGCACTGGTTGTCCTGGAACGCCTTGATCTCGAGCTGCGACACGACCTGCTCGAGCGACTCGTTCGAGCGGCTCGTGAACGGCGCGAACATGCGCAGGATGCGGATCCGACTGTTGCGGTCGAGCACGTCGGTGAGCGGTCCGAGCATCGTGTCAAACTCCTGGCGCCCGAGACTGAGGCACTTGACGGGTCCCTTCGCGACGATGCTGGCGTTGCGAGGCATGTCGCTGAGAAGAGCCATCTCGCCAAAGTAGTCTCCGGGCCCAAAGCTCGCGATCTGGAGATAGACAGGCACCGCGTGAGCGAGACACTCACCCAACTACGTATCAATGCCACGAACCTCCATGCCATCGCGGCCTTTCCGAGCGCCGGGGCCTGAAAAATACAAGCAGAGGGCGATAGATCAGAGAAGAGAGACGCTCCCATTGTACGGATGGACGGATCCTCACCGTCGACGCGGCAGGACAATGTGCCTTCCTCAACAATGTAGAACGTGTCGCCGACGTCGCCTTGACGGATGATGAGCTCCGCGTCTTGGAACGTCACGGGTTTGAGCACACCGGCGAGCAACGCGAGCTGCCGCTGCGACAGACTCGCGAGGATCTCCACCTGTCGAAGCCACTTGGCGCGCTTCACGAGCGAGTCGTTGGAGGATCGCGCTTGGATCTATTGTACACACATTGCCACGAGCGCCGTCAATACAACATGGATCCCGACGCTGGACAACAGGCGCGAGGGAGGGCTCACGAGGCGGAACTCGTCTCGATCGAGCGTCCACAGGATCGCCGTCGTCTTGGCTCGGATTGTCGCCGCTCGTGGAGCTGGTACCTCAGACATTTTCAGTCGAGTCCTATTCATTTGTCCTCGCTGACAAGACCCGAACGCACCGTCGTAGATCAGAGCGAGTTCGCCAAAGTGGTCCCCGGGACCGAGCGATCCGACCACCGCCGTGTTGACGGAAACCTCGAGCGTGCCGCTCTGAATGACATAAAACTTGTCGCCCGAGTCGCCCTGACGGATCACCTCTTCGTTCACATCGATCGCTAACCGCTTCATCACCAGCAACACCTGCAGTCGAGCAGTCGATATTCCGTTAGCGCGAGTCAAATCAGGACCTTGCTAGCTGGTAGACTTGTACCTTGTCGAGCTCTTCGTCACTCGAGCCCGCGAACAACACGTCCTGCAACGCCTTGCGCAGCAACCGCGCAGTCTCCTCGGTCTTGGACTCGGATGGTCGCTTCATCACGGACGACGCATCTCCGCTCAGATCCTTTAGCAGCAGAGAGTCTCAGTAAGAGCAGTGCCGTAGTAGAGAGAACCCAGCGATCTCGCGACGCACCAGACCCTTGGAGTAGACGACTTCTCGCTTTTTACGGTGCGGGTCGGACGCGCGACGCAGGTTCGATCGCTGCGGCGGCAGCGTTGGCTTGGTCGGATCATTCACGTACGCACGGTAGCAGATCTAGAGAGAGATGGAGACGATACGCATGAGTCTCTTCGAATGAACGCTTTCGCAGGGACACTGGAGCCTCGCTTACGTGCTTCATCCGCTCAAAGATGACCTCGTCAGCCAGATTCTCGACGTCCATTTGATGGTACTCGCGCTGGATCATGCTGAAAAGCGCGACCTCGGTCTCCTCGTCCACGCGCATGATGTGCGGCGACGACGCGGTCCGCGGGGTCAGCGGCGTGCTGAGTCCTCCGCCCATGGTGCTGCTGAGTAGCGCTCGTGGTCCGTCGAGCTCTCGGTCGGGAATGGCGAGAGAGCGAGTCACACACACTCACACACATACACAGGTGTGCACTGGGTTCTCGTCACAGGCAGCCAGCAGACCAGACACAGCCATGCCCGAGTTAAGAATAGTGTGAGGTATGCAGCGTCAGCACGCTTTACACTTTTCCAGCGCCACCCTGCATTGCAGATCCGTTGCCACGAATAGCGGCGTCTGATGTCGCCTCTGTGCGTCTGGAACAGAGTGAGGGAATCTGTAGGTTTGAGTATATGTGCTTCGTATTTCGATTTGATTCCCCGACGGGTTTAGCTCGCGTGTCTGAAAAAAACGATTGTCAAGTTCTAGGGTGTCGGGATCCACTCATACTGATACAATTGGGGACAACGGTGGCGCCAGGAGAGAGGAACGCCAGGCGGGCGACGCGATAGCGAACTAGATCCAGTCGCCCTCGCTGTCGTCGCTGTCATAGACGTCGATCTGGTTGTCCGAGATAGTTGATGAGTTGGCGGAGAAGCTGAGACGCGAGGACTGGTACGACTGGCTTCGCTCAAACCCGTGCGTCGGCACGACGGCCGGCGAGCCCTTCATGCCCGAAAACGACTGGCGCGACGTCGGCGCTCCCGCCAGCGAGTGGCGCATGGGCATCGAGACCGACGGTCGAGACTGTGGTCGACTGAGCCGCAGCGACTGGCGCACGGCGATGCTTTGTCGGACGTTGTTGTGGTCAGCGTTGGCTGCTTCAATCGCGTCGCTGAGCATGCAAAGCCACTCCTGCATGTCCTCGCCCGACTCGGCGACGACCCGCAGGATACGTCCGTTGTCGAACCGGATATCGAGGCTGTTGTCCTTCTCGCCGTTGACCTCCACGCCGCGCACGTGGCCGTAGCCCTTGGCGTTCTTGCCGGTGCCTTCTGCGTCAAAGTACGACAGGATGTCGCCTCGCAGCGTAAAGTACCGTCGCTTCCAGCTCTTGACGCGCGAGCCTTCCTTCATGAGCCAGCCCGAGTGCTCGACCGGCGGCGCGTCCTCGAGCGGCAGCGACTCGAGCTGGTCCATGAGGTCGATCTGGTCGTCGACGTCGACGCTGTCGCTGACGTTGCTGCCCGACAGCGTCGAATACCGGTCGCTCATCGAGAGCGCGGCCATGTTGGCGGCCGCCGCGCCGGTCGTCGCGTCGATGATGGCCTGGTACCACGCGCTCGTGGCGTCGGCGCTGTCTGTGTAGAGCTTGAGCACGCGGCCGCCTCGCCCGTGCACGAGCAGCCCGTTCTGGATGTCGCTCGAGAGCTCGACCGTGATGACCTGGAAGCTGCCTTTCTCCTTGACGCGCGGCGTGAGCTTGTCCGTGTCATAGTACGTGAGCTGCTTGCCGCGCAGCACCATGAAGCGCCGCTTCCAGTTCTTCACGAGGCTGCCTTGCTTGTAGATCCAGCCCGCATGCTGGCCGTCGTGGCCCGCGGACGACGCCATGATGTGTTGTCGGTTGTTCGGTTCTCTCGGGGGGAACGGAACGGAGCGAGGTAGCTGGGCTCCGGCTGCGTGTGAACGAACAAATAACTCGACGCGGACCCGAACGTCGACCCACACAAACGGAACGGGACCGGCGACGGACGCGTTGGATTGACTGACTGACTTGAGAGGCGGGCTGCTGGTTTTTTTCTCTCCGCCCTCGCGGCCGTGCACGTGGTGTGAGCTCGGTTCGATTCCACCAAGTCAACCAAGTGCGTTTGAGTTTGAGTTTGAGTTTGGTGGGTTCGCGAGGGTTTTCTTTCCTTTTTTTTTCACGGTTCGCTGCTCGCCCACCACCGTTGGGAGGGAATTTTCGGCGTAAATTACAGCGGGCGGCTTGTGCACCCTCTGCCCCGTCTGTGTGATCAACTGGGGCGAAATGCTTCTCACAAAAGTTAAGGCCAACAAGCCGGCGACTCAGGAAACTGCTCCACCCACGGACGTCGAAGAGTATGATTTGAGGGTTACGGTACATCGAGGACGTGCACACCTGCGAACCCATTCTGCGTGATGCGGTGTGTCACAACCAACAGCCGTTCAGTTCGGGTTGCACCTGCAAGCCAGGACGGCAATCGAAACCAACGGAGACCCGCACGTGGCTGATGTGACAATCGGTTCCATCTCACATGACGCAGCAGCAACAAGCGCCAGCTTTCGAGGACGAGGAATGGCCGCCTGCACCGATGGGATGCACGGTCTCCTCTTCGTCATCGCTGTCAAGAAGGTGCTGCTCGATGCGCATGCGGCGGATCGTGTCTTCGCTGGGCGCGCGCGGCGAATACGGCTTCGGCAGTGGCTGTGGCTCGTGCTCGATGAAGCTCAGATTGTCGCCTTCGTGTTGCAAGCTAATACTTCGTCCGAACGACAAGGGCGGTGCTGCTTCTTCCTCCATCGGCCGGCCGAATAGCTGCCACGCTTCCTCATCGTTATTGGAATCTGAAGGCTGATTTGTCGCACCGCTTGGGGCTGAAGCCTGTGGGGCACTTCGAGTCGGGCTGAGCTGAATGGCATTTCGAATCGCCTTGTGCCAGTCTTCGATATCCATTTCGGACTCGGCGCTCACACGCAGCTCGCGACCATTCTCGAGCGAGATCTCGAGCGTAAACGGTCGCGTTCGGTCGCGACGCGCTCCCAACACGCGATGCCGTGCCAAAGGCTCGGACTGCATGTCCGCAGCGTACGTCAGCACGTCGTCGTTCAGCACAAAGTAGCGCCTCTTCCATGTCTTGAACTGCTGCCCCTGCTTGTCCAGCCACCCGATGTGTTGGTTCGGCTTGCTCCGAGCGGGAACGTGCGCGTTTGACTGTGTCGTAGACGCTGGATCACTTCGCGATTCGCCATCGTGCCCAGTGTTTCGCCTGTTGGTCGGCTTTCTTGCGGCTGATTTCGCTGGCTCCGGTCGTGGATGGCACCAGTGGGCGATGGCGTTGTAGCACTTGTCACTCTCCGCTGGTGTATCCATAAAGATCTTGAGTTCTCTACCGTCGACGCCGACGAGCAAGAGTCCATTCGTGATGTTGGTCGCTCGCTCTACGCGCGCGATGCGCATGGATCCCATCATTTGCGCTCGCGAGGACGTGTGGTCGGTCGTCTTGTAGTACGCCAGCTCTCGGCGCTTGACGACGATGAACCGCTTCTTCCAGTTCTTCACCAGACTGCCTTCCTTAAACGCCCATCCTGCATACGTGACGAGCGGATCCGCCGTCTCCATCGCGCTCGCCGTTCCGCAACTTGGGGAATGCGATCCATTCCGGCATTTCACAGGCAGAGCGCGACCGAAGTGCTCCAAATACAGGACGTCAAGGGCTCTGTGGTTGCCTTGGAACATGGGATTTATCTTTAATACAAGGCCTTTCTGAGTTTTTCAGAGTGTCCCAGCAATTAGCGACCAATGACGAAGCGACGCCAACGTCATGGCATCGTGGAACAACCCACAACCCAACAGCCAGAACTACATGACCACACAGCACGCAGCACATTGACCACCGAGCGCGTCACCTCGTGGAGCTGGTGCTGCATGACTGCGCCGCTTGATCTCTTCTGCGTCGTCGTCGGCATTGAGGTTCCGAATGTAGCTCAAGTCGTCGTCGCTGTCCGAATGAACATCCGTCGCCTCGTCGGGGGTCACCAACGCCGGCGTGAACGGCAGATCGCCCTTGTACAGCCGCTCCTTTTGAAAAGAGCCGTTTGTGAGAGCGAGATCGCTGCCTTCGGTGTCAGCGTGCAGACGTAGAAACGACTCGTTCGAGATTGAATCGTTCGCCAAGTAGTCGCTGGGGTCGTGTCTTGAATTCGCCCCGGCCGCAGCTTGAGCCGCCGCCAAGCGATCTTGTCGGTCAGTACGCCTCGGCTCAGGCTTGGGTCCGGTAGGAGCTGAAGCTGCTTGCTTTGCTGCTGATGGTACTGGGGTCTTGTTCAGAACGCTGAACCACTCGTCGATCTCATTCTGGGTGTCTGCTGATACTCGCAGTATTCGGCTGTTATCAAGTGAGACCCTCAGAGTGTGGGGTTTCGACGCATCATACTCTGCCTTGATAACAATACCGTTGCCTTGAGCCGCGCCTCCAATGTCGTTGTAGAAGATGAGGGCACCATTCTTGAAAGTAAAGTAACGTTTTCTCCACGTCCTGAAGTGCTGCCCCTCGGATTCGAGCCAACCACTTCGGCTCCGAGTTACACCGGCCGGGGAAGATGGCTTCACTGTGTTTGAGACTGGCGACTGAGTAGACCCTCCTTTACTTTGGCGGGCATCGCCAATCACACAAGATAAACCTGCATGCCAACGATCATAGTCTTCCGCCGACTCAGCTGCGATGACCAAACGGCGACCACATGCCATTTGCAGTGCAAGGCAAAGTGGTACCTCCGACTTGAGCTCATCGACACCCTCGACGACATACGAGTGCAACAACGCTCCGCTTTCGCTTTTAAACGAGGAGAGTTTTGTCGCATGCAAAGTGAAATAGCGACGCGACCACCGCTTGCCATCTTTGCTTTGTTTTCGCAGCCAGCCGGAGCATGTGCGTGAGTGGCTCGAGACAGACGATGCCGTGCTTGTTGCTCTCTCCCGATCGATCTGGGAACTGGCCCCGGTAGGGTCACTGGCTTCGCTGGCAGATGAGCTTTGTCGATCCCATTCAGGTTGACCATTCATGGCAGCAGTCCATAGTGCGAGTCCTCCAGTTCCCAGATCTTCTTCCTCCTCGGGTGAGTCTGGCAGAGAGAAACCATCGTCATTCATATCGAGTTCGAGCCGTCGGTCGAGCTCATGCTTATCGTCGCTTTGTTGAGAGACGAAAGACTCGGTGATGTTGGACGCCAGCTGAAGAGCTTCCAACCACTCAGAGAAGTCGGTCTCGTCAGAAGCCACCACGTGAAGAAGCCGACCGTTCTGGAAACGAACATTGAGACAAAAGGGACGGAGATCACCTTCAACGACGTCGAAGACAATGCCAAAACCGAGAACTTCTGATCCAGGCGTATCGGAATACGCAAGCGTCGCTCGGTCCAACACGAAGTATCGCCGTTTCCAAGACTTCACACGTTGGCCTTTTTTCAACAGCCAGCCGCGCTTTCGGTTCGACACTGTCGATGTGCCTTGTGAGTCATCCACCTTGGTCGCTCGCAGAGCACAAAGAGCAGCGGCATTGCTGAGAGCAGAGAACCAGTCGTCTTGCTCCACCTTGTTTGACGCAGCGATGCGAAGAATGCGTCCGTTCATGAAGTGAACGTCCATGGCGAACGCTGGACTGCTTGCTCGGACAACACGGAAAACGACACCTGATCCTTTCGGGTCGCCTGA
Source organism: Pythium insidiosum (assembly GCA_022836835.1). Lineage (NCBI taxonomy): Eukaryota > Oomycota > Peronosporomycetes > Pythiales > Pythiaceae > Pythium > Pythium insidiosum. The sequence goes on along the minus strand of JAKVDI010000038.1, from coordinate 330,404 downwards.
AACCTTCTCAAAGTACTGGAGAGTATCATCTTCGAGAACGAAGTAGCGCTTTTTCCATGATCGAACATGGTAACCTTCCTTCATGAGCCAGCCAGACTTGCGCAATTGTGATGACGGTGAGCCGCTTGCTGGTCGGGCTGGAGGAGTCGCTGCATACAGTGGCGGGGACGTTGGAGCGTCTGGTACCATTTGGTTGCGACGGTTTGGCGCAGGATGCTTGACAGGTACTCGAACAGGCAGTTTATCATCAGTGAGTTCACCAAGCGCATGCATCCAGGTCTCGGCATCGTGTGTGTTTTCAGCACGAAGTAAGACAAAATCTCCGGACATGAGCTCGATCTCCATCTCGGTGGCTGACTTTGTAGTGAGTACTTTCATGTCTAGCACATAGCTCTCGTCAATGACCTTTCCTCCTGGCTCAGATCGTTGCTGGAGCTGGGCACCATTTAGCACAACGTAGCGCCGACTCCAATCTGTTGCCCCTTGATAATGGACGAGCAACCAGCCTTCGCATGTCATGCCACCACGATAGGACGAGAGTCGTCGCGACAGTCGAGCATCATGCTCAGCTTGGTTATTATCTAGCTCGCCATTGTCGTCGTCATTGATATTGTCCCAGAATCCACGCCTGCTGGACGCTGCATCAAAGACGAGAGGTCGCGAATGGAGGAGTTGCGCGAACGCGCGGTCCCATTCAATGAGCTCGGCTCGCGAGTCAGCAGCAATACCCAACAATCGAGCAGAGGAAGTGTTGTTTTTCACTTGGAGCTCAAGTGTGTTGATCCGCGTCGAGCTCAGTGCGATACCAGTGACATCGACAGTTTCAAGCACCGAGGCACTGCCCTTCGTCGCGTAATATGCGAACTTGCGATCGGATGAGACAACACCATACCGCTTCTTCCAAATTGCCCGAGTGTCAGCTGGGTCACCAACCGATAGCCATCCCTCGTGAGCGACAGTCACAGAAGCGCTAGGTTTGGCTACTGGCGATGCCCCAGGAGTGCGATGGATTGGCACCACCAGATCTTCACTTCGCCGATTGTTGTTTAGTTCATCATCTTCACAGTCGCTGGAGTGATCTTCCACTTGGTTATCATCGAGGTCGATCACAAGCGATGGCGCCGACGCCAGCAAACCGCTGTTTACACTGTCAGGATGCGAGAAATACTTTTCGAGGTAGCTGTCGTTGCCTCCGCGGTTGTCGTCGTGCTCTTCAGCCAGGTCGTCGTCCTCGTAGGGATCGTCATAGTCCGCCAGCGCCGCTTGGAGTTTCCGCACCCACTCGCGCGTGTCATCGGCGTTCAAGGGCTTCAACTTGAGGGGCAGCGGCTTGTGCTCGCACTCGAGCAGCAACGTGTCGCCCTGCGAGGCGTCCACCGCGAGGACGAGCACGCGCCCTTTCTCGTCGACGCCTTGGCCGGTCGGTCCGGGCGACGCGTAGTACCGCAGGTCGCGGCCGCGCAGCACGAAGAAGCGCTTCTTCCAGGTGCGGACCTTGCTGCCCTGCTTGTGCGCCCAGCCCGCGTGGTCGACTTCGCCTTCCATTGCGTCGCGTCGCGGCAGCTGGCGGATAGCGGATGGCAGCGTGTCACGCACGCTGGTTCGATGCGGGCAATGGATTTGACTGTGAGCAGGTTTTCCCTTTGCGGTTCCTGCGCAATGATGTGCGACGTTAAATTGCATTCCCTCTTAAAGCGATCGGATGATTTGACTGATTTGCGATGAAAATGAACGCACGAAATGACACATAACATTGTATTTATTGTTACAAACGATACGTTGACCGCACGCAGATTGAACATCACACTTGACAGGTAAAATGGCTTCATCCACGAAAACGAAAACGCGAGAGAGGAAATGGAACTACTACGCCCTCCAGGCTCTCAGCATTGAGGATGCAACCAACCGCTAATGATGATGGGGAGACGTCGGGACGAGGCTCAAACCGTGTTGAAGTATCGATCGCCATAGTCGCCGAGACCCGGAACGATGTACTTGTGTTCGTTGAGACCGCGGTCAACCGCCGCCGTGACCACACGCACCTCTGTCATAGCGAGATAGAATGAGTGAGTTCCTCCCAGTCATGACCATGACACAAGCCAACAACGCAGTGAGTACGTACTGGGATGAGCGCCAAGCAGCGTGTTGATGCCTTCGGGGCACGAGATGACATTGACGAACACGATCTTGTGCTCCTCAACACCAGCCTCGATCAGGGTCTGCACACGATCAGATCCACCCATTAGCAAGCGCTGTCATCCAAGCATTTCGAAACCCTGTGACACGCACCTTGATCGCCAGGAGAACGCTGCCAGCCGTGGCGAGCATCGGGTCGACCACCATGACGTTCTCATACGTCGCGATCTTGGGCGGCAACTTGGAGTAGAACAGCATCGGGTGCTTGTCGTGCGAGGACTCGTCGCGCTGGATCAGGATCTTGCCTGTGCACCAGTCATTCACGCATTCCATCAATACTCTGCACGCCGGTAAGACGTTCCCTTGAAAAAGGCGAACGCACCGACAGACACCTTGGGCTCGCACTTCATCACAGCGTCGAGCAGACTGTCACCCGCACGGATGATGGAGACCGCGCACACCTGCTCGGTCGGGACGGCGCCCGTGAACGAGTCGCCCGTCGGCGTCTGGACCGTTTCCGTGGCGATGGCGCACTCGGCGAGACCCTCCTCCGCAAGAATTCTGGTCGCCATTCCACGCCGTCAGATCCTTACATTACCGTGTCCCTCCACTGGTTGGGAGACCTGCGTGCATCGTACGTACCGCATGAGGCGATCGGCGTAGTGCTTGAACTGCACATGCGGCGTCGTCTGGTCGCGCAGCTTCATGAGCAGCGGCGCGAGCGCCTTGTGCTTGAGCACCGTGAGGGTCTGGTACTTGGCCTCGAGGGCCGCCACAGTCGCCGGAGTCGCCATGATGCTCGTTCTTGCGGGGTGTGAGGATTCCACAATTGAATGACCAGCGCGGACGGACAGCCACAAGCGACACCAACCAGCAGTGCCATGGACATGGATTACACACTGCGACATCGCATATTCAATCCTGTACAATCCTATACCTCCACACACGCCCAACGCTAGTACCGTTTCTCACGCCAATAGGAGAGCGCGCCGACGAGAATGTCGTAGCTCGCGGCGAGCGCGAGGTACGCGACGACGTCGCTGCCGCCACAGAGGTGGAGCTGCTGCACGTGCTTGTAATGGCAGACCGGGACGCTCAGAGTGCTGCTGCACACCGACTCGCGCGCCGCGCCCGAGATCTCGCTCATCGTGACGTAGTGGTAGTGCGGATCTCCCGGTGGCGACGCCGCTTCTTCGATCGACAGCGACGTCGTCACGCGACCACGAGAGATCATCTCCGACATGAGCAGACACCGATAGCCCTTCGTCTTGGACTTCTTCACGAAGCAGACGTTCTCTTCCCGAACGCCGCCTTCGCTGCCGCTGTCGGGGATCCGCCGCTTGATAGAGACCATGTGATACGGATTGATGTGGTGCATGTAGCGCTCGAGCGACAGCGTCGCGAGCGTGCCGAAGACGCAGTGGCGGAACGCCCACTCCTTGCGTGACGTCCGCACGATCTCGAACAGCTTCCGCCGCCCGAACCCATAGATTGTGCATTGATTGAGCCCTCGCCACGGAAGAAACTCCCGCTTGTCCATGAGGTAAACCTACGAATGCACGCCAGGTCAGGTAAAGGTATGAGGAGCGATCATGACATCGTTTCCAGACTGCGTGCGTACCGTGTCTGTGTAAAAGGAGAGCACACCTCGTGTCCACATTAAAGACTCGCTCGCGACCACTGAGAAGCGACCGTTGTCTGCGTTGTCCTGATGCTGCTTGTAGAAATCTCCAAACCGATCGACAGACAGCTTGTACGCCTCACACATACACTTGGCTTGTTCATCAGTCTGGTTCACGACGACGGGATGGTTGTGAGATCGAATGTAGTTCTCGATTTCTCGGTAAAAGAGTGTGCCTTTCGTGACACCGATGAGCCCGAGATATGCAGTGTGCAGCAACACTGCGTCGATGTCGGAGATGGACTCGAGCACCTCGACAATCTCTTCTGAGAGCTTGTGCGCCGATGGATACAAACGCTTGATGGAGCTGTTCAAGGTAGGCAGAGACAACACCAGCCAGTGAGACTCCCGAGTCTCTCACGGGATCGATCGGGAACAGAAGAACTCACCCAAGGAAGCCGTCTCGAAAGTAGTTTGTCTCAATGAATCGCAGTTCATCGGCAACTTTCTCGTCTCGGTAGAGCGTCTTCAGGACGTCCAACACCTTGGGTGGTGTGCAGTCAAACACCGTCCGCGCGAGACCGACGGCGATCTCGTAGCGAAATGTGTTGTTGGAATGCCATCCCCAATAACGTTTGTCCTTGTGGTCCTTCGAGATCGTGCGAGGCGCCGAGATGAGCGAGATCTCTACTCGCTTCGAGTACACGTGCTCAGCTGAAGGCAGTGTATCACAGAGATCAATATCCGAATCATCACACTACTGATACCGACCGAAGCGGACGCGTGGTCTCTCTCACCTTTCAGCACGGCTTTCGGGTCGTGCAGCTCGCAGACGTACGTCGGCAGGACGCCAAACGGATTCTCCTCGTCGACGTCCTCGATGTCGCTCGTCTCAGGAATGTCCGTTTCGAGGTCGACCTCGGACGACTTGTCGGTCTCCGTGGGCGACGCCTTGTGTTCATGCGCGCTGTCCTTGCCGCTTCGCGTGGTGGAGGCCGCGTGACTGTCCTTGGCGTCCTTGCTGTCCTTCTTCTTCGCGGCCTCCCACTTTCGAGTCAACACGTCCTTGGCCAGCGTAGCAGATGACGGCGGCGCCGTGTCGTTCGAGCGAGGCGTCAGCGTGATGTACGAGTTCGCGCGGTCAACCGCCATGATCACGTGGGCACCGCAGGCGGTCTGGTCGCTCCCGGATCCAGCAGTGGGTATCGATTGGGTCGTTCGAACGGAGCGAGCGCGCAGTCAGTCGACGGACCGATTGATCGCACAGCCGAGCGCAGCGAGTGTGTCTGCCTCGGTTTCGGTTCGGCGCGTGGGCCAGCGACGGCGGCGGGCAAGTCGAGCGGCGCAGCACGAGACTTAACCTCAAGCTGAACTGCTGAACTCCACTTGCCCATGACCGCCGTCATCCGCGGCAGCGACGCTGCGACAGTCTGCCCAAAGACGACTCAAAGACCCAATCACCCACGCGTCGGTGATTGGCTCGTTGCGTGCTGCTGCGCCCTACCCCTCTGAAACTTAACAACGAAGGCGGTGTCCGTCCTGTCCTGGCCAGAGCTGTCTGACAGCGTCCGGACTCTGGAGATGGGATTCCGGAGTCCGGAGGCCGGACAGAGCGAAGGAATGGGTGTGGATCCACCAGGAAGAACCGCTGTTCCTGCTCGCACTCATTCATCTCATTTGCGGCAGAATTTGAAGATGAACGTGCCATTTTCTTCTCCAGCAGACAGACAAGCGAGAACGCAGACCCAGTCCGCCGACTTGTCTGGGCGATCTATCACACCCACATCCACCGCTGTTCTTGGCGCACTTGCAGCCGGTTCCATTTCCTGGAAGGCAAGCGTGTGACTGGTCGCCGGCCACAGGATTTCGACGACAGTTCAAGATTGAACTGAAACTCAATCGACGCGAAACCGCAACACGAACCACAGGCCAGCTGGCGCTGAATGAGTCGAAGCCCATCTCATCGCATTGCGGGATCTCAGACCGAGTCGTTTAATTTGACGTTGAGCTTGGGCTTCTGAGCCCACCAACCAGCATGGCTTCACATCCACCAGTCTGCTGCGACCTTCTTCTTCGTCTTCACGGTGGAGCTCCCTTGAAGAAGAGAACGGCAGTCGATCAATCGGTCGCCTGGTGCTTCACATCTCGTCATGCGAGGGTGGGAAGAGGACCAGCTTCTTTTCTCCTTCACTTCCATCAGTGTTCCATCCACTCAGACTGAGACGCTGGCTAGGCCGCGGAAGCATGCGGCCGAAGTGAGGCGAAGGGAGATCATTCGAACTTCGGTCAAATCTTGCGGAGTTCGAAACGACTGTGAATGACAGTCACGTCCGCCGTTTCTGCGATAACAATCGCTCCACAAACCGGTGTAAAACCCGTTTGATCGCCAAGAGGTGCGATCATGAAAGGTCGTCCAGTGGCGACGGCGCTGGTCCGCGTTGCCCAGCGTTAGCGTTGCCCACCGCCAACACGAAGCGTCGACTGCAAGATCGTAGCGATCGCCGCTCAAGATGCGTGCTCGAGGGGCTTTCTTCGCGGCCTTATGTGCTGCTGCACTATGGCTCGTTGGAGGAGATGCATCGCCCAGACAGCTTGCGGCCGCTTTCGAATCGGCCATCGAAGCGAACGCCGTACCTGGAGCAATCAGAGGCGGAGCGCAGAAGAACTTGGATGATCTCGTGACCCCCGATGGCACCGTTGGCAATCCGACTGTTTACCCCAGCATGGGTACGACGCAGAGCTTTTCTTCCAGCTTCAAATGAGGACTCAGAGTGGTGACTTTGCAGGTTGCGCGCTGCCAAATTACGTCAACCGAAATGGGCGATTGTTTGCCGTTGGTCCAAACGGTGAGACCGAACCGATGGCGATCAAGGGCGTCAACTGGTCAGTTTATCTGTTTGCGATCCCCTTGATTGCGTCCTGTGTCTGAAGTGCTCTGTCTGAATGTAGGTTCGGCATGGAAACGTAAGCACTTTCCCCCCTTCCTCCACTACTAATCCACGTTCTGACTTGGATAAAATGCCACGCATACCTAGATCGGCCACCCTGCCTTTGGGGCTCTGGTTGAACGAGCAAAACGGCACGACGCTGGTACGTCATGGAGATGTCTTGAAGGTTCTGTTTCCACTTAAAGCGAGTCTGTGGTTTTCTCGCAGTATTCGATTGCATCCTTTCTCGCTCGCAACAATTTCAACAGCGTACGCCTCCCCGTGTGTATCGACAGCCTGTTGCGCAACATCGTGCCCAACAAGGACATCGTGAACCAAAACCAAAATCGCGCACTTCAGTTGAATTCGTACCTTGCGAGCTTGAAGAGTATCATTCGCGCGCTGGGCTTTCGCCGTATTTCGGTCTTGATCAGCTTGCACACGCTCACTACAGAACTCGCTGGCAAGCTTTGGTATAGCAACTCCATTCCCGAGGACTGGTTCTTGAGCGCGGTCGACCTACTCGCGTCGCACCTCTGCAACTCAGACTACTGGAACGTTATCGGGATCGATCTCAAGAACGAGCCCGCTGATGGAACATGGGGTGATGGATCAGCTAAGGACTTCCGAGCCGGCGCGGAACGCATCGGCAATCGAATGCTACTGCGATGCCCGAATTGGCTCGCGTTCGTTGAAGGTATCAGTGAGTTGCGATCGTGGAGATCAAGTGCTGGGACGACATACTACTTCGAAGATTGGTGGGGTGGAGGCCTCTCGAGGGCTCAGCGGTTTCCAGTTCGGCTGCCAGGAGACAAGCTCGTGTATGCCCCGCACTATTACACTCCAGCGGTTTACCCCGCAGATTATTTCTATGGTCCGAATCAAGCTGAGCTCCCCGATGCTGCTCTCAAGGAGAATGTGATTGGAACGTTTGATTCCATGTTTGGGTACCTATCGTCAGCGGCACCGAACCAAGCAATGGTGCTTGGGGAGTTCGGCGGACTGTACACCACTGATCGACATCCTGCCAAGACGATTCAGCGCGTGCTGCGCTACACCGTCGACTTGATGCTCCAAAGGCGCTTCGCAGGGGGATACGTATGGTCACTCAACCCAGAGAGCGGCTATGGATATAATCCTGGTAAGACAGAGGGTTTCTTTCAAGAGGGCCTCGTCTCTCTCGACTGGCGCTCAGCCAACGAGCCGTATCTCGCTGCACTTCAAGCCATGGACTCCCTCCCCGATCTCAAGCCCCTGCGTTGCTTCACTAGCTCGAGCCCGTGAGCGAGGCAAACGTCAGACTCTACGAGTGCAACATGTTTCCTGACACAGAGCGCAGCGCGTCACAGATGCCGTAACTCACAAATGCATGTTCAGTTCGTTCGTCAGATTCCGTTGTATCACCAGCAGTCGACGAAGCGTTTTGAGCCGCGCACACAACGTGATGCATGCATACATGCATGCATGCATGCGAGTCTGACCACATACTGTACATCCGCCTGGTGGCCATGTCGCTCGTGAATGCATCTTCGAGTTGGCAGCCATCACCACCTCCACGCCACGCGCCTCCAATTTTCCCTCAATACACTACGTACTGTAGTGTAGATCGCGTCAGTCAGTGGGTGAGTCAGTCACTCCAATCTGTAGTATAGTCTGTGGACAGCTCTTGCGTCTTGCTGTCCATTGATGTGTACGATGTAGAATGCCGTGTTCCCCTCGCAGGATCGCCACACGTTCAGTGCACTGCAGTGCACTGCAGCTCCTGACGTCAGGTTGACGTCACGAGATTCCACAGTCTCCGCTCCACACTCGAAAACCCACGAAAAGAAACCGAATCCGGTGCGGAATTTGTTGCTGGGTTCACACGGTCCGTCGTGGGTGGGTTCAGTTGGGGGAGGGCATGTCCCACTGTTTGCTCTCTGTCTGGCTCGAACGCCAGGTGCCTGGCACGCGCAACCTTCGCGCGACCTTCCGCGCCGTCTGGGATGATTCTGTGATGGCCAGTGTGTCAACACGCTCTCTCTCTCTCTCTCTCTCTCTCTCTCTTTGTGCCTCGGTTCCTCTCTGTCGCGCGCCGCATTCCCTCACGCCATCTCCATTTTCCGACTGCGACGCCACGTCTCCGCGTGTTCGCTTCCTCCCATCGCGTCCAGAGCTAGAGGGAGTTTAAGAGAGAGAGCGAGAGAGACGATGGTGCGCGTGCTCCTTCTGGCCACTGCGCTGGCCTCCCTCGCCGCAGCGCAGACCACGCCCTCGCCAAAGCTCTGCACCAACACGGCGAGCGTCGTGCTCGGCTCCTGCGGCTCGGCGTGTCCCTCCGAGCAGCCCTGCGCGCAGTATCCGTCCGGCGCGAGCACCAAATGCAGCGATCTCGCGCGCAACAAGTGCGAGGCCGTCGACACGGCGTGCACGATCCAGTGCATTCAGGCCTACAACAGCGTTCGACAGACCTGGAACCTGTTTGTGAAGGAGCCGGCGGCGTCGGACACCGCGACCAACTCGTCGACGCCGACCGACAAGTTCCCTGTGGCGCCCGTGGATCAGATCTCGGGCTACCAGATCCCGGCCGACGCCAAGTCTGTGTACGTGGAGGTTTATGCCATCGTTTACGGAAAGGGAGAGTTTGGATGAACTGACGGAGCGTCTCCGACGGCAATCGATGCAGCCAAATTACTGGCTTCGATAATGTCGATGTGCAAAAGGGCTCCATCAAGAACTTGCTGCTGGATTTCAACATGTTTAACAACGCCAAGACCGTCACGACCTTGTGAGTGCGAGAATGTTTTGACCTCCTGCGGCGTTGCGACACGTACTCAACTTGTTTGACTTTGAACGCAGTGCGCTGACCAATATCGACCTGAGCAAGCTGCCAAGCAACTTGATTCCCACGAGCATTTCCACCCTGTACGTAGCCGTCTTTCATTCGGCGTCGTCAATCGGTTCTTCTAAGCGAGTTTCTCTGCAGTGTCATGAAGAACTGTATGCTCAGCGACGTGCCAAGTGATCTTGGAAACACACAAAACCTGAAAGACTTGTAAGTTCGACATGGCCCCATCTGACCTGTTGACTCTCGATCTGATAGCATGCACATTGCAGGAGCCTCGCAAAGAATACGATTGGTGACTTGCCGAGCGCCGACAGCAAGATCACGAAGGCTCTTCAGCATCTTGAAAAGCTGTAAGTGAGGGATGGACTCGCCATCAACTGGATCGTACCAACCGAGTTGGTTCGATAGGGATTTGAGCAACAACCAAGTCAGCAACTTCAACTGGCTTCTTACATCTATTCAGACCCTGTACGTCGAGGTTTCTCCACTTCGATGATTGTGTTGCTCATGAAGATGCTCTTCCATTACAGCGACCTGTCTGATAACAAGCTTACGGAGTTTCCCTTCGTTGTCTTCAACATGACCAAGCTGCAAAAACTGTAAGTGCCCACATTAGCCGTGATCAAGTTTCCGTAACTGACCACGCGTTGCCCACAGCGTGCTCACCGGTAATTCGATCAAGAGCGTCTCATTGACGTCGTCTCAGTTATCATTCTTGAAGAGCTTATCCGGTGAAAGCAAGCTTGGAATCTCTTCGACTTCTGGTTCTTGCTCTGCCGGTGAGAAGGAGGAAAAAGTTCTCGACACTGTCGTGTGCGTGAAGAGTGGCGACTCTGGAGCCGCGACAAAATCAAGTAGCTCGTCGAACAATACCGTCCTTTACGTCTGTATTGGCGTGGGTGCGTTCATTATTCTCGTCGGCACGGCAGCATTTTTCTACAGACGTCGTTCCAAGGCGAAGTCCGAGTTTTACGTCTCGGTGATGGAGAATAATCCAGCCAACCGCAATCCAACAAATCGCACAACGACGTCGCAAACTGGTGCCAGCGTTCAGGCTGGTCGTGCTCGTGGCGGAAGCCAGCAGGGACGGTCAAGCATGCTTCAGCAGAATGGTGTCTCTGCCCGTGGAAGCATCGCAGGAGCTAATCGCGAAAGCCGCCAGTTTTCGTCTGCCAATGTCCGTCAGAGCGGATCAGCGAAAGGTGGCATTAGCACAACAGCTAGTGCATACGCCGAGATCAGCCGATACCACGAGGAGCTTCAGCAGCGCGCCAGTGGCGTTAGTTCGATCGCCCCTGGTACTCGTAATCGCCAGCACCAGCAGATTAACCAGAACGTCGTTCGCATCAACAGCCAAGACATCAACTACACTCGCTCGATCGCCAAGGGCGCGTTTGGAGATGTGTGGCTGGCGCACTACGGTCGAGATCTCGTGGCTGTGAAGAAGTTGATGGCATCCGACGCGACGAGTGTTGGTGATTTTATCGCTGAGCTGAATCTCCTGGCCAGTTTGTCGCACCCGCGCATTCTCGCTCTCATCGGTGCCTGCTGGGACGATTCATTTTCCGATATCCAAATTGTGACGGAGTACATGGACTCGGGTGATCTCTTGACTGTACTTCGCAGTCGCAGCTCAACGGAGTTGACGTGGGAGAATGGCAAGGCGGCATACTGTCTCCAGATCTGTGAAGCCATTTACTATCTGCACAGTCTTCAGCCCGTGCTCATTCATCGCGATATCAAGTCAAGGAATATCCTGATCGACTCGGAGAAGGGAGCAAAGCTGTCCGACTTCGGTGAAAGTCGTGAACGAACAATCCAGAGCACTATGACGGCTGGTGTGGGCACTGCTCGATGGGTTGCCCCCGAGATCATTCTTGGTGAAGACTACAGCGAACTGGCAGATGTATACTCGCTTGGTGTGCTGTTGACGGAGCTGGACACACACCAGATTCCATTCGAATCCATGGGGCTCGAGGAGCACACCATCGTGCAACAGGTCGCTGTGGGCAAGCTGCGACCCAAGGTCTCGGAGACGTGTCCCGAGGTCATTCGCCGACTGACGCACGAGTGCCTCCAGTTCGACCCTCAACTTCGTCCGTCGGCGGCTCGCGTGTTGCAAACTCTAATGGCATCTCCGCTTGTCCGTGGACTGCAGACAGCGGAGGTATAAAAATCGGTTCTGCGTGTATCTCTCGAGCGATCAATCGCTTCTTCCATAGGATCACAGATGACGAAAGTAGAAGACTCCACCGTTGAGATTGGAATCAGTGGTGGCTGCAGGCACACATATCCACTAATCTGAAAGAACTCCAAGCTATTTTGATGTTGGTCAGTGTGTCGACGGTCACAGACTTATCTTTCTCCATGGTAGCAGCTGAGGCCGAAGAAGCGACATGTCGACATTGCAGAGAAGTCACACAGATGCGAAGCCCACGAAAGCGCCGTTCATGCCGAGGGATGTGTTCCGTCTCCTCGTGAGGCTCGAGGAGCAGAAGACGCATGACGTGGACACAGAGGCGCTTGAGCGGCGTTTCCGTGTGCCGGAGGGGTACTCGAAGGAGGAAACCATCGAGCAGAGAGAGCTGCTCGTGGCCCGCAACGTACGTCCTCTGCGTTGTTGCAATGCTACTGCGAACTGCCTGACCACTGACGTATCCCTCTCTGGATGCAGAGCACTCCAGGGCCTGGGACCTACGAGGTGCCGTCATCGTGGCGTTTGCCCGAAAACCAACTGCGCCCTTCAGCCGTCTTCGCGTCGCAAGTGCCCCGCAGTGGCGACACTGATAGCTCCCTTCCTCACCACCCGCTGGGCTCAGCCGAGCTCAGCGTGCTCGAGCCTCCGCCTCCGTTGGGTTCGTTCACGAGAGCCGATCGTGGTCTGCTGTCCGAGTCGCGCCACACACGGAGTGAGCCAACTCTTCCAGGTGCCTCGACTCGGCTATCAGTCCTGCCACGCTCTCGAAAGGTGACGTCGTTCTCGAGAGCCCCTCGCCTGCAGGAGCCATCGAGCGCCGGCGGTACCGATCTGGGTCCGGCGGCCTACGAAGTCGCGCGGCTGTGGGATCCGTCGCCGCACTCGGGACGTCACGTCATGACGGCGCCCTCGCCAGCGGTGTTCAGTGCCGATCGCGAGACCCGCGATGTTGTGTGGTGGTCTCCTGTGCGGGGACTGCCTTCCTGTGCGCGCCCAACGGCGTGGGACTCGAGTCCCCACTACGCCAAGCAGAAGAAGCGCGTGCTCGATCTCCAGTCTCGACGCGACAAGAGAGAGGAGGCTCTGTCTCCTGCTCCAGAGCAAGAGACTCAGCGTCTGGCTCAGCAACAGCACGAGCAGCAGCGTCACCGTGGAAATGCACTGACGCCACCGTCCGATGCAAGCGATCGCACTGACCTGGATCCGTTCGAGTGGCTTCGCCGACTGCCGGAAGGCGACAAGCGAGTGCAGCTCCTGTTGTCCAAGCTGCGCGTGCACAACAGTCGCGAGAGCAAGCGCCGACAGCCAGAGGCAGAGGCAACGAGCCACCCAAACGACAAGATCATCGAGTCCTTGCTGCGACGCGACCCCACGAACGCAGCGAGACACCGAGCGTCGTCGCAGCTGAGCTCACTGACGTCTGCACCGCAGAATGACGACCGCATCACAGTGAGCTGTCGCCTGCCTGGCGGCCACGTCGTGTCGCTGCGTCTCTTTCCGACCAAGAAGCTGCGCCAGCTCAAGCGCGCGATCACTCGACGACAGACGCGGTTCCAACACGAGCACACGTTCGATTTAGTTCTCTCTCCCAACGGCACCAAGCTCTCCGACCTGGAGGCCACGCTACAAGACAGTGGAATCCATCACCTCGCCATGCTACAACTTGTGCCCGTCACGGGCGGCAGCGCGACTGCGTCGACGCACGCCTAGTCGACCGTGACCGCCTTCGCCAGGTTGCGCGGGACGTCCGGGTTGATACCGCGCTTGACGGCGAGCTCGTACGCGATGAGCTGCAGCGGGATCGACGCGAGCAGCGCCGTCATCGGGCCGTTTGACGGGATCGGGATGATCGTGTCGGCGATCTCCTTGCACATCGACGGGTTGTCCGTGATCACGATGGTGTACGCGCCGCGCGCTCGCACCTCCTCAGCGGCCGTCTTCATGTGGTGCGCGTGCTCGTCGTCCAGCACGATGAGAATGATCGGCGTCGCGCCGAACTTGCCGTCCTTCTCGCTTTCGATGAGCGCGAAGGGTCCGTGCTTGAGCGCGCCACCAGGGTATCCCTCGGCGTGCAGATACGTGATCTCCTTGATCTTGAGCGCACCCTCGTACGCGATCGGCTCTCCGTACCCGCGGCCCAGCACGAAGAGGTGCTCCGACTTGAGCAGGTGGTCCGCGACCTGTGCGCACTGGTCTCGCGTGCGCAGCGCCATGCCGATCGTGATCGGGAGGCGATGCATCGCCGAGATGAGCTCCTCCATCTTGTTCTTGTTGCCCTCTGGGCGGTTCTGCGCGAACCACGCAGCGATGAGTCCCATGACCGTCACCTGCGTGACGAACGCCTTGGTGCTGGCCACCGCGTTCTCACGCCCGGCGTTCAGGTAGACGCCGCACTTGGTCGTGCGCGCGATGAGCGACCCGACCGAGTTGACGACCGAGAACGTCGGCATCTCGATCGGCAGTTCCTCGACCGTCTTGAGCACGCGGTGCACGTCCAGCGTCTCGCCCGACTGTGAGACGACAAGCAGACCGCCGTCCTTCTTGGGCAGGCGGTCGCTGCCGCACTCGGAGGCGTCTTCCGTGCTCACCGAGTCAAAGGCGTTGAGCGAGCGCATGAGCTTGGCGCCGTACTTGCTCGCGTACAGCGACGTGCCGCACGCCGCGATCATCAGGTGTTTGATCTTGAGCATGCGCTCCTTCTCCGCCTCGAGGCCACCGAGGTACACGTGGTCATCCGAGACGCGGCCTCCGTAGCCGAGCGCAGCCGCCACGGCCTTGGGCTGCTCCATGATCTCGCGAATGGTCCAGTGCGGGTACGGCGCCGGCGAGAGCCGCACCTTGACGTCCGGCGCGATCGCGAGGCGGCTCGTCGGGAACCGCTGAAGGAAGCCCTCCTTCTCGTCCGGCGGGTTCAGCTCCGCCGAGTCCCACTTGAGCACAGCGACCTCACCGTCCTGCAGCGACACGAAGCGCTTCGTGTATCGGCTGAACGCTGTGGTCTCGGACGCGACGTACATCTCGTTTGGGCCGTAGCCAATGCAAAGCGGCGAGCCGTTGCGAGCGACGACGATCTTGCCGGGTTCGTCCCGCGCCATGACGCAGAGTCCCCACGTGCCTTCGAGCCGCGAGAGCGCGATGCGCGTGGCCGTGAGCAGGTCGGCGCCTTCGCCCATGAGGTGTCCGATGAGCTGCGCCGCGACCTCCGTGTCAGTCTGCGACGAGAAGACCACGCCTTCGCTCAGCAGCTCCTGCTTGATCTCGTTGTAGTTGGTGATCGTGCCGTTGTGGACGAGCGACACGCGCTTGTGCATGTCCGTGTGCGGGTGCGAGTTGGCGTCCGTCTTGCCGCCGTGCGTCGCCCAGCGCGTGTGCGCGATGCCGACCGAGTTGCCGTCCGCGTGCTTGTCCTTGGAGTTGCGCAGCAGGTTGATCGAGTCCGCGGTGCCGGCGACCGACGCAAACTTGGTCGTCGTGATCTCGGCGCTGCCGTCCTCCTTGTACGCGGCCGTCGACATGCCCGCCGAGTCGTAGCCGCGGTTCTGCAGGATCGTCAGCCCTTCCAGCAGGAAGTCGGACGCGTTCTGCGACTTGCTCACGACGCCGACGATGCCGCAGCACTGCGCGTCGTCGTCCAGCAGCCACAGCGACACGCCCGTGCCGCTGACCGCCAGCAGCCACGCCGCGAGGCGGCGGAACGACTGTCCGTCGTCGGTCAGCGTCGGCGCCACGGCCGCAGCGCGCGCGACGGACGGACAACGCATCGTTGCGGCGCGCAGCGTCGAGAGCCCACGCAGAGCGGTCGATGCGGGTCGACGCAGGCCGCTGGAGAGCGCAGCCGACGAGAGACGCAGGTGCTGTCGCTGCTGCTGTTGTGCCGCAGATGAGGAGAGCCGGCGCGCGCTCTGGCGGAGCGTCGCTGTGGAGGACGCGCGGCGCAGCATGTTCCAACGCAAGAGGATCTTCCTTGGACTCGCGTGGAGGCGGAGACAAATGCAGAACTGACTGACTGACGGTCGCACGCGTTGTCATGTGGCATCAGCGAGGGAATCCGATGAGCGGGTCAACTGAGCTGGATCCAGGTGGAGAACGCGGATTGGTTGAAAACGAAATGAGTATCTGATTCTAGTCTAGCACGAAAGCTAAGCTGAGGCGAACAACGCCACGTTAAGTTCGCACGCACAGCGTGGACACGGCAAGACGATGATGACCATCGCTCTCACTCAGTCCGTGAAAACCCCAACAGCATGATGAGCGTGCGGTGGCGAGCGACTCGCGTCGCGTCCGCGGCGCTGGCGCGTCCCCACGCGTCGCTGCAGCGCTGCAATGCGCCCGCGGCGGCTGCGCTATCGGTGCTGCGTCGATGGAGCTCTTCCGACTCGAGCGCAGCGTCGCAGAAGGCAGTGTACATCACGACGCCGATCTTCTACGTGAACGCGTCGCCGCACATCGGCCACGTGCATTCCGCCGTGCTCGCGGACGCGCTCGCTCGCTGGCACGCGATCAAAGGAGATCCCGTCATGTTCACGACTGGCACGGACGAGCATGGGCTGAAGGTGCAGGAGGCCGCCGAGAAGGCCGGCACGACCGACTACAAGGCGTTCTGCGACGACGTCTCGAGCCGCTTCAACGCCATCTTCCAGCAAGCTGACGTCGCGTACTCGCGGTTCGTGCGCACAAGTGACCACGACCACCACGCGGCCGTCGCCGAGTTCTGGCGCGCGATCGAGCGCAACGGACACATCTACCTCGGAGAGCACGAAGCCTGGTACTGCAAGTCGGACGAGGCGTTTCTCACGGAGACGCAGGTCGAAGACGTCGTGGACCCCGCGACAGGCGAGCCGCTGTACAAAATCTCCAAGGAAAGCGGCCACCGCGTCGAGAAGTTCCGCGAGGAGAACTACAAGTTCCGACTGTCGGCGTTCCAAGACGCGCTGCTCGAGTGGCTGGACGCGAACCCCGACGTCATCGTGCCGCGCAGTCGGCACAATGAGGTTCGTGCTGCTGTCTCGGCCGGTCTTCGCGACGTCTCGGTCTCGCGCCTTCGAGAGAAGATCCAGTGGGCCATCGATGTCCCAGACGACGCGCGCCACTGCGTCTATGTGTGGCTTGACGCGTTGACCAACTACCTCACGTGCGCTGGGTACCCTGGCGAGATGAAGAGCGCCTGGCCCGCAGACTACCACATCGTGGGCAAGGATATTCTCAAGTTCCACGCCATCTACTGGCCCGCGTTTCTCATGGCGGCGGGTCTCCCGCTGCCCAAGAAGATCGTCGCTCACGCGCACTGGACCGTCGACAACGTGAAGATGTCCAAGTCACTGGGCAATGTCGTGGATCCTGCCAAGATGATGGAGACGTATGGTGCCGACTTTGTGCGCTACTTTCTGCTGCGCGAGGGTGTACTCAACGATGACGGCGATTTCAGCACAACGATGCTCGAGGAGCGCGTGAACAGCGAGCTCGCTGATACACTCGGCAATCTCGTGTCGCGCAGCACCGCCAAGGCATTCCTGAAGACGGGAGAGCTGCCGCCGCGCCCACGTTCCCGCGAAGATCTCCGTGAAGATGACCTGGCGCTTGTAGACCGCGGAAACGCGCTCGCGAGTGAGGTCACGCGGCTCTTTGAGACGCCTGATGTACGTGTCTGGGGAACCAACGTGGTTGATGATGTGGAAATGGGACTAACATGTCGATTTATTCACAGTTTAGCGCCGGTATCCGGGAGATCGTCTTCTTCCTCCACGAGGTCAACCGCTACTTCACAGCGAATGAACCGTGGGTGCTCTCCAAGCGACTGCGCGAGGATCCCAACGACGATGCGGCGCGTGAACGGCTCCACACGGTTCTCTACATCACGATCGACAGCGTCCGTATGGCCTGTACGTCGTCTATTCCCTTTTGATGCTGTTTGGTGATAAAGTGGTCGATGGATGCTCACACATTGCATGTACACAGCAATTCTGTTGCAGCCCGTGATCCCGCAGTCGACGTCCAAGATCCTCGACTACCTGCAGGTGCCAACGGACAAGCGCCTCGTCGCCCACGCGACGCTGCTCCAAGGCGACGACGACGACAACCGTGTGCTCGGGCGTCAGGTCGCCAACGCCAAGTCCTTCGTTGCGTTCCACAAGCTGCTCCGATAGATCAGTTCGCCTCGCATTCACATCAAGCAAAGTCGATGGATGAACAACATGGCTACACTTGCATTCCGTTCGAGTGGATCATCCATCATCCACAATCGATTCGTTACGAACCGCTTGACAACCGGAACGTTACGAACGGCGATCGCTCTCACCTTCTCAGCTTGAAGAGCTCTCTTGAAAGCCATGTGGGCAGGTGGTCCAGCCATCTTTTTGTGGCGTGAAACGAAACGAACGAACCGACACTCGACCCTCGACACGCGTGACGCACGCACTCTGCTCGCCGTACGCCCGTGCTCTCTCTCTCTCTCTCTCTCTCTCTCTCTCTCTCTGTCGGTGCGTCCGTCTGTCTGTCTGTCTGTTGGTCCTGTCCTGTCTCCTCCAGTCTGGAACATGGCGGACACGGCGGCGGCCATCGACACCACCAGCAACAGCAACGTGCCTCCGCCGCTGCAGGGCATCAGCGATTCGACCGCCATTGCAGCGATGACGACAGCCCCAGCAGCGCGCGCTGCGACGTTCCCTGCTGCGCGTCCAGCGTCGCGGCAGCAGACGTCGCTCGCTGACGCTGGCGCCGACAGTGCTGCAGGGGCGTCAACTGTGACGTCGCCACCCTCTGCAGCAGCGTCGATGACAGCCGCGAGACAGCGCGCGTTCAACTCGATGGCCGTGCGGCGCAGCGGCCCCGTCAAGTACGGCTTCCTCTTCAAGCAGAGCAACGGCAAGTGGAAGCGCAAGCGCTGGAACCAGCGCTGGTTCGTGCTCGACCTGGAAGCCGGCATCCTCAAGTACTTTCGGCACGCGTCGCTGCCCGAGGCCGTGCCATTTCGACAGGACGCGCACGGCGTCATGAACCTCAAGGACGCCGGCGTGTCGCTCGTGATCCAGGGCGATCTCCCACGGAACGTGCCGACGCCGTTCTGCTTCACGCTTTCGGACGGCAGTCGCGCGTACGTCATCTGCGCCGACTCGAACCAGGACTTTCGCGAGTGGACAGGCACGATCTCGGCGATCCTCAGCCCCCGCAAGGCCGCCGCCGAGCCGGCGACCGGCGTACCACCTTCGCTGCCCGTGAGCAGCAGCAGCAGTCGAGTCGTGAGCAGCGACGCCACGATGACGAGCCATGACAGCGCTAGGCACAACGACCCGCGGCACGCTGTCGTGCCGCCGGGCGCAAGCAATGCGGAGGTCCGTGCTGCCACGGTCGCTGTGCGCCTTGAGAAGCCATGGAGACTCGTCGACGTCTGCAGAGGCGACGTCCCGGCGCTCACGCCGCAGCAGGCGCTCGCGGCGATTCTCGTGCTCAACCCGCTGGTCGCTGTGATCCGATGCGGCAGCGTGGAGCTGCTGTGCGCGACCGTCGTGCTCATCAACGGCACGCTCGTCTGGCTGCTCTGGTTCCGGCGGCCGACGCCGGGCGCGGCGACGGTGCCCGTGCGCTTCGCTGACAGAGCTGCAGCGTCGTTCTCGACTGAAGACGCTCGAAGGCGCGAGTCCGCAATCTCGAGCGCCACGCCGTCGTCCTCCGCCACCGATCTGCTGGCGCTCGGTGGTTCACAGTCGATAGCCTCCGACGCCTCCGACTCGGTGGCGTCGGACGCCAGCGTCGCGATGAAGCCGCCGGACGTCACGACAGTGAGCAAGACCTCGTCGTCACTCTCGGTTATCTCGACCAGTCGGTGCCAGGGACTCGTGAACGGCGCGCGACCCAAGGCCGGCAGCTCGGTCAAGCAGTGTCCTGCTGCCCCAGAGCCGACGGTCGACGGCTGCTGGGCGCAGATCAGCGGCACGCGCTTCCAGGTTCGTCAGGGTCCCAACTACCGCCGCACGAAGCTCAAGGCGCCGTCTGCCGAGTCGCTGCTCGAGCTCATCGCGATCGACATCTTTCGGGTACGCTGTGTTGGTCTCTGTGTGCCTGACTACATTGTGGTGAGTGGAACACGATGGACTGATTCTCTCTCTCTCTCTCTCTCGTGCAGTCCAGTGGGAAGATCGACAACATCGCGAGCGTTGTCGACCTGAGTGAGCTCCCGTCGCAGGATCTGTTCGTCGTCAACTGCCAAGTACCGAGCTACCAGCCGTCGAATCCGCTGTGGGGCGAGCGCCAGGGCGACGGCGTCGGCTTCAACTTTGTCACGTACTTTGCGATTCCCCCGAGTGTTCGCGCTCAGCTGAACGAACCCGAGCCAAGCCACCAGGCCATTCAGGTATCCATCTCGTATATTTTGTGACTGTGTCGTCATCGCGGGTTGTTCTCATCGTGTGACGTGTTTCTCTCCCTTTCTGTAGCTTCTCAAGAGCTTTATGTGCGAGTCCAGTGCTGTGGTACGTCTCTGTTGTCCATAGAATGAGAGAGAGAGAGAGGAGACGCCACGACTGATTGTGTGTCTTCCCCACAGAGCGACCGCTTCAAAGCCATCGGCATCGTCGTGAACCCGTCGGAACAGAAGCTCGGACGCACCGAGCGGCACCTGCTGGAGACGTACAATGGGCAGCCGATCCTCACGCGGCCGCAGCACCGCTTCTACCGAGGCGAGAGCTACTTTGAGGTCGATGTCGACGCGCACGAATTCAATTATGTCGCGCGCAAGGGGCTCGTCGGGGTCTCGGACCACTTCAAGAACATGGTCGTGGACTTTGGCTTCGTGCTCGAAGGACAAGAGGACCAGGAGCTGCCCGAGCAGATCCTCGGCGCCGTGCGGCTCTGTAAGATCGACGTTTGTCTAGCGCCCGAGATGCTGTGACGCTTACGATAACGCAACAATCCAAATCAAGATATCTTTGCTCTCTCTCTCTCTCACACACTCAGTCAAGCGACGGCTCGAGCGAGGCGTCGCACGAATGGTCGGTCAGCGCCTCATTCCTCTCTCTCTCTCTCTCTCTCTCTCTCTCTTCACTTCTGTTCTGTTCTACTCCATGCATGGCACGAGGCAGCGTCCCATCGTCCGAGCGACCTGCGAGTCCCGTGGCGATGGATCCCGTCGCAGCGTCCGAGGAAGACGAGAAAGCGGCCGAGAACCAGGAGGAGGATGTCGCGCTGCGCCACTACCTCTTTCTTCCCGAGCACCTTCGCCATCACTTGCGCTATGAAGCAGACGAACGCGACGGCGACGATGATAAAGCAGCGCGAGACGCTGTTCGACACGCGCGACGCACGCGCAGCGCAGCGCTCGTGGCATCGCTGCTGTACCCCGAGACGCCTTCTCCTTCTCCTCCTCCTCAAGAGAACGATAAGCTCACGCAGCACACGTCCACTCAGCGA
The DNA here is from genome assembly GCA_022836835.1 of Pythium insidiosum. Taxonomy (NCBI): domain Eukaryota; phylum Oomycota; class Peronosporomycetes; order Pythiales; family Pythiaceae; genus Pythium; species Pythium insidiosum. Next base: position 309,294 of record JAKVDI010000038.1, on the reverse strand, counting down.
TCGGGCCGCAGTCCGCCTCGCCGTCGCAGCCCACGCAAGCACAATGCGAAGAGAGATGCGGCCGCTGTTCCTGCTTCTTCTTCGCCACCCGTCTCTCGCTTGTACTCGGCAGAGATCGAGCAGGAACTGACCAAGCGCATGATGCTCGACCGCGCGATCGAGCAGCTCGATGTCTACGTCCGCGACCTGCAGCTCTCCGTCGACCGACTCGACGCCAGCGACGGAGACGCGTGGATCTGGGACGTCTCTGGGCGCCTGACGACCTCTGCGCAGGGCTCCGTGCCGATCCCGACGCTGCTGCAGGTGCAGCGCCGCGTGCTGCAGACCGTGGCGTCGTGTCTCCCCGACTGCGACGTCTACCTCGCGGCGTACGACGCGCTGCCGCTCGCAGACGTCGACCACACGTCACCGACGCCGTGTCTGCGGTTCGTGGCTGCGTCGCCACTGAGCGAGATGCTCCATCGCGTGCTGCCTCGAGATGGCGCGCGCTCCGTGGCACTCGAGACGCTCGACTCGCTCGAGCCGATGCTGCTGCCGGACATCGCGTCCGTGCCATCGCTGCGTCGCGTCGACCCGCGAGCGCCACGCACGGGGCCGTTCGCGTGTCTGGCGCTCGTGGACGAGAGCGACACGCGTGCGCTTGGCGTGCTCTGCGTGGACACGTGTCGCCGCGCGCAGTCGCTTCGCCCTGAGAACATGACGCCGCGCGCCGTCGTCGAACTGCTGCAGCGCAGGCGGCTGTCGGACGCCGCGACCGAGCTCGCGCGACTACGCTTCGGCGGCCGCCAGTTGCTCGCGATCACGGAGCTCGACCTGCAGCACCGAGCGGCGTACCGCCATCTCAAGATCGCGACCAAGAAGCGGTTGCTCGAGCTCATCACGGCGCTGCGGCGCGGCGTCCCGCTGCATCTCGTGCGGCCGCCGCGCTACTTCGCGGACGACGACGACGCGCTCGCGTTTCTCGACGACGTCGTCGCGCGCGCGGGTCGCCTGCTCGACTGGTTCGCGCGCCGCGTGCACTGGCACCGCGTGCTCGCGCAGCGCACGGTCGACGCGACGGCGACCGCGCTCGATCTCTATGCGGCGCTCGTGCTCGCCGTCGCGCGCGCGCTGGTCGGCGTCGAGCGCGTCTCTGTGTGGAAGATCTCGGACGGCGCCACCGCCATCGACGCCATCGCGAGCACGCAGCTGCCGGACGAGCGCTTGCTGCCGTTCCTCCACTGGAACGAGCGCCAGATGCGGCGCGTCGCGCTCTACGCCGAGCACGGCGAGCTCGACGGTCGTCTCATACAGGGAACGATCCAGCGCATCGTGCTCGCCAACCAGCCAGAGACGGAGGCCGAAGAGGAGGAAGAAGAGGACGACGAAGATCCGCTGGCGCTCCAGACAGAGCGACGCCGCACGTGCGAGCGCGCGACGTACCATGTGAGCTGGTCCAACCGCACGCAGCAGAGTCTCTCGTGGCGCCAGCTCCGCCAGCAACTCGCCGTTCGCCCTATGAACGCCAAGCACCACCAGCTCGCAGAGCTGCTGCGGCGCCTGAGAACTGCTGACAATCAGCAGCGCAAGGACGAGCCGCTGCGCCTCGCTGACCCGAACGCGATCGTCGCGTGCTGGTCGGACCCCGCACGCTCGGACGACGTGCTCTACGCGCTGCAGGTCGATTTTACAGCACCCGAAACCAAAGCAACCGCCATCGAAGCTGCACCAACCGAAACCGGAACGGAGCGCGCGTCGTCGCCGTCTTCGTTTCTCGAGAGCGCTCGCCGCGCGTTCGTGTCGCGCGCTGTCTCGTTGACGCGCCGCAATCTCGCGTGCGTCCGAGGCCGCGAGTCGCGAGCGCTGCACCGCCAACAGTCGACCGTCAAGACGACGCGCGAGTTCCGCGCCATCGGCATCTCGCCGTCCGGCGACGCGCTGCGTGCGCTCGACGCCATCGTCGCGTTCGTGTTCGCCGAGATCGCCGACGCGCTGCCGGGGACGCAGCAACAGGTCGCAGAGCTCGCGGCCGACGGCGCCACGCTGCGGTTCACGTTCGCGGCCAACGGCTCGACGCTGCGCGGCCGCGAGCTCGCGCGCAACGTCGGCGTCGTGTCGTTCCGGTGCCTCGACACGCGCAGTCCGTTGGTCGTGCGCCAGGACTCGGAGCTTCGGTCGCGGCTCCGCGTGCTCTCGCCGCCGTCGGATTCAACCGGCGCTGGCTCGGACGCCGACCTGCCGTACGTGTTCGTGCCGCTCGTGCACGAGGACCTGTGCCTTGGGGTGCTCAGCGTGAACCGCTTCGTCGACGTCCCAACGGGTCGACCCGACGAGCGGCAGCCCGAGCACGGCGTCGTCGAGTACCTCTCCGCGCTCGCACGGCCGCTCGCGACGGCGCTGTACGTCAAGCGGCGGTCGCACGCGCTCTTCGAGCTGCAGCAGCTCGCGCACGAGCCATTGCGCACGCCCTCACAGCTCTTTCTCGCGGCCTGCGACGCGCTGCAGCGCGTGATGGTCGGACTCTGGAAGACGCGCGTCGTGAAGATCGACTTTGCACGCGGTCGCTCGACAGCGCTCGTCGACTGGAGCGAGAGCGAGCGCCAGGCAGCGACGACGACGCTGGCGACGCGCGTGGCGCCGCTGGGACTGCGCGCCGACGAGCTGCTGCCCGACTCGATCGCGTCGCACTGGGAAGACGCCGACGCGGACGAGCTGCTGCGTCGCTGGCACGAGTACGACGCCGCGTTCCGACGCGAGCGAGACGAGTGGACGCGCGAGCAGGCGGAGACAGCAGCGTCGACTGCGAAGAGCAACGTGAAGAGCAGCGCAGCCGCAGCGCGTGGCGCTGGAATACCTGACTCGGAGCGGCGACGGAGAGAACAACAGCGCGTTCGAGACCGCTACGAGCGTCTGATGCCGATCGAATCCCTCGAGACCATTGCCAACAGCACTGGTGGTGGCGGTGGCGCTGTTGGTCTGCAGACCGCAGCGAGGGCGTCGAATCCCAAGTACCTGAGCCACACGCTGCAGCGGCTTTTCTCCACCGAGAGCGTGCAGTTTGCGAGCGTGGCGTCGCTCGACCGCAGCGCCAGCGACGGCACCGCGGTGTACATCGCGACGGCGCTGCTGCCGCAGTTCCTAGCGTCGTGTGAGGCGCATTTCGTGCAGCGCGTCGCCGACTCGCTCTCGCGACTGCATGAGGACCTTGCGAGTCGCGTCGAGCGGTCGCGTGCGCGCGTGAAAGCACTGCGAGCGTTCGTTGAGGACTGCGAGCGCATGCGTCAAACGGTTGTTGAGCGCCTCGAGAGCACTGCTGCTGTGCCGGCTCCATCGTCCACCAAGAACGACGTGTCGGTAACCTCCTCGTTGTCCTCGTTCCCGTTCTCTCCTGCTGAAGAGCTGCGAGTCGAGGCCATGATCGAGCTCCAGCAGCGCGCCGTGCGGGTCGTCGCCGAGACGCTCAGCTGTCCCAGCGTCTACGTCGGTCTGCATCAGCCGCGGCTCGCGCGCATCGTGTTCACGGCCGCAACGGACCGCAGTGTCATGCTCGGCAAGCACGTGCATCGTGGGCGCAAGGGACTGAGCTTCCAGGTCCTTGACCGGCGCAAGGCGCTCGTGCTCACGCGTACGTCGCCTGTCGACCTTGTCGAGCGCATGGTCTCGTTCGCGCCGTTCAAGTGGCCAGTGCTGCTCACGCCGATCGGGTCGCTCGGCGTGCTCTCACTCGACAACCTCGAGCGCTACGAGCGGCTCGCAGACGGCGTCCCACAGCCCGAGCTCGGCGTCGTCGACTTTGTACGGCGCGTCGCGATGGCGCTGGAGGACGTCCTGCTCGACGTCCGTGGACGCACGGCCGCGCACCGCGCGATGCGGCGAGAGCAGGCGCTCGTGCGCGTGCTCGCCGTCTCGGAGACCAGCGCGGCACCGCTGATGGCGCAGCACGTCGTGCTCCGCGCGGTCGAGCACGCGTTCAACGGCGTCGACGCGTACGTCGGGCTCGTGGAGCCGCTTTGCCGCCAGCTCTCGTTCACGAGCGCGACGCCGCGCAGTCAGATGCTTGGGCAGCGCGTCAACGCCGTCGACAGCGCATCGTTCCGCGTTTTTCTCGCACAGCGATCGCTCGTGATCCCGCGGCTCGAGCGCTTCGGACTCGAGACCCAGAAGGACGACGACGACCTGAACGCCGTCGACGCCAGCACGCTGCAGTTCTTTGGGACGCGCGCAGGTCCTCGTTCGGCGTCCGGTCCGTTTGTCTGCGTCCCGATCCCGTTCCTTGGCGTGTTGTCCGTGGACTCGTTCCCCGGTGCCGCGGGCGGCAGCTATGCGTCCCGGTTTCCCGAGCCAGGCGTCGTGGAGACGCTCGAGGCCATCGCCGCAATGCTGGGCGAGAGCATGCAACGGCAGCTCGCGCTGTCGACGCGTCGAGACGTGCTGCCGAGCGTGTTCCAGGGCAACCGCACGACGCTGGAGCATTTCTTCCGCGTGCTGCTGCAGGAGATCGCCAAGAACGTCGTCTCTGCGGTGGAGCTGCAGGTGCTTCGTGTGAAACGAACGCCGGCGCTGGACCAGCAGCCACCGTCATCATCAGCACCACCCGAACTGCAGCCGTTCGTGTCGCTGAGAAGTCCCTGCGCCGCGCATTTCGCCGACACGTCGTCGACGCTACCAGCGTTGACGTCGTCCATCGCTCAAGCACTCGTGCTGCCGCATAACGTAACGCAAGACGAAGAGGAAGACGATGCGAATCCCAACGTGGAACGGCGAGTTGTGGAGCTGCGTCAGCATCCGCACGTGGTGCTGCTGCGCTGCCTCGCGACGCGGAACGTCGACGACGACGACGAGCTCGCGCTGTACGAGACCGTCGTGGTCGTGCGACGCGTCTCGGGCGCCACGTGGGCGAGTGATCGCGTGTTTCTCGCGTCGCTCGCGCCGTTGACCGACGAGATTCTTGGCGTCATCAACGACCGCGTGCGTGGCATCGTCGCACGACGCAACGCGCTCGCAGCGATCGATCGCGACGCGCTGCAGCTCGAGCTCGCGACACCATCGACCGACGCGCTCGTCGCACTGCCGTCGTTTCTCGAGCGCTCGCTGCAGCGCATCGCAGCGGCCGCGAGCAATTCACCAGGCGACGTGTATCTCGCCGAGCGGCAGCTCGAGCGCGATGAGCTACGGTACATCGCGGCGTCGGCGCAGAGCCGCATGCTTGGCGTGACGCTGCGACTCGAAGATCCGAGACGCGACGCTCACACGTGTCAAGACGCTGCTCCGCTGGCAGCACGACGCGCGCGACGACGAGAGCCAGCGGCGGCAGCGAGATGCCTCCGACGCCGCGGGACGCTCGCTCTTTCGTCCTGTGGTGACGTATCTGCCGTCGGACCCGAACGTCTCGCTCGAGCCCGTGCGCGTGCTCTCCTCCACCGACCGTCGTCCACAGCGGGTCTTCATTGTGATTCCGATGCTGCCGAGCGGCACAGACAGCGGCGGTGCCCAGCGGCGGCTGCTTTGCGTCGACAGCCTCGCAGACAATGCGTTCGACCGCGATAATCAACAGCGACGAGGACAGCGGCGGCGGCTCGAGCGCGACGTGCTGTCGTTTCTCGAACGCAGCGCGTCGCGACTCGAGACCGCGATCCTGTCTGTGCAGCTGCGCGCCGACTTCGATCGCTCTGTGCGCTCAAGACGCAGCGCACGTGACCTGCGGACGCTGCTCGCGACGCTGCACGACGTCCTGCGTCGCCACCTCGGGAGCGCACTACACTCGCAGCAGATTCTACGGCTCGCGCCCGATTTCACCGGGAGCTTCGACGTGCTCAGCTGGCAGCACAGCGTCGCGCCGCGGCCAAAGGCGCTCCTTGCGTCCGCAGCGACGCCGCACTTGTGCTATCGCAACGGCTGCGAGCGCCGCTGGCTGTCGCCGGCGCGCGTGCACTTTGAGCGGCACACGCGGCTCCCGATGACGAACCTGCCGCGGACACTCGACCGCAGTCGCGCGAATGCGGCGCCAGCGATCGGTCGCGAGCGAGACGGCACCGCGTTCGCGGTCGACTGCCTCGCGACCATGCTCGACGCCTCGCTGCCAGCGCCGCCGACCGCCGCGCTTTGCGTCTTCAGCCACGCGGCGTCGACGACGAGGTCATCGAGTGGACGAACGCCGAGCTGGTTCTCGCCGTTCCACCGCCAGTTCTTCGCGGCGTTCGCAGCGGTCGCGAGCGACGTCTACGCGAGCGTCTTCCGCGCGTGCGTCTTCGAGAGCTTCGCGGTCGAGTGGCTGTTCTATCTCCGCGAGCGTCTCATCGGAGCCAAAGACGCTCTCGTGCTGACGGTGGACGTCGCTACACAGCTCGTGCGCGTACGCTACGCAGCGTCCGCCAAGAACGCGAGTCCCAGCGCCAAGCTGTCGACACAGGCGCTGCAACTGTGCGCAGACCACGCGGCGATCGCCATGTTCGTGTCCAAGAAGCCGGTCATCCTGCAGCCACCACCGCCAGTGGCAACTTCCACTGCGCCGTCGTCCACGTCAGCGAAGCCCAAGGGATCCTCGTCGATCTTCAAGCGACCCAAGTTCCTGCAGCGCAAAGATCCATCGCCTCCGCCTCCGAGTTCTCCGCCGACGACAGCTTCAACCGACGCCAACGCACAGGCTTTGACCAGCCACCCAGAGCCAATGGCCGAGTTCCACGTGCTGGTGACGGTCGATGACACAGACGTCCTCAGTCTCCACGTTGAGCGGCCGTGTGCGTCCACCGACGACGTCGCTGCGTGCGCTGCAGCGCTGCAGAGAGAGCTCGAGAGCCACATCGAGCGAGCTCGAGCGCTGCGCTCTCGGGAGCTGCGAGGTGACGAGGAATGGAACGGCGCGGGCTTCGGCGACAACGCCGATCTTGGCGACGGCGGCGGAGGCGGAGGCTTCCACGTTCTCGCTCGGTGGACTGCAGCACGCGAGCTCTTCCGCGAGCGGACAGCTGCACTGGAAGCCGACGTACGGGGACTACTCACCGGTGCTCAGGCCACCGCACGCGATCCGCAGGCGGCGACGCCACCACCGTCGGTGTTTGCGCCGTCCACGCCACCGACTGTGCGGACCGGAGCGGTCGTCGTCATGCAGGCGACGCTGCTACTCACGGGTGCCCTCAAGAAGGAGGACGCTGGGTCGGTGGAGCAACAAGAGAACGTGGAGAAGCAGCTCGCAGTGCTGCTGCGCACCAACGCGCTGCGCAAATGCGTCGAGCTCGATCCCAAGTCGGCGGCCAAGTGGACCGCCGTCCTGCGGGCTGCGAGTCACCTCAAGACGCATCGCGTCGCCGTCCAACGGCTCGCTCGACAAGCGGAAATCACAGCGATCGCCGCCGCGTGGCACGCGATCGCAGCGCTGCTCGACCTGCTCGCGTCGCTGACCGCTGTCGTGCGGTTCCTCAAGCACCTGCAAGAGCTCGCTCGGCAGCGGCGCGCCGCCAAGGACGCGACGGCGACCGTGCTGCAGTGCTGCTACCGCGTGGTGCGTGCCAAGCGCGAGCTGCTCAAGCGACGGCGCGAGCGGCGCGCGGCCATCGCGATCCAGTGCGCGTTTCGGCAGCACCTCGCGCGGCGCAAGCGGCTCTTTCTGCGGTGGACACACGCGGCGACGACCGTGCAGCGCGCGTTTCGACGCCGGCAGGCGCGGCGTCGTGGCCGCAAGCCGCGTTTGTTGGGCGACGAGCTGCGGGCGATCGCGCAGCGCTTTGGTGGCGTGCAGCTCTCGCGCTCGTCGCCGTTCGGGGAGGCGAACATCGGCGATGGCGACGACGGCGCAGGAGCAGGAGGCGAATGGCGCGTGGACATGGCGGCGTTCGACAGCTTCAAGGCGTATCTACAGAGCCGCGCCGGCCGCGAGCAGCTCCGTCGCGAGCAAGCGGTGCTGACGACGCGCATGGCGGAGCTGCAGCAGCAGCGCGAGCAGCGGCTGGACGCGCACGAGCGTCTCTTGGCCGACGCCCACGACGTCTTCGAGCTGCTGGACGTCGAGGGTAGCGGCGAGCTCAGCCGCGAGCGTGCACGCGAGCTGCTCACGCGGCTGCACGTGCCGCTGCACGACGCGGAGGCCGACGACGTGCTGGACATGATGGACAGCGACCGCTCGGGCGCCATCTCGTTCCTCGAGTTCAGTCGGTGGTTCACGTTCGAGCTGCAGGGGCTGCGGCACCGACGACGCGACTGCGGCGTGCTCTCCAAAAGCGACCGCCAGTGGATGGCGGAGCAGGCTGCGCGCTCGGCGCTGCACAAGCGCTGGCTCGCGGTGCAGCGTGGACTGCGGATGCATGCGACGACAGCGACAACGACAGCCGCAGCAGCGACAGAGCAGTGACGAGAGAGACGAGAGAACGAGAGAGGGCGCTGTCTGTTGATGGGATTCGATTGCATTAGACTTCGTTCAGTGAGGAAAGCAACGTCAACAGCCACTCCGTCCGTCGGTTGCGTCGCGCGCTCAGTCAAAGTCGTCGACCCAGGCCTCCATGACGTACCCCTGGTGGCTGCTGCTCGTGTAGCTCGCGCGCGTCTTGTGGCGAGAGGACGACGTCGTCGACGCGGTCGTGGAGGAGGAGCTGACGCCGCCGCTGGTCGTCGCGCGCCGCTGCCTCGACGTCGAGCGGTCGCGACTGCGGTCTGCGCGGCGCGAACTGCTGCTGCTGCTGCTGTTGCTGCCGCCGCTGTCGTTGCTTCTGCAGTCGTCTCTGTCGTCGTTCTCCCGATCCTGTCGCTCCTGCGATCTGCGGCCGCGACGAGAACGCGACTCGCGCTGGTCGCGGTCGAGGTCACTCGTGCGCAAAGAGCAGTCGTCACCGTCCTCGAGATCGTCGTCCTTGAAGCTTTTTCCGCTGCGGCTCTTTCTCGCTGTCGCGCCACTGGCGGCCGACGAAGTAGTCGTTGTCGACGACCGGGTGCGATGACTCTCGCGACGGACACCCTCAGTGGGCGACGGAGAACGGTCACGATGCGCCTTGCGCTCGCCCTTGCTTCGGCCTTGCGCAGCCATCGACGTCATCGACTTGTCCGCTTCAAACGACTCGCGGGAGGACTCGTGCGCTGGGTTCGATGACGACGCCGACGACGTCTGCGAGACATCGCGGGCTGCCGTGTTCGTGTCGTCCACCGTCGGGGGTCGCTTGGACTTGGAGGACTTCTTGTTGGTCAGCGATGACGCGTCTGTGGACTCGCCACGGCGGTCAGAGCCCAACGACGGGATCGCAGCGGCGAGAAGCGCGACCTCCTTCTCGTACTCGATCCGCTTGCGACGGTAGTCGTCGAGGCTGCGCACCCAACACACCGTGCTCGCCTTGCTTTCGCCACACAGAAAGAAGTTGCGCGTCCGGCTTTCGACCTGGAAATGCGTGTCGTCGAACTGCACGACCGCCGTGATATCGTTCAGGTAGATCGAGCCTTTCGCAGGGCAGACACAGTGAGAAAGAGCCATTGGCGAGTGAGAGAGACCGCGAACATGAGAGCGAGAGACGTACTGCGAGGCGCGTTCGGGGCCTTGCTTTTGGCGTAGCCAAACTCGAGGCGCTTGGGGTCGACGAAAAACCAGCGGCGGTTCCAGCTGCCCGAGAGGTTGCTCGTCTTGCGCTTGAGCTTCTTGAGGTGACCCTCGATCTCGGGTGGCAGCGGCGGCTGCGGCGGCAGCACGCTGGTCTGCAGCACGTCGCTGTCGTTCATGGCGCTCGACCGACGCTTGTCGCCGACTGAGCCTCGCTCAGAACAGCTCTCGACACTCCCACGAGATCGATCGGTCGCTCGCAGCCACCTTAGCGCAGCGCCGCTCAAATTGGCGCTCGAGTTGTCTGACCGCTGTACCTTCTTGTCGCTAATTCCGTGGCGGAGCTCGCACCACGCAACGCGACGACGTGTGCAGACGCAGGTCGATCTTGCCACGCGACTGACGTAGTGCTTCGAAGTATTAACACGAGAAAGAGAGATCCTCAAAACGTGGCGATCCACTGGCCACTCGGATTCACTGTGATCCTTCGATCGTTGTATGTCTGTGTCTGCGTGTGTGTGTCTGCGTGTGTGTCTATCCGTCTCTTATGATCCCGCTCACGTCTCGGGTCCTGCTTTCTCGTGATGCGCCAGCGCACTGGCGAGGTCATCCAGTGTGTCGGCGTTGATCATCTCGTTCTCAGGTCCGTAGGCGTCGGTTCCGTCGCGTGGCGGAGGCTCTGCGTGGAACATGCTGTGCTGCAGCGTGACGGGCTCCGCTGCCGCGATCGCGGCCGTCAGAGACGATGATCGGCTCGCGTGCCGCGACGTGTTGCCAGACTGCGGCTTCACGAGTCCTCTCAACCGCAAGCTATCAGACGTGCTGTCTCGACGTGCGTTGCGCCAACTGCCCGAGCGGATCACACTGGGTCGTCTCCAGACTTGCTTCCGCTCATCGGGGGGCTCAGCCGTCGCGACGCCCTCCGTGACCGAGTCACTTATTGTGGCAATCGTGTTCGAGTACGCCGAGTGAGATCGAACGCCGGAGGCCGTAGACGCTTCTTGAATGAACGTCGCGGTCGCACTGTGTCTCAGAGGCCGTAGGAGGTGCCGCTGAGAGACGCGATCGGGCTCAAACAGCACAAACTCCTGATTGGGAAGTCGGTCGCCGGACGGTCCTGCAGCCGACGGCGACTTCATGATTTCGCTTTCGCGACGCTCCTGAGACTCCTGCTCCAGCCGCGTTTCGAGGCGCACAAGACGCTCCTCGATCCGTCGCAAGATGTCAACAGTGTCCGAGTCCGTCACTGGAGTCGCTCCACGCTTGCCGAACAGACTGGGTCGATGCTGCTGAAGCGAGATCCCAGATGATCGAGACGTGAGCTCTTGCGACTGCTTCATCGCGGCTTGTAGCATGCTCGGGTCGTATTTGTCCATGATGAATTTCTCAATGATGTTGCGATCTTCGAGATACCGCATCGAAATGTTCTCGAATACCTCGCGCGTTAGCGCACACAGCTCGGAGAACACCTGTGCCCGCACGTTTGCCGTTCGCTTGCAGTTCATTAACAACGCAATCTCTCCGAAATAATCTCCTTGTCCGAGCGTCTTGAGGACGATCTCGTTGGCCATAAAGTCGACACCGGAACGTCGAATGTGTGAGATCGACTCTGTCGTCGACGGCGCGATGTCCTTGGTAACCTCACAGACGCCGCTTTGCACGAAGTACATATCGTTGCCCACCTCCCCACGTACAACCACGTAATCGCCGGCCATAAAGACCTGCAGCTCGAGCTCCATCACCAGTTCTTGCACAACCTTGGCACTACAGCTTTGGAAGATCGGTGCACGGTTGATCATGTCCATGCGCAAGAAGAGCTCGACTTCGTACGCAAGATTTCTTGATAGCTCGGGGATGAACGCCGTGACGGCGCCATCAAGCGTGCCGTGCCGCTCCCACATTGCCTGATAGTAGTCATTGATGCGGTTCTGTAGATCCAGCGGAAGCTTCATCCGACTCATGCTGGCGAACAACCACTCCATCTTCTTCTGGTGGCTGCTTTGGTTCTCGTAGTAGTTGGCGATGAGGATGGCGACGTTACCGAAGACGACAGCCATGAGCACTGCACCGAAGAGCATCCCTGCGATGCAGAACGCGTATTCGCCATCCTCGACCACGTCGATGTTTTGGCCCATGATCACAAGCATCATCGAGTAGAACGACACGAGATACAAATGCCGCCCAGACTTGTCCCCCATATTCACCCTGGTCTCATCACTTGCGATGCCCCCATACCAGATACACGCGACGTAGTGATTGATGATAAGGAAGACAAGCACAAGACGCACAAGCCGAAGAAGGTTTGCATGGCGCGAATACTGCAGCCAGCGTCGAAACTCGGGTCGTATTTTGAGAATCTTGACGACGCGCAAAAGCCGAACGAGCCGCAGTAATCGCGGGATACGAAGTGCTTTCAAGAGCCCGAGAATGTTGAGGTTGCCGCTACTGCTGCCGTTCGCTGTGTCGTATCGATTGATGAGAAGGACGACCGAGTCAAACGGAATGCAGGCCAGCAAATCAAGAAACAGCCTGTGCACAACTGTGTGTCAGCTTCATTTTCGTCTGGAGAAAAAAACCCGGAGTGACCACGTACCATCCTTTTATATAGCGTCGCGCGATCTGCCATCGGTCGGTGACATACTCGCTTTCGTCAGACTCGGACTCGGCGATTGGAGTGTTGAACTGGATGAGAATGTCGAGTCCGAAGACGACGTTGGTGAGGTTGTCGATGACGCCGCTGCCGCTTTCCCCGAACGCCAGCGTGAATGGTAGCGCGATGCTTTGATAGATGATCAACACGAGAGTCACCTAAGCACACCAACAGTGAGGTGAGGATGTGTGCCGCGCAAAGACCAGAGCGATGCCGCCACTGACCAGTTGCCACAGTTTGTATGTCGTGCTGTGCGGGTTCACCATGAGGAACCCGAGGCCGCTGAGCTTGCTGATCCCGTCCTCTTCGATCGTGACGCGGCGGATCTTGTACCTCGTGAGCACCTTCATGTGTCGGTCCACGTTGGCGACCATCTCGTTGTGCGTTCGTTTCCGGTCGAGAATGCGACCCGCCTTGGCACGCTGCAGCGCGCGCCGCATCTTGAGCGCCGCGAACAGCGTGTTGGCGCCTTCTTCGGCGGTTGCAGTGCCGCTACGCTGGCGTTGCTCGTCTCCCTCCGCCTGATGGCGAGAAGAGAGAATACGAAACGCGCGTCAGGGACGTCCGAAACTCAAACTCAAACCCAAACTCCAACGCGACAACGCCAGCCAAACAACCGTACCGCCTTGTTCAGCATCGCTTGCACCGTCGGCGTGATGACCTCCTGCGTGATGCTCAGACGCTCGGGTGCGTAGGGCACGACGGAGACCTGCTTGCTCTGGAAGTTGGTGAGGCGCGTGAGGAACGACGTGCGGTTCCCTCCACCCACGCGGGACTGCGAGTTGGCACTGCCGTTCGGGTTGCCGCCGTTCGGGTTGCCGCCGTTCGAGTAGCTGCCATTCGGGTTCGGTACGTGTGGAGCGTCCGCCTTCACAGCCGGCGGTCCAAGCGGAAGCGGCATCTCGACGGTCGAAGAGCAGAGCCCGTGCTGCGCAGCATGCGCCAGGAGCCGACGGCCGGCGTTCTACTCGCAGTCGAATGCTCGCTCGCGGTTGACGGCGACGAGCCAGGACACTGCAGTCCCCCTCGATCGTCGGCTATTTTTTTTTTTTTTAGCCAGCGCGCAACTCACACACATAGTCACTCGATCGCATATATCCACATATACATCACGCCATGGATCCAGTGCAAAACAACAACAGCAACAATACATTGCCGATGGCAGATGGCAGTCACCACCACGTCCACGTTGTGGACAGACGACGGGTCCCGCCAAAAACAAAAACAAAACCAAAAAAACAACAAAAAACCATTTTTGGTACCAACCTACCTCGTTTTGGTAAAACGGGATTTGAGCATCGCGTTTTGTCGCGCTGTCTCTCTCGCGCCCGCGCTCTCTCCTTCCGGACAACTAACTAACTGCCTCACTCACCGCATCCATCGTATCGTGCGTCCACGTGGTGGACGCGTCCACAGCGAGCGGTCGGTCGGCCACATCGATCCGATCCATCCATCCATCCATCCACCATGATGAACAAGGAGAAGCTCGAGCAGATCATGAACAAGGAGAAGCTCGGGCAGATGAAGGAGCTCGGGCGCGACAAGCTCTCCAAGGGGCTCAGCTTCCTGCGCCAGCACGCCAACTCGACGGCGCTCGGCGGCCAGCGCGAGAGCCTCGGCCTCATCGCGGACGGCGACGCGGGGGAGCGCGCGGACGACGACGACAGCGTGGGCTCAGGCTCAAGCTCGGGCTCGGGGCCGCCGGCCTCTTCTTCTTCTTCTTCTGCGGCCCCCGCTGCGCCGTCGTCCACGGGCGGCGCCCCGCGCATGACCTACGACGACCTCGTGTCGCTCAGCATGAAGCTCACGCGGCAGAACAAGCTCATGAAGGCGCAGTTCCAGAAGATGCAGGCACAGGTCAGCACGCTCGAGGCGCAGGCCGCGGACGCCGAGGTGCTCACGGCGTTTGTGAGCCACGTCGTCGGCGTGGACGTCGTCGCGTGCCAACGCACGGCGAGTGACGGCGCTGGCGGCGACGGCGCGGCGGCGTCGCTGGACCCGAAAGAGCTACGCGAGCGCTTTGAGATTGTGGACGCGCTCAAGACCAAGGCGCTGCGCCAAGAGATCGAACGGCTCCAGGCTGCGGGGAACTCGGGCACTCCACAGGTCGAGAACCTGCTGCCCATGTCGCCGGCCGCGTTGCCAAGCGCCAACGGCAGCAGCGGTGCGCCGCAAGTGTCGGGCAACTACGAAGAGATCGACCTGCTCAGCGATCCGCTCCCAGCGCCGGTCGCGCCTGCACTCGTGGACAGACAGCAGCTCGACCAAGCGATGCAGCAGGTGCAGCGGCTCGAGGAAAACATGAAGCAAAGCGCGCTCGAAAACGAGGAACTGCGCCGCAAGTTTGACGATTTGTGGCAGCAGCAACGCTCGCAACTGGACGGAATCGTTGCGGAGCGAGACGCGCTGCGCTCGCAACTGGATGAGTTGGCGGCCAAGAGCAGTGACAAGGAAAGCGCTGCGGTAGCAAACACGCAGCGATTGGAGCAACAGATCGCAGAGCTTCAAACGAAACTCGAGGCCTGCTCGAAAGAGCCTGAGATTGAGGCAACCAACGCTGAGTGTTCAATGTGTATCTCGCTTCGATCGGAGCATGAGAAGACGCAACAGCGTATCGAGGATTTGCAGCAACAGCACAAGGAAGCGCTTGCTGCAGTGGAGGCGGTCGCGAGTGATCGACTGCAAAAGATGGAGCACCTAGAGCGGTCCATCGCTGACTTGCAGACACAGAGTGATGAGTCGCAATCCGAGAGACCAGCTGAAAGCGACCTTGAGGAACAGATCAAGTCACTTGAGCAGAAGGTGGTAGCGCTGGAGCAAGAGCGAGACAGCCTTCGTGACTCGAAGGCAGTTGATCAAGATGACACGAGTGTTGTCTCTGCCCTTCACGACGAACTGGAGCGGGTGAAAATGCAGCGAGCAGAGACTGATCACTCGTTACGCTCGGTGCAAGGTATGTGATGCAGTGAACTGTCGCGTATCTGCTCAGACGCTCACTGACAACGCTGCATTCACAGAGAAACTGAACGCTGCAGAGCGACTGCTCTCGAAATCCAAAGAAGAGGCAGAACAGCAGACTGGAGTTATTGAGGCGCTTCGACTTGATATCTCTCGTCTCACGGACGACGTCGCTCGTCTACAAGAGGCGGAAGGCGTCGCCCAAGATACAATCAAGCGTATTGAACGAGAACGCGATGACAGTATCGCTGCAAAGGAGGCGGCAGATGAAGAACTCGAGATTCTGCGCCGTGATAACTCTTCGAACTTGGAGAGCGTCGTAATGGAACTCGCAGAAGCAAAGAAGCAAGCGGCTGAACAGCGAGAGTACATGAACAACAAGGTCGCTACGTTGGTGAAGGAACTGGATTCGGCGCGCAAGGAGTGTAGCGCTTTAGCAGACACACTGAGCGAGAAAGAGAAGCAGCATCAAAAGATGACGACGTCTCAGACAGCGCTCACAGGTGAAGTGATGGAGCTTCAGCGCCAAATCGCGACCATGCGAGAGGATCTGCAGATGGCTGCTGAGGGGCTCGAGGCGCACGCGCTGCGTGCCGAACAAGCGGAGCTTCGACGCCAAGAAATCGAGGAGAAGATGCAAAACACCAAGCTCCAGATGGACGCTCTTCGTGAGCAGCACACCAGTGATATGCAAGAGCTACAGAGAGTGAAGGATGAAGAGCTAGAGCGTATGCGACGAGAGAAGAGTATCGTGAGCACGACACTGCAAGACACTGAGGCAGCCGTCGAAGCACTGTCGACACAACTCCGCAGCGTTCAAGCGGAGCTTGGATCAGAGAAGCGACGGAACCAAACGCTTGAATCTCGCGTTGCTCAACTCACTGCAGAGGTTGGCAACATGAGCATCGATCTGGCAGAGACCAAGAAGTCCCTATCCGACCGAATGGCTCTGGCGACGCGATTGCAGACCGAGAACATGGGGTACGCTGAGAAGCAGGCGGAGTCGGCTGCGCGTGTCGAGCAAGCGCTTCGAGAAGCCGCTGCGAGTCGGGAGGCCCAGGCATCCATGCAGCGCCAGGTTGATGACGCAATGGCGCAATTGTCGCTGAAAGAGCGTGAACGTGCAGATGCTATCCAAGCGATGGAGAGTCTCCGTTGCGAGGTTGATCAAGAGAAGGCACGGCTTGCATCCGAACTAGAGCAGCAGACTGCCCGAAGCCAGGCTGCGGTCAGCGCAGAGAAAGATGCTTTCCGCCGTGAGCTCGATCGCATCGAAAATGAAAGCAAACAGAAGTCGAAGCTTGCATTGCACGCGGTGCTGGAGAAAGAAGCCGAGATCGAACGACTGTCGAAGCGTCTGGCAGAGCTGGAGGAAGACGTCCGTTCCGGTGAAGCCGATAACCGCAAGATCTTCGAGTTCGCGCAGCTGCAAGCGAATCGCGAAATGGAGTCGCGAGCCAAAGAGGCTCGCATCCATGAGCTTGAAGTGTCCGTGCGCAACGCTGAAGTCCGCATTCAGGCCCTGCTCGATGAGCGTGCTCGCCACAGTGAAGAAGTGGCCCAACTGATGCAGTCTCAGCGTCGCGAGGGTGTCAACCTGGAGTACCTCAAGAACGTTATCGTTCAGTACATGTCTTTCAAGCCAGGCTCGTCCCAGCAACTTCGACTCGTGCCTGTCATCACGACACTTCTCGAGTTCACGCCTGCTGATGTGAAAGAAATCAAGAAGGCAAACGCGTCCCGCCGCACAAGCTGGGGAGGAGCGTGGGGCTCAGAGAACACCGAGTACAAGCCTGTTGCGACGCCTCGAGGGTCTTCCACGGCAAGTTCGCCGTCAGTCAGATCGCAGCCTCGCTTGCCTCCGAGCGGTGCACCGACATCGTTTCGAGGCAATGACCATGCTGAGTCAGACGGATTCGATCGACCGCAAAATCACTCCGCATCAAGCACAGACTTCTAAGGGTACTGTGCATTTTGGTTAGGATCCTTTTGATGTACATACACCTGTAACGAACAGTTCACTAGCGTCCAGCACAGCTATCGAGCTGTTGCGCTCATCTTCCGACTCAAGATTAGCTCCGTTGTCCGCCTATACCGCACACAATGTGTCATCAATATACGTGCAACGTGTTTGGAGACGTTTGAATGAACGTACTTTTTGGTGGCGTCCATGCGCGAGAGCCGTCGCGACGCACGATCGATGCCACTTAACGTATCTCGCCCCCCAGAGCCTGTCAAGGACGTGGAAGGCGGTGTCATTGGCACGAAAGAGAGCAAGCTGTGATGTCTGGACAGTGAGGCAATTCGGTTGACACTGCCCCACAGTCCCGTCGCAGCATTCTTTTTCAGCTCGAGTTTGCCGTTGCTGGCACACAGCAGACGCATCCACTCCAAACAATGTTCTACACAAGTCAAGTCAGCCACCCCAAATCCAACTACGAATACTCTTGACAAAGACTTACCAATAGAATCACACCTCAGAAGTAGTCGCTCCTGTGAGACCATAGAAGACTCGATCGACAGTCGTGATCCTGCTGCTGCGTTGCTTGATTGGCGAAGAGTTATGATACATGCAGTGTGGGCGCTTCCGATGTCCACACAGTCGTTGTCACCACACGACTTCACTTCGATGATATCTCGTGTAGCAAACGACCCAAGGATATCAGGCTCCTCATCGTACAAATGCAATGCGAGGGACAAAACCAGCACGCGAGAAGTCGTGAGAACGAAGTACTTGGGAATCCACTTCTTGCCGTCCCATTCTTGCAAGTTTGTAGAGTACACGACTGAGGCCTCGATCTGCGACCGCAGCAGCTCCTCGTTATCCTTTTGGGTTGCAAATGTGCTACCCCGACTGATGTAGAGCCCTGGACCGAGTGCGTCATTCTTGGCGGAGACTGTGTCATCGGAGCCGTATGCCAACTTCGCGTCACGTAACGCGTTGTGCCACATCACTGCTTCTTCGTCAGTGCGGGGGATAAGTACCACTCGGGTTCCTGAGCCCAGTACCAGCTCCACAGCATTCTCGGGGGAATTGATGTAAGCAAATCGCACTTCTTCGAGAGCTCGGCAATCGATAACGCCGTAGCGAATAGCTGTTGCCTCGTGAGCCAAGACTTCGTGCTTGTAGATGGACAACTCGTATCCCCATTGGACAAAGTAACGCTGCCGGATGCGTTCATCATTTGACGTTCGGTAGTACAACCACCCACTAGCACTGAAATCGTGGTGCACGGTTGCTACATCACTGGATCGATGTTTTGGCTCCTCGAACGTGGAGATCTTCAGCAACTCACGAGGCAGCATTTGGATCTCTTCCAACGGACCAAGGGTAGCATTTGCCTTGATTGACATCGAGTTCGTACAACAGTCGTAAATAGCATGTGCCCACTCCAGAAGATCTTCTTCGGTGTCGAACGCCAGAAGAAGAGCATAGAAATCACCAACTTGGTCAGTAGCAGATTCATCGAGCGCACCGGACCGAGGAAGCGCAAAGGATATCTCGAGCTGAAAGAAGTCCCGCTCACTGTCAGCACTTCGCTTGAGTGCGCACACCTTCGACATGGATAGGTGGTAGATACAAGGCAACGAGACTACACCAAGTAGTCTACCGGCGGGGGCTGTGAGGACAAGCAACTGATGGTTTCGGAGGGATAAATAGCGCCGTCTGAACACTTGGTATAGACGATCAAGCTTCCAAATCCAGGCTTCTTTTGGTTGTGTACTTGCCCACGAGTCCGATCGTGGAGCTTTGCGCAGAATCAGTTCTCCGCACGAACACATGACGAGCATCCACCGCTTGGCAAGTTTCGCACTCTCAGCAACAAGTTGCACTTCGTTTTCGTCACGGACTTTTACAACGAAGCTTCCTTCCTGAAAACCATCGGAATGGACGTCCTCGATTTGCTTCAAAGATATCGCGTCGAGGGCATCACCCCATTCACTCAAATAATCGTCTTGCTGATCATAGTAACTGAACACACCAGCAGAGATAGCAGCAAAGACCTTTCGACCACCGACATGCAACCATCCGCTCATTTCCATGCAGTCGGAGGCGATCATCTGTGCCATTGTGTCGTCTTTCGTGGTTGCGGATGACGGTGCTGTATCTGTCGCCAAGTCACTGATGTCGAGCGCTCGTTGACTATCTTCTTCTGATTCCGGTATCATTGACATGTTGGGGGCAACTTTCGTTCGGCGGTCGACGGGGCTTGACGTGTGTTGGGGACGACTTGGTGATGCAGTTGCTGCATCCAACTTTCCGTCTCGGTAGTAGAAATCGGATATCCAAATCAACGCCGATAGCCATGTTTCCTTTTGGGCATACGACTCTGCAACAAGCTGAAATGCATGAACTGATTAAGAGAACTGAAACACAAAGGTTGGCGACAAGAAGCACGTACCATCCATATGACGTCATCCGCCGACGTCAGCTGAATAGAGAAGTCGAGATTTTCTTGGAATCCGGATTCCGCGTCTCTCACGTCTCGAATCTGACGAAGGTCGATAATCGTCGTCGCGGACGAGGTTTCGGCGCTCACGTCATCAACTTCATACTTGAAACACAACAGACAATGCTCCCGCAAAACCAAAAACCGAGGATGGTATGACTCGTAGCCAGTAGAACGCGGTTTCTTCACAAAGAACCATCCCTTCGCTGCGCACTTCGTTACAACTTCCTTGAGGCCGTGGTACAATGGAGGAGATGATGATACTCGGGGGTCACTGTACTTGTTTGGATTGGTAATAATGCGTGCTACGGATGGCCGACCAGGTGAGTTGAACGCGGAGTGGTGGTCTGTTGATCGACGCCCATGGTTGTTCTGCGAGGCAGGATTAACACCAGCGTAAGCGTAGCTATTGCTTCGAGAAGGGCGACGAGCTATCGACGTGAGGTCGTACTCGTGGCCAGTGAGGCGCTTCGTCTCATGGCTTATAAAAGCTCCCCACTTCATCATCTTCTCTTGGCTGTCGAAGCACATGACAAAAGACCGCCTGTACTTGTGCACTGGGGAGTTCACAAGAATGCCCAGCTCCAGCCGCCATGGCATAGAATCTTCCGGGTTGACTTCGTAGAATGCGCTTGTTTCGTGGTTTCCAGCCCAATTGCCAGAAGCACCGATGAAGCCTCCATTCATGCCGTTTCCTGCAATACTCTCAGGTGTTGCTAGACTGGGAACGAGACTGACAATGCTGTCACAACGAATAGTACCGATCGGCCGCGCACGTCGACCAAGAAGTGAATTAATTGTTGCACCCGAATCTTGTGAACCAATCTCACCGTCAGACTCATCGACGAAATACATCAGCTTCCCATCTTCCAAGAGCACAAAATGGTGGACAGCAAACGTGGGAATGAGATCCCCAAGCTTACCAACACGATCGTGGAGCACAACGTTTGGCTCGAGCACTTCGTTCACCTCAACTGTTGCAACTGGATGAACAGGAATCGAAAGTCGAGTTGCGCGGGACGAAAACAGCGGGCAGTTCTTCAGCAGATCGATCCATTGACGCATCTCATCTTGGTTGCGCGTGTAGAATGTAAAAATGCTGCGTGTCCCTTCAAGGGTGATGCCCCATTGTTTTGGATAACACTGCGTGAATGCGCTCACAGCTTCTCGAGTGTCGTTTATCGGCCGAATGTCCGTAACTTCGTCCATCAGAATCGTCAAGCAAGGTTCATCCGCTCGGCCACCTTGCATGCTTGGCTTGAACAATCTTAACCTGGTACCGCTTAGTTGTAACATGCGTATTCGATATCGGTGAGCCGCGGGTTCTTTTGCGAGAATCCACCCTTCTGCGACGCGATTCCCATCAACTCCTGAAGCAGCGGTACCCGTTTGATTTGCGCTTGGGTTGGGCTGAGCGACGATGGTTGGATTGTTTTCTACGCGGGAGAAGCGGAGCGTGAGTGGACGGCCCGCCTGTTGGATGAGCGAGATAGCTTGGTCAAAGTCGATGTTGGTGAAGTAGTGGTTGTTAATCGACACAAGCAGGTCTCCTGTTCTGATGACTCCGGCCGACTCGGCGAGTCCACTGCTCCCGTCTGGCGACGTCTGAAATCCACATACCATGACTTCACCATCGACGGTGCCGCGGAGCTGAAGACCAAGTGATCCCGGCTGGTCGAACGTGACAGTGATGATTTTCTCTTTCACGTCATCATCTCGAGCTTTGCCGTCTGGATCGTCAGGCAAGGCGCCGGTCATGCGAATCCCTGCAGCGTCAGTGAACCTGGAGCTTGGCGTGAACTGCAGTTGTGCCCCCGTCTTCCTCGATGCACGAGGTATCGCCGAGCTTCCGCGAATGATTGTCGACTCGGGACGTTGCATCAGCTTCGGTTTGTACTCGCCGCGCAACTGTAGATCACCACCCACTAGAGTCAACATGGCATATGAACCTACACCGCTGCAAAAAAACTCGAATGGCACTCACCACAAGCGTCAAGACCGTCGCCCAACGAACCATATCTTCTCGATCGTTGCCAGCAATCGTGTAGATACGATCAGCACAAACCTGCACAGCATCGCAATACATGAATTCAAGTCTGACACGCTCTCTCCATTCCGACTCGGCGACACCAACCAGGTCCAGCGCGTGTTCAGGCGCATCGGCGACGCTTGACGGCAGCACGGCGTTGACCGACGTCAGGTGGATCTCGCCGAGCTCCTGCTCTTCGTTTTCGGTCTTGAAGTACCGCAGAATCATGCCATCGAGCACGAACCAGCGCTTGCGGTACGTGTTTCCAGGGAGATGCAGCCGTAGCACGCGCGACGAGTTGAGCTTCTTGCCTCCCGCGCCGACGTGCTGCAGACGGCGCTTGAAGTCGGGCTTGAGCAGATATCCCTTGGGGTTCTCGAGCCACTCCTGGTGGATCGCGCCCGTGATCTGCATCTGGTGCACCTCTCTCGACAGCTTCTCGTACGCGTTCTCCGACGGCTCGGGGTTCGGCACCACAGCGCCGACGCCCATGGACGGCGCGGCGGTCGCGGCAGCAGCGACGGCGACGGCGGCGCTCGTCTCCATGGCGCTCGCGACTGCTGCTGACTCGGCACTGAAGAGCTCTCGGGGTCAAGACAGATAGAGTGAGAGAGAGAGAGAGAGAGAGAGAGAGCGAAAGAGCGAGGGCGAGAGAGAGGGAGGCATGGCCTCGATATATCGATTAACAGAGGGTTCCCTTCTGTAAAGCATACATCGACCATCACTCTGGTCAACTCATTCAACTGCTGCCAGCAAGTTGCTGTCGTCGGGGATCATGGGCGCCACCAATGGAGATGATGAGGAGGAGGAGGAGAGGACGTGGGGAACGGACGCAGGACGCGCTGCGTCCCGATGAGATGCACGACGAACGCGAGGCGCTCGCTGACGCCGTTCGTGACGACGACCTCGTAGAAGCCTGGAAACGACGTGAGGTGCCCCGCGTCGTCGTACAGTGCGAGCGTGGCGACCGTCACGTTGATGGCGATCGAGGTCGACGTGCCTGGTTGCAGGTGCACGCGCTGGTACTCAAAGAGCTGCTGATTGAGAAGCGTCGCCGGTCCCGAGGCATTCGTCGATAGTGGGCGAAAGAACGCCAACACGACTTCGTCACCGGCTCGAACGCCGACGTTGGCGACAGAGACTTGGAACGTCCATTGCAGGCTAGCAGAAACCGTTGGAGTGCTTGATAAGGATGCTTGCCCCAGCTTTGAAAACTTGAATTTTGTATAGCTCAAGCCCCATCCGAATGGGAACACCGGCATCTCCTTGAAGTATCGGTACGATCGACCCGGGTACTCGGTCATACTCATGCTCTTCATTTGCACCGCGTCGACAAAGTTGGAGCGATACATGGTCACAGGAAGTTTGCCACTGGGGTTTGTATCGCCAAACAGGATCTCTGCGATCGCCTGACCACCGTAGAAGCCCGGATAAAAGGCCTCCACGACGCTATCAGCGTATAGAATGATTTCTTCGACGCCGATGACTCCGCCGTTGAATAACACGACGACGACCGGCTTCCCAACGCTTCGAATGCGCTTCAGAAGCTGAAGCTGCACCGCTGGAAGCTCAATGTCGACACGATCAAGTGGCTCTCGCTCAATAGACGTATCGATGCCAAGCATCATCACCACGGCATCCGCGTGAGAAGCTAGAGTGACGGCTCGATCAAACCCCTCGGTCGCGGCACCGCTGATCTTGCACCCTTCTTCCCCAGTAGTTGTGCCGCCTTCATTCAGTCGCTTAATGGCTTCGAGTGGTGTTTCCACACAACCCAACTCCTTGTAGTCTCCTTTGCAGATCTGACCGTAGTAGTTTCCCATCATCCCTTCGCGAGCATTCGTGTGCGGACCGATGACTGCGATCTTCAAGCCTTTCCTCAGTGGCAGTGTGGCGTGATGATTTTGCAGCAGCACGATGGATTTCCTCGTGAGATCCAAACTCAGTGCTTGGTGCTCCGGCTTGTTCACCTCCTCTGGCTTGACATGCCAGTACGGCTGGTCCGCGATGGGATCAAAGAGACCGAGCTTGAAGCGCAACGCCAGCGTACGTCGAACGGCGGCATCAATGACGGTCTCGTCCAGTTGCTTGGTCGCCACCAGCTCTTCAAGACACTTGCGGTAGACGCTGCCGCTGTTAATGTCTGTGCCGCGAAGAATAGCGAGCCGACCCGCCTCGCAAAGCGTCGATGTGTAGTGATGGTTCTTGTAGATCGCCTCGATCGCGCCAGAGTCGCTCGTGATATACCCATCAAACTGTAGATCTCGGCGCAACATTCCCGTCAGCTCCTCGTTTGCGCAGGTTGGAACCCCATTGACGCTGTTGTACGAGCACATAATTCCCTGAGCTTTCCCTTCCACGACTGACGCTCGAAACGCAGGGAGGTACGTATCCACGAAATCGTATCGCGACACGATGGCGTCAAAGTCCATGCGATCCGCGCCTCCATAGTGCTCCAGCGAGTACGCGATCCAGTGCTTGAGCGTCACAACGGCCTGCAGATAGCGTTTGTCGGGCCCTTCTTGTAGTCCGCGCGTGTACGCGACGCCGTAGCGAGCGTTTACAAGCGGATCCTCCGATGGCGTCTCCATGTTTCTGCCCCATCGAGGATCGCGGTTGAGGTTGATATTGGGTGACCAGCAATCGAGCCCAAGATGCGGCCCTGACGCATAGTTTTCGCGTGCACCTTCGAGCCAGAGCGCGCGCAGCTCCCATCCAATGACACGTGCCATCCGATACACTGCACTGGGATCAAAGACGGCACCGAGATTCACCGGGTTTGGGAACGACGTCGCGCAACGCGAGCCGCACGTCGACTGCACGCCATGGACACAGTTCGCGCCCCAGTTGTACTCGGGCAACCCGATGGCCGAGACATTGCCTGCGGGGCTCGCACGAGCGGTGAGCAGCAGCGCCTTCGTAGGCAGCGTCAAGCGACTCAGCAGGTCGTTCACGCGCTCATCGAGCGACCGCGACGCGTTACAAAACGCGAGATGCGTGAACTCGGCAGTGCATGCGCGCGGGATCTCCTGCAGCCTCTCTCCATTGGCTTCCGCGGCCGTTGGCGTCGACAGCAGCGCAAGCAACGAGACAAGCAGCCGCCGCATTGGAGCTGGTGCGGGGGATCGGTTCTCTTAGAGTTGGTGATGTTGAAGGTGGGGGGGTGAATCCTTTTCCCCACAGAGAAGATTGTGTTTAAACCGTCTAAAGCATCCATATTGGGGGTTTTCCCACGTCGTTTCGGTCGGACACCAAGGCAATGATGAATGAAGCGACTTCCCTTCATTTCATGGCTGCTTTTGTGTCATGACAAGCAATGACAGCATTCGGCGCAGCACGTCGGCGCATGTCCTACGTGCTCACGTGTCTCAGCTGTGGTGCTTTGATGGACTTGTCAGTGGTGAATCCATTGCTTCGTCATCAGCACCAGGTGGTTGGCGTTGAAGTTGGACACTGCGCGCGAGTGAGTGCGCTCGTCCAGCAGTCTGCTGGCAGGCGGCGGCTCTGAATGGGAACCATGCGGAGACGCTAAGGCGCTTGGTGATGATGGCAAGCCAGCGCTCACTCCAGCTATCTCTGTATCTCTGACGGACGGACGGACGGACGGACGGACGGATGGATGGATGGATGCATGGAGGAGAGAGCCGCAGCTGACCACTGACGCCGTGACAGCACCAGTCACTGCGTTGGCTCCGCACGTCATCACCATGAGCAACAGGATTTGCACCAGATGGCTTCAGCTGAATTGATTGAACGCCCCGGCAACGGTCACAACCCAGTCGTCACTCGCTCCAGAGCTGTGCGCGATCGATTGTCGACAGACAGCGACGGCGCGCGTTGTTGGCTTTCTCTCGACGCACGAGTGTTCCAGGATCTCGCTTTGTGGGACCCAACGATCGGTCGATCGCCCATTGCTTTTGATGTGTGTGTGTGTGTGTGCGGCAGTGTCGTCGTCGTTGTTGTTGCATGCACACCACTCTAGTTTTTTTCTCTATCTCTATCTCTCTGTTTGTCGTCTCTTTCACTCTCATCCAAACCCAAAACTTGTGTTGATGAATGACTCACAGCCGAGTCATTCGGGATGACACGCAACCGACACGACAAGATGCAGAGAAGTGGCGTCCGATTGCACTCTGTGACTGCATTCTCCCACCACGAGCATCGCATGTTGGTGCCATCAAAAACAGCCGCCGCTCTAGACAAGTGTGCGTGATTCTCCCCTGGAAGTCCCTCACACTGGTTTGCTGTTGCGGGTGAGCGTCAGGAAGAAGCATTCGCTCAGTCCTTCCGTCCGTCCACGGGGGATGGGCGCCGTCACTTTGACTGCAAGTCTAGATTCGTCTGGGTCTTCTCAGAGAGAGAGAGAGAGAATGAGAGCAACGCGATTCGTAGTACACCGGGGCAGATTCCCATCAGATGAAGTTGTCACCAGGGGCGGAACCTCGGCTGGCGGCTGACAGACAGCGCTTTGGCGCGTGCTGATGGCGGGGCCTCGCCATCATGTCTCGGTCGCCAGCCGTCAGCGGACCTCTGTTCAGCTGCTGGTCTGCAAAACTGTATTACTGCGTGCAAACGCCATCGTGACGAGTTGAGGGATCCACACCAGTTGGCTTCAGTGCCGCCGCTGTCCTTCTTTGTTGCGCCTGCGGAGCAGCCGTCCTGTCCATTCGAGTCGCGACCACAACCGAGGAGAGCTGCTGCCTGCTGGCGTGCGATCCTGCGTCACCGTCTGACAAGCAGCCAAAGAAAAACAGACAAACCAAAGCTCTTGAAAATTCGGGGCCTTGGACTGAGGACCCTGCGCTTTTGTCTTTCGTGGGGCCGTGGCATGCGCAAACTTTTGTGTGCGTTTCGATCCGAGATCTTACGAAAACTTTGAGTGAGAATGTCCCACACCCAGCGCTGGCAATCTGAGCCTCCGGCTCATTCTGCAACCACGCGCGTCATGTGGTCGTTCAGTCGCCTTGAGCCTGACGCCTTGGAGCCTGACGCTTTGGAGTCTGACGCCCCTGCGCCCGCTGTCTCACGATTAACCACCGCGTCGATGCCAAGGTGATAACTCACTTCAGAACTATCCTCTCGACCATCAAGTCGATCCGTCACTCCTTCGCGCATAGAGATTCGTTCTTTCCAATGGCCACACGCACGACATCCGCCTCCAAGATCACGCACAGCGGGCTTTGGTCCGTCGATGAGCACGACCGCTTCCTCGATGCCATGAAGCGGTATCCTCGCGGTCCGTGGAAGCGGATCGCAGACTACGTCGGCACGCGGTCGATCCGCCAGGTGCAGTCGCATGCTCAGAAGTACCAGGAGAAGGTCTTGCGCCGGGTCCGCGGCGTCACGAAGCGCCCCAAGAACATGCTGCTTCGACAGGAGCATCGAGTCGACCTCGAGGCGCTGACGCACGTGCTCGACCGCAAGGAATGGGCAGACAAGACGAGTGAGCATCGAGAGGCTCTCATGACGCCGCGATCGACGGACGACGCGTTCTCCTCCGACTCCGGCAGCGAGTCGTCCCCAACCAACAGTCCCGTTCGTCGGCTACCCAAGCACCCGCACGAGCTCGAGAGCTCGGGGTCCGAGGAAGAGAATCTCCCGAGCGTCGAGGCATCGCTTGATTTTCTCCTCGACGTGCTTCTCTGGTGCTGACGCCCCGCGAGATTCGTTCCTACTTCTTCTTTCACACACACAATCCGCCTTGCGCCGGCATCAATCGACTGCTTTCGACTTCCGCAGTTTGACCCCGGCGCACGTAGACTCCCGGCGACAGCGAGGACGTCTTTCCATTGCAGTGTCTCCATATCTAAGCCCTTAAATGTGACCTACAGTACACAGCCATGAGCATGGATTGCTTGCGTCAAGTCGACGATGTTGCGATCGTCAATCGACATCGCCAAGAGCTCACCAGGTGGCTCTGCTCACCGCCATCAGGTGCATACTCGCAGCTGAATCGACGGCCAGCCGCTGGACAGCGTTGGACACTCTCATAGCCAGATGCCGGAGCAGGTAATCTCTCCTGTCCGTCTGTCTGTCTGTCTGTCCACAAGCATGTCTCGCATGACTCACACTGTTCTCGTTGTCGTCATCGCTCTAGAGGGATGGAGGCAAGTCAGTGAGCCAGCGAACTGCAAGGGAGAGAGAGTGGGGCATTGCCATTATTGAGTTGAGTTACATTTCCTCGCAATACCACTAGCTCTGTCCTTACGAGCGAGCCGGCTTCTTCATCCACTCCGTTAGCGTTGGTGTCTTGTGAATGTGCTGATGCTTGAGATCCTTGTCGTACCCGTAGTCAAAGAAGAGCTGTCATCCCAAGGTGCGGTCGTCAACAAATACACTCTTCCTCTCTCTCTCTTAAGCTTCATGGGCCATCGTGCGGACGCACCTCAGTATGCGGGGGGATGTCCCGCAGCGCGTAGATCCCGATGCGGTAGTCGCTGTTGATGTTGATGATCTTGGAGTAGCAGTTGGGTCGGCTCGAGTGGTTGATGAACCGCGTCTTGTTGCCCTTCCGTGTCGCGTCGATCACAGTCTCGGAGTCGAGATTGAAGAGGTAGCTGCGGTTGAGCTTGTCGTACACGACGCCGCGTCGCTCCGCTTCCTCCTGCGTGACCATCTCGCCAATGTACTCGATCACAAACTCATCTTTCGCGACTGGCTCGTCGACAAACAGGCCCCAACCAGCACCTTCCATGGTAGAGCGACCGACGCGCAGGCGCTTGTGGCGGCCAAGACTCATGTTGCGGTTCTGGCACGACGTAGACGACGCGGACGTCGACGCGTTCACTGGTGCCGTTGGTGTCTGCGCGGGATCCGCGTCCACGAGCGCATTCAGGGACGCGGTCTCTGCCGCGGCGTCTTCGGCGCAGCACACGACGCACAAGTCGAGATCGCACTCGCGACCAGCGGCAAAGCAAGGGCACCATCGCGATCGGCAGCGGCCTTTCACGCAGCGGCAGCCTGCGAAGAAGATCTTGCATTCCTCGTGAACGCACGCGCAGAGCTTGGAGCAGAGACGTCCGTCCTGATGACACGAGCAGTTGTGGTCTTCGCATGCGCCCGAGTGCGCACACGGGGTGATGCTACGGTCGAAAGAGACATCGGGTCATTCAACTTGGCACTTCTCATGTTCATCGATTCTACGTACACGGTCGGAATCACATTCATCGGTCCAGACTGCAGCTCTGTCATTACAGAAACACGGTTTCGTGAGGTCAATACGTGAAGCAGGAGATAGAGAGGGAGACAGAGACAGAGACAGAGAGAGATGCAAGGGGTTCTGTCGCGCCCAGTTGAGCCGCTCGAGACGATGTGCTCGCCATCCAAGCGGCGGAAACATCAAGGGCCGTTGCTGTTTGTCCAGTCGTGTGGCCAGCGAATGACACGTCCTTCGGTCATCGCAGCGTATCTCGACAGACAGTCGACAAAAGAATACACATACACAACAAACGAGACGTACGCTGCAAGTGAGACACTGACGGCGTCACCTTCTTCTTCTTCTTGCGCGCCGGACGACGAGCGTGTGACTGCAATTTGTACTGCAGCCATAAACACATAGTGCGATGAGTATACACACACGCACACACATCCGCAGCCATATACATCGTCAAGACTACGCACGGTGAGCGCCAGACTGTGGTCGTTGATGTCGTGGTATTCGCAGAACTCGGCGACGTCCAAGCACGTCTTGTCGCCGAGAAGACGCGCCATGTCGCAAAAGTTGCCAGCGCAGATGAAATACGCACGCGCGCACGCCACACGAGTGCGCTCGTCCCATCCAAACGCAGTCGAGATCGCACGCGCCTTGGAGAACTTGGCGTTCTTCTGTGTTTGCCCGAGAAAGCACTGATTGCCACAGTTTTTGCCCGTGCCCACGGCCGTCGTCATGCGCTTGGTCATCTCGTAGACTGCATTCTGCTCCGTGATATCCTGGAGTAATGGACAATACGAGCACGTTTAGAGCACACTAGGGCTTCGCTTCCATCAACTCTCTGCGTACCAGCTTGGGAACCTCGCGACATCCGTGATACTCGCAGTCGTAGACGTAGCACCTGCGACAAAAGAGCGCTGGTGATCCATTCATGTCGTCGGTCAGTCCCTCCGATATCACTAGTGCATGTAATGCCACGGGGTATTGCGTACATCGATACGAGTCCACGGCCTTCTCGTACAGCCGCATCTGCTGCGCCATCGACACTTTTTCGCTCGCGTCTTCGCTGTCCGTGCGCGTGGAGTCGTCGACATGCGACTGCTGTGGAGCGTTTGCGTCTGCCTTGTTGTTGTTGTTGCTGTTGAGCATCGTGCGCTGCTTCTTCGAGGGACGCACGTCCACGTTCAGCTGCCGATGCACGTCCTCCATGACTTTGTTATCCACGTGAAGTGTCTTGGCAATCAGTGCGAGGTCGTGAGGCGTGAGCTCCCACGTCAGCTGCAGGTGCCGCAGCACCGCCTCACACATTTCCTTGGTAAAGTCCATTTCACACGCGCTTGTGCCGCGTCGCCTACGTCATTCGGAGGGGGCATCAACATTAATCAGATACCCTGTTCTACGCCCTCGATCCTCACAACGACGTACTGGATCTCAAAGAACTCGGAGATGACGTCTTCGTCGTCGTCGTCTCCAAAGTACGGGAGGAATCGGAGCTGCCGGTCGTCCTCGACGTCGTAGTTCTTGCTGAGCGCCGTCCACATCGTGGCATTCGGTGTCGCCGGCACGCGCGGCAGCACGACCGTCAGCCGCGAGAGCGCCAGCGACTCGCTTGGCGTGCGGATCTCCGTGCGCGCCGTCTTGCGCACGCGTGCGTCCGGTGGCACCGCAGCTTCCGACGCTGATAGAGAGAGCAAACACCGGTCGTTAGGACTACCGGCCACCGTCGCCCACACGAGGACCTACTTTGCTGCCGGCGAGTGCCGTGCGCCGCCTCAATCGCGATCGCGTCCACTGCCTCTGGATATTGTCGTCGCGTGCGCGCCTGCTGCCGGCGATGCGCCTCGATCATCACGCGATTCGCAGCGATGCGTTGCTGCCATCCACCAACCAGCAACCAGCTCGTCAAACAAACAATTTATCATCGACTCCATTGCCGAGCGACGTACGCTCGCGCGCCGCTGGAACGCGCACACGAACTCGTTGTAGACGCGAATCGCATGGTCGCGCAGCTGCTGCTCCATGATCTCGTCCTCATCCGAGCCAGCGCCATCAGCAGCACCAGCGGAGGCACCGCCCATGGCGGCGGTTGCGTCCGCCGCAGACGACGCAGCGGCTGCGTTGAGCGACGCATCTCTCGCTCGCTGCGTAGCTGCACCTGCACTCGCAGCGCCAGCCACCGCGTTCGCTGCCGGTCGCGCGCCGCGGCTCGTCATTGCGATGGAGCTCACTCAATCCACAGCCAATACTCAATGGCCGTTGTCTTCGGTTGAGCCCTTGCTGCTGATGACCAGGATGGCGGCGGGTTTTAACTTAAGGCATTCCCGTGAACTTTTCTGCCTCGACGTCTAGATGTGGTCAACACCATGAAACGTTGGTAACGATATGTGGGTTCGTAACATCGGCATGCGCTGCTGGTGGGTGGGGGACCGACCACCAAGCGAAGCGCCACGAGCTCCATACGTCGCGCGCAGAATGGCAGCGGCATCCTCTCTTCCCTCCATGCGCTTCTCCGAGCGGTCGGAGCGCGAGCTCGTGCTCAGCATCCTGCGCGACGACTTTGGCGACACCGCGCAGCGCATCGCGTCGGCGCTGTTGCGCGGTGAAGGGCTTCGTCTGCTCGACGTCGTGCAGCGCGTGCAGGCGGAGGCGTCCGGCATCAAGCCCAGCGTGCACGAGGTAGCGTCTGCGCGTCATGCGGGTACATCGTTCGCCGTGACTGACGCTCTGTGGAATCGCTGCTCTCTGTCTTCTTGCTGCTGCCGCTGCTGCTGTAGATCAAGGCCAATGTGCTCAAGCTGCTGCAGCACAACCTCTTGACCATCACGCCCGTGCCGTCGGCGCGTGGCGCCATGGCCTCGTACGCGGTATGTTTGTTTGTCCCGTGAAGAAGAACACACACACACACAGCGAGAAGACGTGTTGTGCTGACTGGCGTGGGTGGGTGGCTGTAGATCAACGTGCAGGAGGTGCTGTATCGCCTGCGGTTCCCCAAGTTTATCGAGCTCGCCAAGAGCGCGTTCGGCGAAGAAGGCGAGGTGATCATGGAGGAGATGCTCGTGCAGGGCCGCGTGCGCATGGACCAATCGATCGAGGCCATGGCGTACAGCCTCGCGGAGCACCGCCGCCAGCTTGATCCGCAGAAGGCGGAGGAGGAGATCACGGACGAGGAGCTCGAGGACAATCGCACACGCATCCGCGAGACGTTTGTGGAAATGGCCAAGAAGCGCTACATCTCGCGTGTGCATCCGCTTGACATGAAGCTCCCTGAGCGCGAGGAGCAGCCCGATCTCCCTGCGGTCCTCACGCGAGGGCAGGATGCGTCCGCCGGCACGACGTCGACCAAGACCAAGACCAAGACGAACGGCGCTGGTGCTGGTACTGCTGGTGTTGCTGGTGCTGGCGCGACGGCCGCCGGCGCCGCAGGAGCAGCGGCAACAGGAGCAAACGGCGCGGATGACGACGGTATCACGGTGCGCGGCAAGCGCAAGAAGCCGTCGGCGTCGTCCGGCAACACGAGCAACACCAACAGCGTGCCCGTGGAGCTGCAGATGATGCTGGAGGCGGACGAGCAGCAGCGCCGCGACGACGAGCGTGGCGGCGGCGAAGCCGAGTTCGAGACCGAGGTCGAGGTCAAGCGCCGCAAGGGCAGCAAGCGCGCCAAGCTGCCGTCGCGCGGCGCCGCGAGCAACAGCAGCAGCAGCGGCAGTGGCAACACGGGCGACGCCAATGGCAGCAGCGAGGAGTCGACGGCGATGAAGGAGCAGTCGCTCGTGTGGCGCGTGGGCGTCGACCAGCTCATGCGCGACCTGCGGCATCAGGCATGCATCACGTTCGCGACCGAGAGCATCAACAACGTCGCGGGCGTGATCGTCGCCGCGATGCTGCGGCACTCGTCGCCGCACGAGCGCGAGAAGGACGAGGCGACGTCGCACCCGGTGACGGCGCGCGAGCTGTTCGCGATGCGCGAGGTCAAGGACGCGCTGCCCAAGGACTCGAAGGACACGTGGCGCCTGCTGCTCAACTACATCACGGTCATGTGCCGCGACAAGTCGGGCATGGTGCTCAAGGTCGCGGCCGAGTCGTTCGACCCGACGCAGGCGCGCGCCGGCGACGGCGGACAGTACGTCGTGCACATGAAGAAGATCGTCGAGTTCTTGCGGCAGAGCACGTCGCACGCGTACATCGCCGACAAGTTTGGCGTGCAAAGCGCGCGCATCGTGCGCCTGCTGCTCGAGAAGCGCCAGCTCGAGCAGAAGACCATCGGCGAGCTCGCGCTGCTGCCGTCCAACGACGCGCGGCGCCGGCTCTACGAGCTGTACCGCGAGCAGCTCGTGCAGCTGCAGGAGATCCCCAAGCGCGCGGACCACAGCCCCGCGTTCACGCTCTACTGCTGGTCGGTCGACGTCCCGCGGCTGGAGCGCAGCGTGACGCAGCGCGTGCAGGACGCGCTCACGCGCCTGCGCCGACGGCGCAAGCTCGAGGCGGACGAGAACAAGGACCTCATCGCGCGCTCCGACCAGCTCGTGGAGGCCAACGACCTCGCCAAGTTCGACAAGCTCAGTCGCTCGCTCGACCGCCTCGACCGCGCGGTCATCCAGCTCGACAACATGCTCATGCTGTATCGTGATTTTTAGACCCCAAACCCAAAATCCAATTATTCCACGAATGGCGTGGTACACACCACATCCGTGTCATGGCGTTGGCTCGAAAAGGAAACAAAATGCCCGGTATGTGTGTCTATTTTCAGAAATTTCCGAAAGTAGCGCGTTATTTGTAGCCAACTTGAACGCGCCTCCTCTCTATCTCGGTCATGTTACGACCGACGCTTCGGTCTTCATCTCTCTCTCTCACTCTCTCTCTCTGT
Organism: Pythium insidiosum; assembly: GCA_022836835.1. NCBI lineage: Eukaryota > Oomycota > Peronosporomycetes > Pythiales > Pythiaceae > Pythium > Pythium insidiosum. Next base: position 275,699 of record JAKVDI010000038.1, on the reverse strand, counting down.
GCTAGCTGAGCAGAAGAAGAAGGACACTAGATAACACGACAACGCATTAACGACGCCACGATACATCTCCTCTGTGCTCCACGATGGACTACTATGAGATCCTCGAGTTGCCGCGCCATGCCTCCGACCAGGACATCAAGAAGGCGTATCGCAAGCTCGCCATGAAGTGGCACCCAGACAAGAACCGGCACAACGCCGCCGAGGCGCAGCACCGCTTCCAGGAGGTCTCGGAGGCGTACGACGTGCTCAGCGATCCGCAGAAGCGCGCGATCTTTGATCAGTACGGCTACGACGGCCTCAAGAACGGCGTGCCGGACGACAATGGCGACATGCGCGACGGCTACGCGTTCAACGAGCGCGCGTCTGAGGAGCTCTTCACCAAGTTCTTTGGCACGAACAACCCGTTCTACGACTTCGGCTTTGGCGACACGATGCCGTTCGCCAGTGGACTGCGCAAGAAAGGACCCGAGAAAGCGGAGCCGATCCTGCAGGACGTGCCTTGCTCGCTCGAGGAGCTCTTCGTCGGCACGACCAAGACCGTCACGATCGAGCGTCGACGGCTTCAGAATGACGAGCTCATCGTAGAGACCAAGACGTTCCAGCTCAAGATCAAGCCTGGGTGGAAGCACGGCACCAAGATCACGTACGAGCGCGAAGGCAGCGAGACGCGCACGCACGAGGTCGGTGATGTGGTCTTCCAGATCGTGCAAGAGAAGCACGCGGCGTTCACGAGAGACGGCCCCAACCTCGTGTTCCGCGCCAAGATCAAGCTCTCGGAGGCGCTCGGCGACTACTGCGTCGAGGTACCGACACTAGACAGTCGGAAACTCGCGATCGCGTGCAACGAAGTCATCCATCCAGCGAGCGAGAAGGTGATCAAGGGCGAGGGAATGCCAATCGCGAGCAAAGGGGGACTCGAGCGTGGCGACCTGATCATCCGCTTCGACATTGCGTTTCCCAAGCACCTCACAGCGCTGCAGAAGCAGGCGCTTGCCAAGATCTTGGGATGAGTGAGTCAGAGCATAAAGTTATATTGAATCCAGCCAGCTATCGAGCATTTTCCCTCTGCCGCTGCCAAACGGAATGAACGATCTTACAGCAGCTCACTGTAGTGACACACACACACGGAACACAACGTCAGTCAGCAACACACGTACACAGCGATGAGAGAGACAGAAAGAGAGAGAGAGACAGCACGTACTAGGCCGGACCACCGCCGCCCTCGGGCACGGTCCACTGGATGTACTCCTTGGGCATCTTGATCGAGCAGCACTTGCAGTGCACGCAGTTCTGCGCGTTGATCACGAGCTGCGGCACGCCATTCGCCTCGCTGCCGTCCGTGTACTCGTACACCTTGGCGGGGCAGAAGCGCTGCTCCGGTCCAGCGTACACCGGGAGCGACTCGCTCGACGGGACCGCCGTGTGCTCGGGCTTGATGCGCAGATGCGCGGGCTGGTCGTGGTTGTGGTTCGTGCCACTGCGCTGCAGGTTCGAGAGCAGGTCGAACGTGAGCTTGCCGTCCGGCTTCGGGTACTCGATGGGCGTGAATTCCTTCGCCGGGCGCGTCTTGGCCGAGTCTGGCGTTTCGTTCGGCAGCGTCCACGGCTCCTTGCCCTTGAGCACGTGCGTGCTCAGTCCCGAGTACAGGAGACCTGGGACCAAGCCATAGTGGAACGACGCGTGGCAGTTGCGCACGCGCTTGAGCTCCTCTGCGATCCACGACGACTCGACCGCCGACTCGTAGCTTGAGATGTCGGCCGCCGGCTCCTCCGGGTTGATCTCGCCCGAGCTCGCGACGGGCTCGACGTCCGACTTGGCCAGCGCCTCGTACGCGGCCTCGGCAGCCAGCATGCCCGACTTCATGGCCGTGTGCGTGCCCTTGATCTTGACCGAGTTGAGGAAGCCAGCCGAGCAGCCGATGAGACCGCCGCCCGGGAACGTGAGCTTCGGGATCGCGTGATAGCCGCCCTCGTTCAGGCAGCGCGCGCCATACGCGACGCACTCGCCGCCTTCAAGGTGCTTGCGGATCTCGGGGTGCGTCTTGAAGCGCTGGAACTCCTCGTACGGGTTGATGTACGGGTTCTCGTAGTCGAGACCGACGACGACGCCGATCTGCACGAGGTCGTCCTCCATGTGGTACAGGAACGAGCCGCCAAACGTCTTGTCCAACGCCTTGGACTGCAGCGGCCAACCGAGCGTGTGCTGCACGAGACCGGGCTTGTGCTGCTCCTTGGGCACGCGCCAGACCTCCTTGATGCCGAGGCCGTAGGTCTGCGGCTGCTTGCCTTCGCGCAGGTTGAACTTCTTCATGATCTCCTCACTGCACGAGCCACGGCAGCCCTCGCCAAACAGCGTCTACACAAGGGGGGAATCCCACGATTAGTTGGTGCACTCAGCGAGAGACCAAAGAGAGAGAGAGAGTGAGAAGAGCATGACGTACCACACGCGCACGCAGCTCCATGCCTCGCGCGAACGTGCCCTTCGGTTTGCCGTCCTTGCCGATGCCGACGTCGCGGGTCGCGATACCGCCGACCGAGCCGTCCTCGCGGTACAGCACCTCGGACGCAGAGAAGCCCGGGTAGATCTCGACGCCGGCCTCTTCGGCCTGCGCGCCGAGCCAGCGCACGAGCTTGCTGAGCGACACAATGTAGTTGCCGTGGTTGTGCTGCTCGGGCGGCAGCAGCACGTTCGGCAACTTGATCGAGTTCTTCTCCGAGAGAAACAGGAACGCGTCGTCCGTCACAGGCGTGTCGAGCGGCGCCTCGAGCTCCTTCCAGTTCGGCAGCAGCTCGTTCAGCGCGCGCGGCTCAAAGACGTTGCCCGAGATGATGTGCGAGCCGACCTCGGCGCCCTTCTCGACGATGCACACGGACAGATCCGTGCCGCGCTCCGCCGAGAGCTGCTTGAGGCGGATCGCCGCCGCGAGACTCGCGGGGCCGGCGCCGACCAGCAGCACGTCGTAGTCCATGTACTCGCGCTCGCCGTTGAGCAGCTCCTGGTCCTCGGCCGAAAGCGTGGAGAGCCAGCGCCGCGGGCGCGCGGCCGCCATCGGGCGCAGCGCGCGGCGCGAGAGCGCGAGCGATTGACGGAGCATCGTCGAAGCGGGGGAGTCGTTCGTTCCTTGGCGTTCCGACGGTCTCTCTCGAGAAGTGGATCCCGTCCGTCACTCACTCCGCCAAGGGGTCCGTTCACGTGGGGTGCACCTCGCGTGAGGGCGTGCAGGTCCGCCGGCGAAACCTGAATAAACATGATGTGATCCGGAATAGAAACAGTTTTTACGCCGAGGATTTTTTTTACGATGAGTGTTTTTACCAAGTTGTAGTTGCGGTGTTGGATCGGGCACAAAAAACCGACAACTCGTCGTGGTTGAGGAAGAAAAATGGAAGACCACCAAAATCACGTGACGATCGGGCGTGGGATTGGAGAATCAGAGGTGGAATCAGATTGACGTCACTCGCCACATGGCTTCACAACCTGCAAGAAGATCGCGTTTTTGGCTTGGACAGTGAACATGGAGCAGAGCATGAATGAATGACAGTCATTTCCCATCCTATATGCACGAGTGGGAAGGCATCGTTTAACTATATGTATATGAATCTACTTCTTGGTCGGACGCTCCTGACACGCCTCACAGAACTTGTCGGGGACGTCTTCGACCGCGCTTTCCGAGTGCAGAGCCTCGCCAAACTGCAGCGGACGCAGCCTGGCGTGCATCTCGTGGTACTGGCTTTCGTCGATGGCTTCGTACGGCATCTGAGGGTACGCGCCGAGCTCGAGGCGAGGGAGGAGACTGATGCCCTTGAGGTGGTATTGGAAGTACTCGAGCATGCGCGTGAGGTGCTTGCCTTCCGTCTCAGGGTCGAACGTGACCGTCGAACTGACCTGGTTGTCGGCCCAGTGACGCTGCAGGAACGCCGCCAACGACATCTGCTCCCACGCAGAGACATCCGACAGCGTGCGAATGTGCTCACCGACGTCGACTGGAATCGACACGACCAGCGTGCTATCAGGAGCCTCAACAGCAGGCTCAATGCCATATCCGGCCGCCTTGAGAGCTGGGACGAGCTCCGAATACTTGTCTAGTCGCATGCGACGGATGTAGAAGCGACTTTCAGGGTAGTGCATGCCGGGCGTAGCGCCGGCAAGTAGAGACACCGTTCCGCTTGGCTTGATGGATGTCGTTTTAATCGAGCGAGGAATGGCAAAACGTTCCGAGATCTCCGTGTCGTACGCCTGAATGGCATCGTATCCAGCTTCGCACCACTGACGGAACTCTTCCAAGCCCTTCTCCGAGATAAACTGAGCGATACCGGACATACTGCAGCCAATGCGGCGGTTTCGCAGCATCACACGGTTCGTTCGAGGCCAATGCGTTTGTCCGAGCGTCACCGTCTTGGCGTACATGAAGGCGAAGCGCAATGTCTTAATGTAGTCTTCCAGTGAGTCGTGATTTGCTGGGAATGTCTCGACAAGACAGCACATCTCGTAGGACTCCAATGTTTGCTCCAGACAAGGGTTTCCACCGGACGCGCGTCGGTCCCGATCGTCCTTCACACCGTTCATCCTGCCGTAGTTGCGCATGTTCTCCAGCCACGCGAACCCTGGCTCTCCATTCTTCACCACGCGTTCCGTGATCGGCGCGTAGTCCATGCCCAGATCGGCAAAGATGCTGTTGTTTGATGTCCATCCGAACGCCATGCGGTCCGGATTCTTGTCATAGTCCTTCAGCTCGACGTACTCCGTGTCGTTATACTCTCCAAACGCGATCTCTGCAGTTCGACGAACGTTTCCGGAGACCACACAGACGCCGATATTGTTCATGATGTCGACGATACCCCGTGTCGAGAGTGGCTTGCCAACATGGCTATCAAGGATCTTGTCAGTGATCTCGTGCAAAGCGATCAACGAAGATGGACCAGAGCTGACACCCCCAAAGCCCTTGATGGGGACGCCACCAGGTCGAATAGCTGAATAGTCGAACTGCGGCTTGGGGCGACGCAAGAAGTACGAGTTGAGGAGCAGCTCGAGAGACTCAACCCAGCCTTCTCGCGAGTCTGGGATCTGATAGACGTATCCCTTTGACGACTCGCCAGTTTCATCGGGGCCTTGAACGATAAGCTTGTTGGCACCTTTCGTGTCGAAACCGACTCCAACACCGAGCATCGCTGCATCCATCAGGAAACAGAACGGCTCTGCAGGCGACGGAAGGTTGCCGAGATCTTCGGTCGAGACGAACGCACAGTTGTTCAGTGCTGCAAAGAGACCACGCTCTTCGGTGATCGCCGATCCCATGGCCCACAGCCCACGACCTGGCGGGAGAAACTTCATCTCGAAAATTCGCTGGTACATCTGCTGAGCGGTCCGCTGCATGGCCGGCTCGTCCCATTCGAGCTCCAGCTGCGCCAGCCAGTGCTTTTGCATCGTGAACGTGCCATTGACGACTCGCTCGACAGTCTCATGCCAGCGTTCTTTCGTTCCGTCCTGCTTGTTGCGAGAGTACGTCCGCATGTAGACGAGCTCGCCCAGTCCATTGAAGCCAAACGGTGGAGTCTTCTCGCGGAACGCTTCAACAAATCTGCATATGTATCCTCTATCAGCCGCAACAACGAGCGCATCTCTCAGCGCAAGAACTTACGCGGCACTCAGACGAAAGCGACTCTTGGTAGAGAGCTGCATATACCGACGACCAGGAACATAGAACACCATGTTTGTATGCTCTTCGAGACGAGGTGAGGTGCTGTAGTCGTTGTTGTGGAGCAGTGGGGAAATCCCAGAATGAGGACGCGACAGCCGATAGCGGAGCGCGCTTGGCGGCAATCGGAAGCGCCATGATGCCGCGTATCGCTGCGGCACGACCAATGGCGCGCTCGGGCTTGTTCCATTGGCTCTGCCGACGTGCGTGGCACGTGACCAGCACCGATTGAAATGGCGGGAGCAGGTCGAAGTCACCGCCGATGAAGGCGCGAAACACCACCGCGTGGTGCCCAGAGTAGCGCGCGTCATCGTCTCTCTGTCTCAATGCGCCGCCTGTCTCTGCGGACTCTCAGGAGCGTCCACCAACCGCCACGATCATTCAGCGTGCGCGAATCGATCGCATGGAAATGCCGTGCCGCTTGATGCGGGAGTGTGTGCGCGTGTGTGTACCACATCGAAAAAGGACACCTCCAGGTTCCGTTAGAGTGATGGTGTCGCTTCCGATTGGCTGAAAAGGGTTAACCTAAGTGAAGCCTTCCCGCCATCTTGCAGTCTGGACGGCGGTCATGGCGGGAGTCGATGGGCGCGCGATGCCCGTTGCTGCGTCGGAGGCCGGCGACGCGACGAGAGAACCGAGCGATGCGCGAGAGAGAGACGCTGGTGAGACGCAGGATGACGTGATGACGGCTGCGGTTGCTGTGGGAGATGAGCATGAGGATGAGGATGAGGACGAAGACTTTGAGATCGATGAGATGGACGACGACGACGAGGAAGAGGAAGAGGAAGACGAGGAAGACGACGATGACGCTGATGATGGGAACGATGGAGACGGCGACGGCGTCGAAGAAGCAGAAGACGACGACGATGAAGACCAGGACGAGTCGTCTGATGATGATGACGACAATGATGACAACGACGACGAGTCGAACGCACTGCTTGCGACGTCGGACGGTTGCGATCCCTCGAACGAGAACGAGAATGGCAACGACGACGAAGACGACAGCGCAGAGAGTCTCGCGATGTCGCTTCAGTTTATCGATGACTTTGACGCGACGATGGGCGTCGACGCCACCGGTGCCTCGCTGCCGTCGCTGCCGTTGGCGAACTCGACGCCAGACACAATTGCCCATCGCACGCGAACCAAGTTCTCGCTGGCAAACGTTCCCATCGACGAACTCGAGTCACTGCTGCCTCCAGAGCCGACAGACGCGGATGATCGAGCGCATGAAGAAGAGTATCAACGCTTTCTATCGTCGCTGCTTCCGACTGTTGATGAAGGGGACAACTTGTCGTTCCTTGACGAGGAAGACGAAGAGTATCATCCCGACGAGGATGAAGACGAAGAAGACGAGGAAGAAGATGGAGAGGGTGATAGCAATGACCCACTCAACAGCAGCAGCAGCCAAGCTGTCGCTTCTCGAGCGTCCACTCACTCCCAGCAATCGCCTGAACCGAGTGTTCGTATCTCGAAGAAAGAACTGACAGAACTACTTTGGGATTCGACGCAAATCAAGGTGCCGCCCACGTTCTCGCATCAGACGTCGACTAGCGGAACTGCGACACCAGTCGCTTCTCAAGGTGATGGTAATGATCGATCCAATCCAACACTTCCACCCAAAGCGAAACGACCTCCAGCCGCGCGCCCAGCCAGTATCGAAAGCCAACGGACGGCTGCTGCGCTCAAGGAAATTCATGGGACCATCGCGCAGGCGCAATGTATTCAGCTTGCATCGCAAATGCACAAGCACTTCCAGCTACTACTACAAACGTATTATCTCCTCCTCAACCATCCAACACGCGAGCGCGAGGACATGGCCGATCAGCTGAAAGAGTGCGAACGAATGTTGCACGACCTTCACGTTCGTGGCAAGCGCGCCCAGAAGTACAAGGGCAAGCTGTTATCCAAGATCAATCCAAGTATTGCATCCGGAGACGATGCGTTGGAGCACCGCCGCGTGACTCGATCACTTAGCGCGGCTCACGCAGCCGTTGCGCACCCCTCAATGTTCGACGTCGTCGGCTCACAGAACCTGGATGAACTGACATCGAAATTTCGGGACGGGTGCCAAATATCGGAGCGAAATGATGCACTGCAGAAGGCCATGGTAGAAGTCGATAAGCATTTGATAACCAAGATCAAAAAGCCAAAGAAGCGCTACAGAAAACGAGCAGCGCCTCCACCGCAGCAGACAGCATCCGCGCCGAAGCCTACCAAGAGATACGGCAGCCAGAACATATTTACTTCGATCGAAGACTCACTGCTCGCTCATGGCGTGCAACGTTTTGGCTCAGACAAAGGCTCGTGGAAAGAGATCAAGCAGTATCTCCTACCAACGAAATCGCCTGAGATGCTTCGCAAACGCTACAGATACCTCACGAGTGCCAAGAAGCGCGGTGGTGCTGATGACATCAAGCTTTACCACTACGAATACGAGGCCAGGTTCAAAGCCCCGTGGGCGATTGAAGAAGATGTTCGGATCGCTCGTGGAATGGTCGAGTTCGCTGGCAATACTCGGTGTTTCGCACGAATTGCACGCAAATATCTGCCTCATCGTCATCGCTTGGAAATCCGAAAACGCTGGTACAGGCTCAAGCGAGACAAGCGAGAAGCTGATGGAACTGATGAAGCGACAGAGGACCGGGCAGAAGAGGATCAGGAGACCGCAGTGCAGTCACTTGCGATTCAAATCAGAGACGACTTGGAGCTCAAGTTACGGCAGCCTTCCCATCCCCCGCTGGCCCAACACAATCAGCAGCAACTTAATGTGATCCCAAGCATCGTCGTTCCTTCGTTCACCAACCCACTCATCATGGCAAGATTACCCCCTCAACCTAGCCAGGCGCCGACATCGTCGAAGCGACCATTGAAGCGTGAGCGTGTCCCAGGATCCAACTGCAAGCCGAAAATCTTGCACCCTGCTCTCTTCTTCACCTCGTGGGCAGTGATCGACCCTGCAACACTGTTGGAGAAGACGTGTGAGCATAACTGGCCTGCGTTTATTGAGGAGAAGCGAAGAGAGGGTGTCGTGAAGAGCACGATCGATCTGATCTCTCAGGCGGCAGTGACAAGAGTTGGTGAGCAGCTCGACCGCTCAAGCGAAGATGCAGAGCTGTCCATTGATGCAGAGCACTTGACGCCTGACCTTCAAACGGATGGGCGATTCTCAAACAGCGACAAGGATGAAGAGGACAGTGAATTCGAACAGGAGGAGCTGCTGTCATCAGATCAAGGCGACAGTGAGTCCGACTTCGAACAAATGGAGCTCAGTGACGATGACGCATTCGATGCAAACGACGGCAACAGCTTGGATGCTGCATTTGACGCCACCGACAGACTCGACACGATCATGGGCCCAGTGCAGACACAATCAACGCCGACATCTTTTGTCGGTGTTGCTAATGCCTCCTCTGCTCGTCCTATCCGCCACACTTTACGCTTGGAGAACCTTCGTCAACCAGGCGACGATCGCGCCAAGCGCGCACTGGAAGCCCTTGAGCGTCGCATCACTGGCAAGCGCGTGGCACCCGAGTCTTCAGCAACACTGCCGCAACAGCGCACTCAACGAGCGGATCCTTTGCCGATCTCGGAAGTAACTCTGGATTTGACTGCTCGCGAGCGCCTCGAGTTCTCCTCGGAAGATGACGACTTCGAGCATGAAGAGCTTCGTGGAAGCTCGGATGAGTCGGATGGCAGTCTCAGCGACGATGACGCGACGTCATGGTTGACTCGCCAGGGACAGTTGTTTGAACAGCCCTCAAAGCGACTGAAGCTTCCGACGTGCGTCGACTGCGGCGGGTCCCCTTGCGTGTGTGCGTCCGCTCGTATGCAGCGCCTGCTGCGGCGCATCCAGCCTCGCCTGATGGAACCACGCGACGACGACTCGGCGCCCATGACGTAGCGTCAGTGCATCTAATATCTAATATTTATTGAGGCACTCAATGCCATAGCTCACTCGTCGTCAACGTCGATCGTCACCGACAGTCGTTTTCTCTTTTGACTCTTCTTCTTCGTCTTCTTCATTCCCGACGCGGGAGTGCCCTGGCTGCTTCGACGCGTGACCAGCGTGCGCTGCGACAGACTCTGCAGCATGAGCTCGTCCTCATCAGGTTCGTCCATGAGGCTGTGCTGCGAGAACGGCGCGGTCTGTCGAACGTGCCGTCGACCGCGCAGAAGGTCTGCGATGTCCTCGCTGCGGCCGTCCATGCGAACGACAGGGTCGCCACGCCGAAGCGCGATGGACGCACGCAGTCGCTCAAGCGCGTCGATAAAGTCGTAGTTGCTCTCGTCGTTTTCGTCGACCGCGAGGCGGTTGTTCGCGACTGCGTCGATGGCAGCACGCGCGTCCTCCGCCCAGCGATATGTGAGGAACATGTACCCGTCTAGCGACGTGTCCACGTAGTCGTGGTAGATCTGCAGATGGTGCCGATGAAGTTCATCCATTCATCCATTAGTTGCGCATGACATATCACAGACCCGTCGACAAGCGAGCATACCTTGACCTCCATGAGCTCGCCGAATGCCCCAAAGACTTCTCGGACCTTGGCGTCGTTCACGCACAGCGCCGACGGCACTTGGCCAACCCAGACGCGGGTGCCATGAGGATTCGCGACGGACTGCGTTGCACGACTCGAGCGCATCGCGGTGCTGCTCACAGCGACGTCGTCTTCATCCTCATCGCGGTCGTCGTCGTCGTCGCTCCATCGATTGCCGTCCATCGCTTGATGGTGTTGGCAGTGAATGTCACTATTCCGTCATCCACTTCTGTGACATGGTGATACCATCCGGTACCTCGATTGATTGACTATCAAGTACTCTTGTACCTCTGTAAGTAGATATCACTGCTGGTGAACCCATTCGTTGTGTCAGGTTGGATTCCCGTGGACAGGTACACTGTGGTTAGCAAGCCGTCGTGTGCCTAACCAGAGAATGATCGGGTCTCTCCAATCACTCGAAGAGCTCTCGTTCTTCTTCAATCCCGAGTCGGGACGACGCCCCGCGCGACGGCCGTAATCCTTCCTTACTGTACGATCTATCGATCCATCGCCTCTGCTCTCGCCTCGAGCCGAGCGCCTCGTTCCCACCACTCGCCGCCACATTCGATTTAGCGCCCACACAATACAAGTGAGACGACGATGGCCGCCAAAGCTGCCAAGTCCAAGGCGACCACAACGGCCGCCGCTGCTCCTGCCAAGCAACGCAGCAATGGTGTATCGCGTGCTCTGATCTTTGTGGGCGTCGTGCTCGCCGTCGTGCTGGCGTCGCTGGTCCCGACGGAGCAAGACCGGCTCCCGAAGCCGACCGACGCGCGCTTCTTCCCAGCGACGTTGCTGCCGCGATCGCCACTGAACGACCGCGTCTTTGACGAGGCGGCGCAGCGCTACGCGTTTGGCCGTTGGAAGGAGCCGATCCGTGACCTGCGCTTCCACTACGACGCGGACTGGAAACTTCGCCTGCAGAACCTCTTTGTCAACAAGTTTTGGCACTACATCTCGGTCGACACGCCGCAGTACTTTGTCGGCGCTGCGGTCGTCAAGCTCGGCTACGTCAACGACGCGTTCGTGTACGTTGTCGACAAGACGACGGCCGAGATGGAGAAGTTTGAGTTTACTGGACGTCTCCCCGGCGACCTCGGCATGAGCTTTGCGCCATCGTCTATTGATGACAAGGTAGGGAACGACTGAGATCAATGCCAACCCAACAAGGACTGACTGCGAGCAAACACAGATCTGCACCTCGTTCTCTCCGCTGGCAAGCTCCGAGTTTATCAAGTTTTGTTTCGACAGCGCGTCAGACGAGTGGGTCATGACGTCGAACGTCACGATGGTGCGTCTCGCCTCAGCGTTTTCTCTATCTGACGACAAGACACTCAGTTGTTGTCTGCTGCCCCCACCATGATCCTCTCTGTAGACGGGCGCCATCCACGGCGAGACCCGCAAGTTCGTCGCAGAGCTTCGTCTGCGCCGCGACGAAGCGCTGGCGCTGCTGTTCCCCGTCGGCAACGACACCATGCGACCTGCGTACGTGCACAAGGGCGCCGGTGCAGCGGCGCGCGGCTCCTTCCAGTTGGGCTCCGCTGCCGTCGTCGACGCTGCCAAGGTGCACGCGCTCGGTGGCATCGGTACGTGCCGCGATCACAGTGTGTATCTCTTGCTATCTCCTCATTTTGCTTGGTGCATCACTCAGACTGGACTCGAAGCATGGCGCTGCGCTGCACTCGCTGGAACTGGGTCTCGACGAGTTTCCGAGCCCGCGTGACGACGACGTCGATCGTCACGGGTGCCTCAACCACCGAGGAGAACGCGGCCGTCGGTATCAACCTGAGCAAGCAGGTCTACGACATCAACGGCGAGTCGCAGGAGAACGCGATCTGGATTAACGGCAAGGTGTACGTGCTGCGCGGCGTGGACTTTGAGGTCCCCAAGCACGCGCCCGTTTCGGAGCCCTGGCACGTGCGCTCGATGGCTGCGGCCGCTGGCTCGGGCAATGCGGTTGATCTGACGTTTACCCCAGTCGGCGGCAGTCGCGAGGACCACACGCATCTCGTGGTCGCGGAAAGCGACTTTGTGCAGCCCTTTGGCACGTTCCGAGGTCGCGTGACGCTGCACGCAGACGCCGAGACGCGCATCGATGTGGATGTCGAGAACGCGTTCGGCGTCGTGGAGGACCACTACGCAGTGTGGTAAACCAGAGAAGTGAGTCGCATTATTTGTCGTGTAGTGGAGCGAAAGGAACGGGAAGGGATGAAAAATCCGCGTTGTACCGGTGGAGCCGTTAAGATGGTTCAACGATAGCAAGCGATTATGGCTGCGATTTCAATTTTCAGACGCTATCGTGTTATGTTGATTGAAAGTGCGCTTGCTTCATGTGTCGGAGCTGCCACATTAGCAGCCGCAGGCGAAAGTCAGCCCAGGATTGCAGCAGTCGCGACCAGCTCTTCTTGGCGAAGATCTTCAAGCACGTGCCACAGCATGAGCACCAACACCACGTCCACGCCCGGTGCAACCTCCACAAACTCGTCCCTGCGCTCAAATAACTCCGCCTTCGTCTTGTAGGTCCTCGCGATTGCCTGACGCGTGCCATCGACTTCTAGGTAGATGATCATGACGCGGTCGCTCCATGCGTGCTGCCGATGGAGCAAAACACGCGTCCGTTGCTTCGTGACGACATTGCAGAAGTCGGCAGCGACGCCCTGGCTGTTGTAGGTGATACAGAAGAGCTCTTGCTCGGCGTCCCTGTGCGGCAACACCCGGTACTGGCGGTGGAACGTCCGGGACTTGAGTGCGACCACAGGAATCTCGCCTGGTGCCATGATCGTCGTCGTGCTGCTGAACGCCGGGTCAACGAAGTGGAAGATCTCTTGGTTGGTGACAGTCTCGCGCACGGATCGTTCACTGGAGAAGGTTTTCCGGCGCATGATGCGGAGCTTCATGGGCTCGCGATAGCAGTTGTTGGGACTGGTGGCGACGACGGGGTAGTTGGCTGGTTGAGCGTAGAGCTCTTGTTGGAGCAGGTGAGACGTCGAGTCGCCCATAGTAATACTTGGAGCAGTAGTTATGTCGTAGTAGTGCGAGTAGATGTTCTCGTTGTTGTCGCTGTTGCTTGTGAGAGTGAGAGAGGGTTGGAGATTGACTGAGACACCGGCAGATCCTGTGGTGAGCTGTGTAGCGCACGCGCCATGGCGTGATGGATGCGACACAATTGATGTCCACGTTTCTCATGTCTGCCGACGATTAGTGCCAGACTCGACATTAGCGGGTCCACTATCGACTGATTTATAGGTACAGCCCGTCGATTTTAGCCAACCGGTACAGTATATTGAATGGTCTCTCTGAACCAGCAGCGCGCGTCCCGCAGGTCCGAGCACGAGGATCGAGAGAAAAAGCTACGAACTACCGTACTGCGTGCACTGTATCCTTGTGTCGATCGACCTGTATAAGCGCGTTGAGAGTGTCAGTGCTGTACTGTACGACGTGCTACTACGAGAAAGAGCCGCTGCACCTTCGAGGAAATCGCGTTGGATACGGACGGCGATGTCAGCACAAGATCCAGGCTCTCAGCTCTCGTTCACGTCCACTGGACGGTTCAAGAGTTTTCAAGCGCTAACTCGTGTCGCTCGTCACGGAGTCAATGGGTCACCAGTGGTTTTACTTGGTTTCGTTTCGCAGCGACAGCGCGGGTCCAAACGTGGAGCAATGCACTGAATAGTCGACTTGGCATCCGTTTGTTTCGTCTTGATCTACGCGTGGCTACAGATGCGCAGGCGTCTTCTTGGTGTCGGCATGGCCTTGAGCGTCATCTCCAGCGTCTTGCCTTGTAAGGCTCGCCCAGTGGACAGAACCGCGCGAAGCCCCGTCGAGAGGTGTAGGCTGATCAGCAGTGGAATCGAACATTGCTATTATGATTGTTTTTTTTTCTCGCGAGCAAACAAGTAAGACAGAGAAACGGTTCGTGCTTTATGCGGCTTCTCCGCGTTCAATACCCCTGGGCGCGCCGAAAAGAGTAGCTATTGCCGTTGGAGAACTCCTATTACGCCACGACTACAGTAGTTGACGCTGCCTGCTCTTCTTGTCGTCGATCTTCCAGCACGTGCCACAGCATGAGCACCAACACTACGTCCACGCCCGGTGCAACCTCCACAAACTCGTCCCTGCGCTCAAAGAGCTCCGCCTTCGTCTTGTAGGTCCTCGCGATTGCCTGACGCGTGCCATCGACTTCTAGGTAGATGACCATGACGCGGTCGCTCCATGCGTGCTGCCGATGGAGCAAGACACGCGTTCGTTGCTTCGTGACGACATTGCAGAAGTCGGCAGCGACGCCCTGGCTGTTGTACGTGATACAGAAGAGCTCATGCTCGGCGTCCCTGTGCGGCAACACCCGGTACTGGCGGTGGAACGTCCGGGACTTGAGTGCGACCACAGGAATCTCGCCTGGTTTCATGATCGACGTCGTGCTGCTGAACGTCGGGTCAACGAAGTGGAAGATCTCTTGGTTTGTGACAGTCTCGCGCACGGATCGTTCGTTGGAGAAGGTTTTCCGGCGCATGATGCGGAGCTTCATGGGCTCGCGATAGCAGTGGTTGGGACTGGTGGCGACGACGGGGTAGTTGGCTGGTTGAGCGTAGAGCTCCTGTTGAAGCAGGTGAGACGTCGAGCCGCCCATGATGTAGAAGTTGTTTTTGCTTGTGCGAGCGAGGGAAAGTTGGAAAGTGAGAGCTTAATGGGAGGAGGTTGCGTTGTGCACCTGTTGCTTGTTGGCACTGTACGATGGATGTCATGCGTGAGTCTTCTTTCTGGTTGAGCAGTGGACATGAACGACCAGCATATCAGCCAAAACTGGGTTGATAGTGGACCAGCACCGTGGCAGTGCTGGTCCATTATCAACCTGGCAATGGCTACACTGTTTAATTCCGCCAATCGTTTGTACTGTGTGAAGTGCCGCCTGTCGTTTGAGCGCATTACTGGAACGGAGAGACGGAGGGGAAGCTCCACATTGACAACTCACTTGCTGTGAGATTTGAGTGAGTGCGAGCATGCGATACACAGCGAAAAGGAGAATTTTGTTTTCATTTTTGACTACCATTCGTAGACTGTTAATCACATACAAAACCCGACATTGCACATCGTAGGAATTCGTGCGTTGGAGACCAAGTGTAGAGTATCTTGTGAGCACAATCTCATCGAATCCTGGTCTCCGAGATCTATCACCTTACCGACTTGCCAGTTGGCTTCACATTTCCTAGATCAATTCGCATTACAGTCCTGCCTCCCAAAATGGCGTGCACATTCCGCGAGCCTTGTAAACTTTATATTTTGAACCCAAGCACTTCGTTTTGTGGAACCACATCGAACAACCATCTTGGGACAATGAATGTGGGCAGTACACAGTTAGGAGGGATGACTTGGATTTCCAAATCTTCGTGGGCAAATATGGCGGGACATTCAAATGCAGCTGAGCGATCCGCATTTGGATGCGCATGTCAACCTCAAATTCTCCATGCACGACATGGCACCTCAACTAAAAGTATAGTGCCGAGGCGGTAAAGGGAACTCGCCAGGAAACGGTGCGAAATTGCTGCTTGTACTTGTGGCTTGTCACCAACAATGATGTCAGCTACCTCATCAGCTGAACGATATGAATCTAAATCAATGCCCTGTCGGAGTCTACTGAATCAAATGTATCCGTCTTGTTTTGATCGACCTGACATACTCTATGCCATATGGTTGCGCCATTTTGGGAGGCAGGACTGTATGCGACTACAACTTGTGATTCACAGGCCGTTGCGAGTGCCACGTTGTCAGCCCCCAGCTGTGTGGATCATCACCGACATCGGCCCGATGTGCATGGGGATGAACCTGGTGGTTTCAAACAGCACGGATTGTGGTTTCGCACGTAAGACAGTCGTGCTTCTTTCGCTGTGGGGAGCATCTGTTCATGAGGAACGAGAAAACCGAGGGAAATGATGCGTTATTTGGGCGATATCATCCAGCACGTGAGGCACCTGCCACAGAGTTTCTCACAGAGATTGCAGGTTTAGATGCTGATAAATCCAGCGCCCCTTGCCGCAGTACTGTAGAGTAGAATCCTCGTTGACGAGTGCAGTCAGCTGTACAGAAATGGACGTAGTCACGAGACAACATGATAATCTCGCGTATAAGAGATAGAAAGAAAAGAGAGAGAGAGAGAGAGAGAGAGAGAGAGAGAGAGAGAGAGAGAGAGAGAGAGAGAGAGAGAGAGAGAGAGAGAGAGAGAGAGAAAGTCTAAACAGTGCCGCTGTTAGCTGCGATTCATCCATGTTACGAGTTGATCATGAGCGCGAGCGAAGTGAGAGGCCGTTGCGAGTGCCACGTTGTCATGTGAATCTCCACCGACAACAATAATTAGAGTATATGTAGCTGGTGCCACCGGTGGTGCCTGACACCACCAGCTATATTTTCTAATTTTCGCAAGTTCGTTCGTAAGGTGCGACAAAGAGAAGTTCTTCTAGAGATCTTCTCTGTTCATGACCATTCAATGGCCATGCATACTGTGCTGTACTGGTCCACAACGCATTCGCTTGTGGTGGATGCATGTCGGATAATCATTCAATCATTCGCGTGAAGTTCACGACGTGAACGGGAAGCGCTGGAGGCTCAGCAAGGGGATCCTCAACCTTGCAACTGGAGGTCGTCACATGCATAAAATGTATGTGACGACAAATTATGTACTTCGCTAGCTGCATGCCACATCGCCATCAAGTCAAGCATAAAAAATCAACGACTGCCGAGGGGATACTGGTATTTGACCAACACCTTGTAGGAATT
Source organism: Pythium insidiosum (assembly GCA_022836835.1). NCBI lineage: Eukaryota > Oomycota > Peronosporomycetes > Pythiales > Pythiaceae > Pythium > Pythium insidiosum. The sequence continues at coordinate 258,704 of JAKVDI010000038.1, read as the reverse complement.
TTGTATCCTATCTGGATTCCAAAACGTGTGGATCACAGTGTACAACGAGAAATGGAGTAGAAGGCGCGGTTGCTATGGACTCGGCATCATCTCACGCATCTAGCCTTTCAGTCCCGATGCCATTCCGCATGCGATCGAGACTGAGAAGAAGGTGCCCCAGGATTCCTAATGTGACCTTTAGTGCATCTTGCACTAAAGGTCACATAAAGAATCTCGTCAATCCTCAACGCCTGTACCACGTGCATACATAGAAACACACTGAACCTAACGAAACCTTCGCTTGCTGAAGTGAGGGAGCAAACATCGATTTCGCATGAAAGGCGCAGCGCATCAAGGGTCGCTCATCAGCAGAAAGATCATCGTTCAAAGAAGAGCGGTGGAGACTGCCCAGGGATGGACTCTTTCGGAGAGAAGAGCTGAATGAGTGGCTCTCGTGGCGAGTCTCCCTGTAAAACGCGTACCGAAGCGACACGGACGAGTGTTTTCGGGTCTGTAGCTGTTCAATACTGCTGATTGTGATGCGATACTCGATGGTGCGGTCGAGAAACTCGATCAACTGGTCTTCACCGTCGTCCACTGACCGCTGTTCGTGAGGCAAGAAGTGACCTGGCCGCGCTTCTCTCACTTTACCGTCGTTGTCACTTGCCAATAGGGATCACATTTTCCATGTTCTATGTGTTTGAATTAGAGAGAAAGAGAAATCCTAAAAACTGCCACCAGCGGCTGCGAGTCATTTGTGTTTCGGCTTGATCACGAGCTCGCATTAGACCGACGCTGTTGCTCCCGTCGATCTTCAAGCACTTGCCACAGCATGAGCACCAACACCACGTCCACGCCCGGTGCGACCTCCACATACTCGTCCCTGTGCTCAAAGAGCTCCGCCTTCGTCTTGTAGGTCCTCGCGATGGCCTGACGCGTGCCATCGACTTCTAGGTAGATGACCATGACGCGGTCGCTCCATGCGTGCTGCCGATGGAGCAAGACACGCGTCCGTTGCTTCGTGACGACATTGCAGAAGTCGGCAGCGACGCCCTGGCTGTTGTACGTGATACAGAAGAGCTCTTGCTCGGCGTCCCTGTGCGGCAACACCCGGTACTGGCGATGGAACGTCCGTGACTTGAGTGCGACCACAGGAATCTCGCCTGGTGTCATGATCGTCGTCGTGCTGCTGAACGCCGGGTCAACGAAGTGGAAGATCTCTTGGTTTGTGACAGTCTCGCGCACGGATCGTTCGTTGGAGAAGGTTTTCCGGCGCATGATGCGGAGCTTCATGGGCTCGCGATAGCAGTGGTTGGGACTGGTGGCGACGACGGGGTAGTTGGCTGGTTGAGCGTAGAGCTCCTGTTGAAGCAGGTGGGACGTCGAGCCGCCCATGATGTAGAAGTTGTTTTTGCTTGTGCGACCGAGGGAAAGTTGGAAAGTGAGAGCTTAATAGGAGGAGGTTGCGTTGTGCACCTGTTGCTCGTTGGCACTGTACGATGGATGTCATGCGTGAGTCTTCTCTCTGGTTGAGCAGTGGACATGAAGGAACAGCACAGTAGTCATGGCGGTGGACACTGTGCTGGTCCATTATCTACTGGGCAATGGCTACACTCTCATACTCACGCACCACCACGGTGGTGTGACACCATTGGTGTCACACGCAGTGCTCTCTGACGAGATGGAGTGGTCCACTTTGGCCTTTAGATGGGTGCATGTAGGATTTGCATCCAATCATTCGCGTGAATGGGGGCTGTCGCACGGAGCACTGCTGCCAGGCTGGCAGTGCGAGGGTCACATTGGAGACTCTGCACGACCCTCGTGTCATTCCTCAAGTTTGTGCTGGGCGTCGTACAGCGCATCCAACCATGCTAGGGCAGCATTCGGGCTAATTACACAGTGCGCTTTAGTGACCAAATGGGCATCACCGTATTCAGGATGCGACGTGCCTGCAACTGCAGGCTTCGCTGGCTCCATCCCGTGCCACCATCAAGCGTTGAGAGCTAGCGCCAGCCGAGAGGATGCTGGCATTCGACCAAGATCTTGTTGCCATTTTGCATGCGAAGAATGTGTTGACAAAACACGAGCCTCGTGGCCGCGGCTTCTCTCTCGCAGCACATCTCTATCGGAAGTGCATTGACAAAAGCTCCGTGAACCAAACAGGGGCTTCGCTTGCTGGAATCCGAATCCTCCGAGCAAGGAAACAGACATCGACTTCATATGAAAGGGTGCGGCGCATCAAGCGTCGCGTCCGTCATCGACAGAAAGATCATCGTTCACAGATGAGCGGTGGAGACTGCGCAGAGGCGGAACCTTTCGGAGAAAAGAATTGAAATGAGCGGCTCTCGTGGCGTGTCAAGCGTCGCGCTTTCTGCCTCGTACTTGCTTTCACGCGGAGGTTCGCTCTGCGCTCTGCGCTCTGCGCTGTGCGCTCTGCGCTCTGCGCTCTGCGCTCTGCGCTGTCCGGTGCCAGTTTTGAATTCTCCAAACCCAGCGCACAAGACCGACAGCATTCAAGAGACTCCACCCACACACAAGACCGAGTCATGAAGCTTCTCCAAGTCGCAGTTGTCCTCGTTGCCACGCTCTCCCTTGTGTTCGCTCCAGCCGAGAGCAGTCAGGCGGTGCGCGGCGCCGCTCAATCTGCATGCGACGAGTGCAAGCGAAGCTGCTACATGAACCAGTCAGCTTGCATTGATGGCCGAGGTGCTCGCGCCTTCTGCAACTCGAGGATGTACCGTTGTTTGAGCGAGTGCAAGTGCTGAAGCGTTTCACCCATCAGCGGCGAATACTCTCGTGTAGACAGCGCAATTCAGCCCAGAGTAACCTGCACAATCATCTGCAATCCAGAGATAAATAACTCCGCACAATCAACTGCAACTTTCATCTGCAACTTGAACAATTCACGAGATATGGTCGAGCCACACTGCTCACTTTGTCGTGCTGCTTCATCTGGATCCAAACACCTGAGCGATTTGCGTTCATGGAGTCAGCTACACAGCCAACCTTGCAGTGCCCAGCGAACGTGACGCACCTCGATGAGCAACGTGTTGGCTGAGATGTACTTCACAAACGGGTCACTCACATCCACGTAGTGGTGTGCCGTGTGATTGATGGGTGCCCATCGATCGATGATCTGTGTGAGCTCTGTCGTTGTTCGAGTCTCCCTGTAGAACGCGTACCGAAGCGACACGGACGAGTGTTTTCGGGTCTGTAGCTGTTCAATACTGCTGATTGTGATGCGATACTCGATGGTGCGGTCGAGAAACTCGATCAACTGGTCTTCACCGTCGTCCACTGACCGCTGCTCGTGAGGCAAGAAGTGACTTGGCTGCGCGTCACCTTCATTAGACTCTCGCCGACTGCAGACACGTTTCCGTATCGTAAGAAAGAACGAACCTCTCGTGTTCCGGTCGCCCATGGTGGCGCCACAAACGGTGTGATTGTGATGTGTAAGACCCCCGCGACTGTCCCGATGCGCGACACCACAGGACACTGTTCCGAGATCGGAAAGAAGTAGTTCAGGCTCCCCAGATGCAACACGCAGACTCCGATGAGCTCGCTCAGGACGTCACTGGGTTGCACGGTCGTCCGACTGTCGCCTCCGTTGAGCGGCACCGTATGCGATGGAGAAGCCGTCGCCGTTGCCATGTTGCTGCGTTCACAGAGGTCAGTGAAAGGCTATGAAGGGGTCATTGTCGCTTCCCTGTGGAAATAGATATGGGTGCATATAAAGAACGACCACCAGAAGCGCCACGTCTTCAGGATCTTAAACGGTCGTGAAGACGATCGCCCCTCGTCCTTCATCCTCTGTGCATTGAAGGATCGGCACAAACACATGACCAAGCGCTTCAACGAGGGCGTGTGGACGCATCGCTGTCCCGCCAGTCTCATTTGTCATCTTTCCGGTCCCGTGACCAAGCTGCGAGTTTCTTGCCCAGTATCAAGACATGACGGAGGCCCCCGACGTTGAGCGGTTCGTTGTGAGCCATGCCAGGTCTTTGCTCCATAGTGTTGTGTTAACCGTATGCTACTTGTGAAGACCGTGCACCCCACGCAAGCGCCTGGAGCTCGCACGAGAAGTCGATCGAGAGAGCTCGCTCGTGCTGGACAGCGCCAAGCCCCATTCTCATCCAGCAGCCCCCGTGGCAAGCAAGGCAGATGACCTGCGACAGTTCTGCGAGCACTTTGTGGGTGGCGTGATGCAGCGCGTCGTCGGGAAGCATTGTTGAAGCTGTGCGTGTATCTTCGGCGTGAGTCCCGCATCATATGAGCCCATCGTGTCTTGTCAGTGAGTCGCGAGTGTTGTCGTCATCCGAGCCGAAACACACACACACAACCAAAGACAAAAAATTGAATTCGAGTTGGCAACCCAGGCGTTATGAGGTGTGTCACCACGTGCATTCGTGCATTGGATGCATTGACGCCACCGTCCATGCGGTTGTCCCACTTGGTGGTGCAGCTGGTGCGACGCCCGTGGCGGCATCCACATTCGAGCTGGCGGATCACCACCAGCGTCACATGGCTGGCGCACAGCTTGTCTCCCATCATCGCTTCTCCACGAGTCCGCAGATCTTCCGCGCCACATGGTCCATTGACCGACCACGCACGCACGATCGAAGGATGCGACGGCATCGACCTGACAGTTCCCGATCGAATGGAGACCTCGCCTCGTTCTCGCGAGAACGAAACGAAAACGCAACTTGTTGTTCTCTGTTCTTTGCTCTCTGTCTCTCGCTTTGCCCAAACATGAAAATTGAGAATCTCCCTTCGCACTCCTCTGTCGTGCGTGGGGTGAAGCGGCGCTTCGTGTTCCTCTTTCCAAGCAGAGCGATCTTCGCTTCCTGAGAAGCGTGCGCAGATTCTGGACGGGGTAGGTGTAACGCCTCGCCCCCTTTTTTCTGCAGGCACCACCTGGAAAAGCTGAAAGCGACGCAATTTTAACCTCGTTGTGGTTGGGGTATCAGCGATCGGAGGTCTCCTGCCTGAGCCTGAGCAGCTCCGTTCTTGGCGAAAAAGCGGAGACGAAGAGGAGAAGACGGTGGCTGGTGGTGGCACACAGGCGAGCAGCAGCAGGTCTTGTCGGGCGGGCGGCAGTGCAGTGCACTGTGCACCGACTGTGCAGTGCAAGCGGCACGAAACCAAAACAGCAGCTCGGGCCACGTCGTCCGCCCCTTTTTCCGCGGTGGCAAACTGGATGTCTGTCGCGTAGACGCCAGTTCTTTCCTCGCGACCTTCCTGCGTGCGCACTTGGTCCGCTCATCTCTGCTTTGCTCGGCTTGCTCCGTTGCGGTCACACCACGTTGCTGCCGCCGGACTCTGGACGCCGGACGCTGGACGCTGGACGCTGGACTGGAGACTTGAGACGCCTCGCCTGCCACAGCGATCGATCGATCATTCTCTTCTCCGTCCACGCAGACGAACACGAACACGAACGCGAACACGAATACGATCCGGAGCTCCGGACGCGCGTGCTCTGACCATCGCCGTCCACACCAACACCAACTCCACGTCCAACACCAACCCGCTCGGCGCCTTCAACTGATCGACTGCAGCGACAGCTCGCGTCGCTCTATTTATCCGCCGCTCGTCCTCGCTTCAACATCGTCACCAGCGACCTCAGCATCATCATGGAGAAGGGCGTTGGCGTGTGGCTGCGCGACGCCGAGAGCGAGGAATGGCAGCGCGCCGTCGTCCTCAAGGTGGACAGGGTCTCCGCGTCCACCGCTTCCTCCTCGTCCACGACCCGCGAGTGTGACGTGCGGCTGCGGCTCGCGGACGGCCGCACGGAGCGCACGGTCCGCGTGGACGTGCTCGCGCTCGAGAACGAGAGCGCGCCGCAGGACGTGATGCTGGCCAACAGCCACGACATGGACCTCGTGGAGGACCTGATCCAGCTGCCGCACCTGCACGAGCCCGGCATCTGCCACACGCTGAACGAGCGCTTCAAGATCAACGAGATCTACACGCTCACGGGCGAGATCCTGCTCGCGATCAACCCGTTCAAGAACATTGGCATCTACACCGACAAGATCATGCGCAAGTACATCCGCCACGGCGACAAGCGCGCCACGGGCGTCGAGGTCGCCGACATGCCGCCGCACGTCTTCAGCATCGCCGACAAGGCGTTCCGCGCGCTCATGAACCCGCTCGTCAAGAACGCGCGCGGCACCGCCGACCAGTCGATCCTCGTGAGCGGAGAGAGCGGCGCCGGCAAGACCGAGAGCACCAAGTTTGTCATGCAGTACCTCGCGACCATCGCGCAAAACCTCACACACAAGGACTCGCTGTCGCAGCAGCAGCAGCGCCATTCCGAGACGCAGCGAAGGCGCTCGAGCGCCGCCGTGGCGGTCGTCGACATGGACGACGACGACAACGTCATGAAGCAGGTGCTGTCGTCCAACCCGATCCTCGAGTCGTTCGGCAACGCGCGCACGATCCGCAACGACAACTCGTCGCGCTTTGGCAAGTTCATCAAGATGCACTTCAACGACCGCGGACGCCTCATCGGTGCCGGCATCCAGACGTACCTGCTCGAGAAGGTGCGCCTCGCGTACCAGGCCGAGGCCGAGCGCAACTACCACATCTTCTACGAGATCATCGCGGGCGCCAGCAGCGTCGAGCGCGAGCGCTGGCAGCTGCACGCGCCCAGCGACTTTCACTATCTGAACCAAAGCACGTGCGTCGTGCGCAAGGACGGCGTCGACGACGCGGCGCAGTTCCGCGTGCTCAAGAACGCCATGCAGGTCATGGGCTTCAGCGACGAGGACATGGAGAGCATCTTCCTCACGGTCGCGATGCTGCTGCATCTCGGCAATCTCGAGTTCGACGTCGTGCCCCACGCCGCGTCTGGCGTCGACGGCTCGACCATCTCGCTGCCGCAGTGCGCCGACTCGCTGCAGGTCGTGCTCACGTACCTCGAGATCGACCAAGCGGGACTCGAGGAGGCGATCTGCTTCCGCAAGATCCAGGCCAAGGACGAGACCTACTCGATCGCGCTCGCGCCGGATGCCGCCGAGAACACGCGCGACGCGCTCGCGCGCTTCCTCTACGGCAAGCTTTTTGACTGGCTCGTCGCTCGACTGAACGAGATGATGCACGCGTCGGCGACGACGTCACTCGCTGGCGCTGGCGCTGCAGCGGGAGTGCGTGGCGGGTTCATCGGTCTGCTCGACATCTTTGGGTTCGAGGACCTCGCGCACAACTCGTTTGAGCAGCTCTGCATCAACTACGCGAACGAGACGCTGCAGCAGCACTTCAACCGTACCGTGCTGCGGCTGGAGCAGGAGATGTACGAAAGCGAGAAGATCGAGTGGAGCTTTATCAACTTTCCCGACAACTCGGCGTGTATCGAGCTCATCGAGGGCAAGCCGTTCGGGTTGATCACGGCGCTCGACGAGGAGTGCATCGTGCCGCAGGGCAACGACCGCAACTTTGCGCGCAAGCTTTATCGCCAGCACAAGGACCACGCGCACTTTAGCGCCGACAAGACCGCGCAGGCGAACCACGTTTTCGTGATCCATCACTACGCGGGCGAGGTCGCGTACGACACGTTTGGCTTCTGCGAGAAGAACAAGGACGTGCTGTACCCGGAGATCACGCAGCTGCTCAAGCGCTCGTCGCGTGCGTTCGTGCGCAACCTGCTCAAGGTCGACGCGGTGGCGCCGGTAAAGGGCAGGAGCAGCAGCAACGGTCGCGCGCCTGTGGGTGTGCTCCGCAACGGCAAAAACAATGGCAACGGCACCGCGAGCCGCGTGAGTCTCGGCTCGCAGTTCCGCACACAGCTCAAGGAGCTGCTCGAGACGATTGGTGCGACGAGCTGCCACTACGTGCGGTGCCTCAAGCCGAACGACCAGGCAGCGCCGAGTCTCTTTGTGCCCAAGCGGATCTGCGACCAGCTCAAGGCCGGCGGTGTGCTGGAGGCCGTGCGAGTCAACCGAGCTGGGTACCCAGTGCGTCTCACGCACCAGCAGTTCCTCAAGCGCTACCGTCCGCTCGCGAACGGAGCACTGCTGGCTCGCATCCCCGACGCTGCGGGCTCGGACGACTTTTACGACCCGGACATGCGCAAACAGGCGAGTCAGTGGCTCGTTGACTACCTGCTCACAGCGCACCGCGAGCGCCACCCTGAGCAGTACGAGGACGACGTGCACGCGACCGACAAGCAAGCGGCACGCGTCGCAGGCATCCAGGTCGGTCTCACACGGGTCTTCTTCCGGCGCTCAGCGATCCAGTTTGTCGAGGCGCAGCTCGCGAAGCGCTACGGCGAGTTTGTCGTGCTCATCCAAGCGAGTGTGCGTGGGCTGCTCGCTCGGCGGCGGTACCAGCGCATGCAGACGGCGTGCGCGCTGCTGCAGCGCATCGTACGCGGACATCTCGCGCGCTGTCTCTTCCTCGACATGAAGGAGCGCTACCGTCGTCAACAGCTCGAGCTCGCGCGGGAACGAGAGCGAGAAGCCGCTGCTGCTGCTGCAGCGGCGGCTGCCGCGAAGGAGGCGCTCGCTGAAGACGAGGCGCAGAACCGGCTCACGGCGCGCACGACGGCGTCGTCGGACCCGATCTCGGACGACGACGACGACCTCTTGGACCCGCAGGGACTCCGCTTGACGGACCGCACGACGGCGTCGCGCATGACGGCGCGCAGCACGGCACGCTTCCGCTTCACGAAGGACTACTCGGACGACATGATGTACGGTCGCGAGAGCAACCGTATGACCATTGGCGGTGGCAGCAATGGCTCCGGTCCACAGCGTTCGGTGGCGATGGATCCCGGCGACACGGTGCTGCACGTCGCGGCCAACTGCTGCAACGAGCACGACGTCCTCAAGCTGCTGCAGAACGGCTCCGACATCAACGCGCGCAACCGTCGAGGGCGCACGCCGCTGCACACCGCGGCGCTGCACACGAACCTCGAGGTCGTGGGCATCCTGCTGGACTGGGAAGCCGACGTGTGCGCACAGGACAACGACGGCAACACGCCACTGCACCTGACGACGGACGCGCAGATCGCGCGCATGCTGCTGGAGGCGGGCTGCACGCCCAACATCGTGAACGCCGACGGCCGCACGCCGCTGATCGAGGCCGTGGACCGCGGCGACACGCAGATCGTCAAGTACCTGATGCAGTTCAAGGCGGACGTGCTGTTCCGGGAGCTCAAGCACCACCAGACCGCGCTGCACCTCGCAATCCGCCGTGGCCACTACGCGATCGTCATGGAGCTGTGCAAGACCGAGGACGTGAAGGACCTGATCCTGCTCACGGACCGCAACGAGAACAACGCGCTGCACTTTGCGGTCTCGCGCGACCGCAAGAACGGCCCGCGACTCGTCGACTACCTCATCAAGCACGGCGCCGAGGTGGACAAGGTAAACGCGCGCTTCCAGACGCCGCTGGTCGTGCACATCATGACGACGCGGCAGACCGATCCCGCGATCACGGAGCTGTTTTTGTCGACGGGCGCCGACGCGAACGTGGTGCTCGCGGACGGCTCGACGCTGCTGCACGTGTCGGTCGAGCGCGAGCTCATCGACATTGCGTGCGCGCTGCTCAAGCACGGCGCCGACCTGAACCGCCCCGACGACAAGGGCCGGCTCGTGGTCGAGCTCTGCGACAAGAAGTACCTCAAGAAGCTGTTCAACGCGATCACGTTCCCGCCGTCGCGGCTCGAGGAGAAGGCGCGGCGCGCGTGCATGTCGTGCAACGCGTCGTTCAAGTTTGGCTCGCGGCGCCACCACTGCCGCCACTGCATGCGCGTGTGCTGCTCCGACTGCACGGCGTTCTCGATCGAGATGTTCCGCTTTCCCAAGGAGTTCCCGGGCCGCATCACGGGCGGCGGCAAGTCGGTCAAGGACCCGCAGCGCATCTGTCGGACGTGCCACGCCGTGTTCAAGATGCGCTCGGCGCAGAAGGAAAGCAAGTCGGGCTTCATGGCGCGCGTGCTCGGCTACGAGTGGGACGAGATCACGTCGCGCGACTCGTAGCCGTGCAGGAAGGAAGTAGAGTACTGTAGTAGAACAGGTTGGTGTCTCTATCTAGTAACAAGTAATACGACTCAAAGCTGAAGCTGAGGCGGACCTCGGTCGATCCATTCATTTGATCACCGTGAGCGTCATCATCACGCCGTGTTGGCCGCCGCGCCCTTGGCGAGCGGGTCCACGGTCGGCAGCACGTAGCCGCAGTCCATGCGCAGCCCGAGCTGGTTGCGGCCGTTGCTGCTCGCCATCCCCGGGAAGCAGTCGCAGCGCCCTTGCACGTGGTTGCAGAGCCCGTTGTTGGAGCAGTCGACGTTCTCAGTTGTGCCACGCACCGAGCCGCCGACGCCGTCCGACTGCACGACGAACGAGCGCAGCGCCGCCGTCGCGCTGGGCAGCGGCGCCACGCGCAGGTCGGGCACGTCGCCGAACGCCGTGAGGAACTCGACCGAGATGACGTTGGGCGCTGCGCCGCCGCCGACAAGCGTGCACGCCGTCGCGCCGCTCGAGAAGCTCACGCGGACCTCGCCGCCGATGGACGCGAGCGCCTCGAGCGCTGCCTTGAGCGTCGCAGCGCTGGCGTCGCTCGGCAGCGGCGCCGTCCAGTCGCCTCGGAAGCCGAGCTGGAACGTCGTCGGCGCCGCGACCGAGCACGAGAGCAGCTGCAGCTCGGGTCGCTGGTTGGGCGTGCGCGGGTCGTCGCCGCGCGGGCAGCGGCGCATCGCGCAGTCGTGGCCGTGGAAGCCGCGGTCGCACAGGCAGACGTGCACCTTGTTGAAGTCCCAGCGCAGCGGGTCGTTGGGCGTCGCGCCGTACGTGATGCCCGGTACGAGCGGGTCGCCGTTGACGCGCGCCTCCAGCGCGAGCTGCGCCATCGAGAGGCAGCGCCCGTGGCCGCTGCAGGGCACGTCGTTGACGCCCGGACACTTCATGCGCTCGCACGCGGCGCCCTCGAACGGCGTCGGGCACGCGCACTCGCCCTTGTTGACGTCGCACGAGCCGACGCCCGAGCAGGTCGCGAGCTGGTGCGCGCGGTTGGGCGCGATCGGCAGATCGAACCACGCGAGCCCGCGCGGACACGAGCGCACCGAGCAGTCGCCCGCGGTCCAGCCGTCGACGCAGAAGCAGCGGAACTGCGGCGCGCCCGAGCAGTAGCCGTGGCCGCTGCACGGCGTCTCGCCGGGGCACCGCGTGATGGTCGAGTCGGCGGCGCCGCAGTCGCCGCGGTCGCCGAAGCGCGCGTTGCCCGCGCTCGTCGTGAACCCGAGGAAGCACGTGCAGACGCCCGTGGTCTGGTCGCACTTGCCGCGGTTCGAGCACACGTCGTTCTCCTTGGTGCCTTCCTCGCCCTTGGACACGAGCAGCCGCGGCGAGCTCCCGACGCCCGCGTGCACGAGCCGCGAGCCGTCGCCGACGAGCAGCGGCTGCGGCCCAAAGTTCTGCGTGAACTCGATCGTGACCGAGTTGCCGTCGGGTGTGCACGCTGTCGTGCTCGTGCCGCCGTACAGCACGTTGACGCCCCGCAGCGTCGTCAGCGCCTGCGCGAGAGACAGAGAAGAGTATCAGCTCACTATCCATGCGCTCGCGAACGGTCCACGGCGGCGCCAGACGTACGTTGATCTTTTGGCTCATGATGTCGGCGCGGTCGGCGGCGCTGATCGGGACCGTCGTGACGCCGCGGAACGAGAGCGTGAACGTGCCGCTCGTGGCGGCGCAGAGCACGGTTTGCTTCTCGTTCTTCTGCAGTCCAAAGAGGTTGTCGGTCGCGCCGCCCGTGAGCGGATCGTCGCCCGTCGCACAGCGACCTACACGAGGCAAAGAGCATCGGACGTCAAGGGGTCGAGACAAAGAGACCACAGGAGGAGAAACCAAAAGCACGGACGCTTGGAGCAGTCGCCGCCTTCAAAGCCGTCGTCGCAGACGCAGCCGTACACCATGTCGCTGTCCCAGACGCTGTCGTACGGGAAGACGGTGCCGAGTCCCGGGTCCTTGCGCGACGCGTGTAGCCGCATCGACCGACAGTCGCCGCGCTTGTTGCAGTCGGCCGGACACGCCACTGAATCAACAAACACCACGGGATCAAAACGCGGCACTCAAGGCAACACGCGTCTGCAGTTCAAAGCACGCACAGCGATTGCAGGAGAGTCCCGTGAAGCCCGCGTCGCACTGGCACTTGCCCGTCGTAAAGTCGCACGTGCCACGGCCCGAGCAAACCGCAGGCCGATGCGCGACGTCGGTCGCGACGGCCATGTCGCCCCACGCTCGCCCCATGGGGCACGTGCGGCGCGAGCAGTCGCCAGCGGTGTAGCCATTGGAGCACGTGCACACGCAGCCATTGCCGAGGTTGGAGCACATGCCATGGCCGCTGCAGGCGTTGGGACAGCACGCGAGCGCGGCAGGCAGCAGCACGAGCGCGGCCAGCAAAAGCGACGGCAGCAGCGAAGGAGCTGCTCGCGCTGGCATGGCGTATTGGAAAAGCAAAGAGCAAGAGAGCAAGAGAAGAGAGAGAAGATGACACGCAATGGAGCTCTATTCCTCGGAGTCTATTATGGCTGCCGTTGGTGGTTGCGTGACCGTCCGTTACCGATGACGTCGTTTCATGATCCATCTGAGTCGGTCTCAGATGCTTTGATTAGTGTGGTCCACCTGAAGAGCTCCTCTGAAGTTCCGCTCCAGCCATCGTTCCATCCACCACACACACACCAAGTCACATCCAAATGGTCTTTCGCGCATCAGCGATCGCGATTCGCGCGGCGGCGCGACGCCTCACGGGCGCTACACAGCTTCCGCGCACGACTGGTGGCTTCAGCCATGCGCGCCGTCTCCAGCGCTGCGCGTTGATGCCTCGCTCGGTTGCCACCGACGCCAGCATCAACCTCCACCAGCATCATCATCGTCGACTGTGCATGGCGTCGCGCGCGTTCTCGACCGCGATGGACGCGGAGGCGGGTCGCCACGCGCTCGCCAAGGCGCACGACGCCATCGAGCGCGACGACATTGACGAAGCCATGAAGCACCTGAGCATCGCGGCGCATCTGGACGTCGCGGACGCGCAGTACCTGCTCGGTTCGCTGCTGCACCAGGACGAAGGCGACGACAGCGAAGGCGCCAGCGACGACACCGACGACGCGGCGCAGCTCGTGGCCGACGCCGAGACCAACCGCCAGCGCGCCGCCGATCCCGACGAGCCGCAGGACCTGCGCACCATCCGCAAGCGCGCGCGCGCCGCGTACAAGCAGTATCTGCTGAGCCAGCGCAGCGACGCGAGCACGCCGACGGGCACGCGGCTCGCGCGAAGCATCGTGCAGCGCGCGACGCGTGCAGAGCTCGACCGCGCGTTCGGCGTCACGCTGACGCAGCTGCTGGACCCCGCGACGGAGCTGCGGCCGCTGTCGTCGGTCGCGGCCGACGAGACGGCGGCAAACGCGGTCGGCGACGTGACGCAGGCCGTCGAGTGGCTGCGACGCGCGGCCGCGCACGGCCACCGCGATGCGCACGTGTACCTCGGCAACCTGTGCCTCGAGCAGGAGCCGCCGCTGGCGACGCACGCGCTCGAGTGGTACTTCCGCGTGACGCCGCCGCGGCTGCAGAAGGATCCGCACCCGGACGCGCTGTTCAACATTGGCATGCTGCTGCACGACGGCGTCGAGAACGCCGAGCCCCCGATCGCCGCCGACCGCGCGGCGTCCGTGCCGTTCTTCGTGCAGGCCGCCGAGGCCGGCGACGCGTCGGCGCAGTTCTTCATGGGGCAGCTGCTGTTCCACGGCGACGACGAGCTCGGTATCCTCGCGAACGCGCGCAACGGCATGGCGCTGCTCGAAAAGGCGGCGGAGCAAAACCACAGCGGCGCGCTCTTCTTCCTCGCGCAGCTCTACCGCTCGGGCGACGCGCAGCACAAGATCAAGCCCAACCACGACCTCTTCCTCCACTACTTGGACCACGCCATGCAGGCCGGCGACGAGGACGCGCTCTTCTGCATGGCCGACATGTACTTCCACGGCAGCGATGGCTTTGACCGCGACCTCGAGCAGGCGCGCCTCTTCTATGAGGCGTCTGCCGAGGCCGGTAGCGCCGACGCCTTCTGCTGCCTTGGCGCGTTGTACTACAATGGCGAGGGCGTCAAGCGCGACTACGAGAAGGCGTTCATGTACTACCAGGAAGCGGCAGACCGCCACTCGATGGAGGCGTGGAAGAACCTCGCGGACATGTACTACTCGGGTCGCGGCGTCCCGAAGAACAAGGCGACGGCCGAGTCGATCCTCAAGATGCTCAAGAAGATGGAGGAAGAAGAGGAGGAGCAGTAGACCAGAGAGATAGACACACACATCACACGAGATAGAAAACCAACCGACTTACATACATGCGTACATGCCACTTCCATCACAACATGCGTCGTGTATGATTCGGACAGTGGATCACCGGAGCTGCATTGGGTCTGCGAGCACTTCGATGGTCGAAATAGGGAATCGTGGGTCTATTCGAGCGGCGTAGCGAGGCTTGGCGTCCACTGGCGGCGGAACTGCAGCTGGAACTGGAGCTGGAGCTGGAGCTGGAGCTGGGGTCGCCACCGGTTCGTTGGGAGTCTCCACTGATTCAGTGGTCGACGCAGCGTCAGTGTGTTGTTCTACAGGTAGCGCAGCATCCGTAGTTGTCGAGGGTGCGCTTGTGGCTTCCGTGGTCGACTCTGCTGCTGCTGCAGTTGCTGGCAATGTTGTGTCGTCAGGCGTCGACTGGTGTTGGGTTTCGCTTGTTGCCGTGGACTCGTCATCCTGCGCTTCTTCTGCTGGTGCTGGGGGCTCCGAGCGCACTGCGACATCCCCGCAAAGTCATTCATCAATGACCGCAACTATTGAGCCAACCACACGATGCAACAACTTTTTACGTACAGTACTTGTCTGTCGCCGCGGCAGCTTCCTCCGAAATGCTCACGAATCCCGTGGAGGACCCGATCGTCGACCGACAGGACGACGGCAAGCGATGCAGGACGCCATGGCCGACCTCCGCGCCAAGGAATCCGCCGTCGTCGCCCCAGCGGTTGTGCGGTGAGATGGTCACGACGCGCACTTGGTCGCTCTTGACGCTACACACAGTTCAGTTCCGCTCTCTCTGTCAGTTCGCAGTCAAGAGAGAGAGAGAGAGAGAGAGAGAGCGCGAAAGTGAAAGCGGCATGAGGCAACACCCAAACAAACCTGTAGACGTAGCACTGGAAAGCGTCGTCCACTGCGTCGAGAATCTCCTCCTGCAGATCCTCGGGGTCGCGGAACACGCGATGCGGCGTCCCCAAGAGATAATCGACGTCGGCCTCCAGCCCTGCGGTCTCAGCAGGAGATCCCGGCGCCACGTGCTGTCATCAAAGCCCAGCGTCAGAAAGAGATGGTGCTTGGACGCATCCTTGGTATCGATCTATACGTACCAGCACGTGAAGCAGCTCATCGTCCGCGTGCTCGAACGAGTCGAAGCGAATCGTGACGCCGAGTAATCCTTTGCCGTGCCATCGGCGACTCGGCGTCAGCAGGAGCTCTGTCAAGTTGCAGTACGCAGTTACCAACCGACCACGACGAGCTACGAGACACAGACAGATTAAAATGCACGTACGGCGCGTGGTCTGAGCCTTGGAGTTGAACACGTCGATCTGCATCGCGCGTTCCTCGCTTTGCGCCAGCAGCTCCATGAACGTCGCGTCCTTGGTGTCGAGGCGGATGCCGTTGGCCGCGACGACAAAGTCGAAGAACGACACGAGACCAGCACGCGACGCCGGCGAGCGCTCCTGAATGCCGAGCACGCGGAAGCCGCACGTGGAGGCGTCTGCGAACGCCTCTGCGTCGTTGTCTGCCTCGTGGTGCTCGCGCTGCGGCGCATGATCGTCCTCCGCGGACGACGCGTTGCCCATCGTAATGGACTTTGCTTTGTTTCCCCAGAGTTGCCTTCGCCACGTGGAGAAATGAGAGGAAACAAAAAATGATGCGAAAACAGGATTTCAGCTAAAATCGTTTTTACACACTGTTCAAAGATAGTTTAAACGGTGATTTGAATGTACTGGATTTAGGGCTATCGTGGACCGGAACGTACGTCAGCAGCTACGGGACAGTGTCACGTAGCTACACGCTGTATCAACACTGTTACTGAGTCGGTAGCTCGTCATCATCGCAGGCCACTTAATTGACGGTTGAGCACGCTGCGCGTGTTGATGTGATCTTCACTTGGCGCAGAGAACTGGACCGTTCGGAAGAAGCCTCGTCGCGTGCGCAGCGAAGAGCCATCCAGCAAGAAGCCGTGCTCGATGAACGTCGCCACCGGTATCCGGCGGTGGGACGGTAATGCATCGGTGGTGTCTTCGAGTTCAAGACGCACGCTACTGCGCAACAAGCTGCGGGCTCGAATGGGGATTCCAAGTAGCTCCTCGACATCGAGGCGGGCATAGGCTCGCGTTGCAGTGGATTGGCTGCCTCGTTTCACAGTCGAGGCTTGCAGCTGTGGGTGCAGGCGTGACTCGGGCACGACCGCAGTCAGCGCACCTGATTGTTTCGCGAAAAAAGTGGTAACGATGTAGCGAACGAGCGCAATCATCGCTGACCCCAGCACGCTCCAAAGCACGACCTCCAACAGTGGCTGATACACGACACGAAGAATGCGTGGTGGCGTCGCAGTTTGCGCCTCGATCTGGTTGGGATAGGCGTTGGAGTAGGCAACGAAGCCCTCGAAAGATTCGGCGTCTGCGAGTCGCTGATGCTCAATCGCAGCCTTCACTCCACTCATCCCAAAGATCTCAGCGCGCTTGGCGTAGGCTGCGATGATGGAAACTACGAAGACTTCATGCATAGCGATGCGTGTTCGTCGTGCAACACTATACGCGAGACGCTCGGAGCACGCAGTCACGCCGTTCCAGAGCCAGATGCAGACGATCAGCACAATGACCCAAAATCGCAGCGTCGAAAGAAATGCCTGGACCTTGCCTGATACCGCCTCGGTCCACGTCCACACAACAGAGCTCGCGAGCACAACAAGCCATGAGATGATCTGCGAGAACAGCATCAGCAGTGCGAACGGCGAGCTGCGCAGTAGCGGGCACGTGAGCACGCCCTCACAGTTCTCCAGACTCGCCGTGGACGAGCTCTTGCTTGTCAGAGCGTCCAGCGGTCGCACGCGCGCGGTCTCGAGCGCTGGCCAAAGGACGCCCTGCAGGATCTCCAGCGTTGCAAGAAGACTGATCCACAGCATAATCACGTCGACGACCAACACAGCGACGTACAACGACCCGGACGACGAGTAATTGATGAGTGTCTGGTGCTTGAGCGAGCCACTGTTCGAGAGTGTGAACACGCTGACGCTGTTTTCGCATATCAAGAACGACATACCGAAGAGCTGCAACCAATGCCCCGTGAGCCACGACTTGTTCTGCAGGAAACGCAAGAGCTGAGGCGCCGCTGCCCCCGCGAAGCCGCTGTGGAAGCGGTCAGAGCTGGCACAGCCGACAAAAGAAGCGACAGCGGGGCGGTCTTCCTCGCCAACGCGCGACTCGAAGCCCTCGACACAGACAACACGACCGAGCTGTGCTGTGTTCCCGATGACATCCAGCAGTTCCAACGCCTCGCTTTCAGCGGCGCTGTCGGGCGTCGTGATCCAGTCCTCCTCGTTTACATCGCTTAGCGGCGATTGTGCGGCCACTCCGATATCTGGCTTCCACACGAAGAGCACGGGCTTCTCCGGGAGATGGTAGCGAAAGGTGAACTGCTGCACCAGTCGCGAGCGACAGACCGCTGGACGACGATCCATGCGGAGCACCTTGCACGCAGCCCACGCAACGGCGTCCACGCGCATGGATGCCACGAACACGAGCCTCGCGACGGTCGCGTTCGAGTCTGAAGGGCCGATTCGGCAGTTTTCTCCCATCGCATGCAGGAAAAATGATCCACCGATTGGGTAGATGCGGTCGCATTTGTCAAAGAAAGAGGTCCAGCCCGACGCTCGAGGCAGCGGTGCCCGAGATGCGACGTGACTGAGGTTCATCACCGGTCGCAGCGGCTCGCGTTGCAGTGCCTGGAACCCAACAGCGGAGAACGAGAACGTCTGTGTTGGACCGATCCAGCGAGTCTTAAACCAGAAGTCGCGGATGTCCATGAGCGTCACGAGCATAACGACGATGATGTCCAACAACACGTGTCGGCGCCATGACGTTCGCTGCGTTGACGCCAACGTGTCGCCCATTGTCGACGACTGACCGAGTAGCTGGGTTTATCGCTTACTTGGTGTGATGTCACGTGATGAACTCTTCCACCACCAGCAGTGTCTTGGGAATGGCCGTAGCGGTCTCTCGCTATTCCTGGCGACTGGCGCTGGGTTGGTTGACGCACACACGATCCCAGTTCTCATGCTGTCTTCAGGAGTGTCAGTCTCTCTAGCGTAGGCAACTTCGCTCCACTTAATTGGCTCGTGCTACCGCAGGCCGCGTAGAACGCGACCTTCCTCCTTGCTTGGCTCTTGAAAGGGTGACGAGCTCCTCGATGTCTGAATGGGCTCGAAGAACCCAATGCGGGGATGGAGCTGTCCATCAAAGTGCACGATCCCATGATCCAGTAACAGCGCTGACCGAAGATGAGGTCGCGACGCAGTCTCCATTGTCTGGTGGCTGCGGATAAAGCTTCGCGCTCGGATGGGGATATCCAGCACCCTTTCGACCACCAGTCGCTCGTACTCGATCGCTGTGTTAGTGGCAGCGACACTGCTACTGAGCGCGGTACCGCTTGGAGATCGACGTTGGCGCAGCTGAGATGGTTCAACGCGCTCAAACAGTTGGTTCTCGCTCAGTCGACTCACGGGCATGGGAGCAATCTGCGAGACACGAGGCCGCAGACGATTCCCTGCGAGCCGCACGACTGCGATGACCACGCACCCGAGCAAACTCCACGCGACGATCTCCACCAGCGGGCGGTACACGAGCCAAAGCAACTCGCGCTGCGTGCCCTGCTGATCCAGCAACGACTCGGGAACAGTGTTAGCGAACGCGATGTGGCCTTCAAACGCCTCCGCGTCTTCCACGCGCTGGCCGTCCATGACGTACTTCATGCCGCCAATGGCGAAGAGCTGCTCCCGTCGAAAGTATGTGACGACTGCCGTGACGATCATCACTTCATACGTCGCGACACGGGTTTGCCGCGTGACAGCGAACGCGCGACGCTCAGAGATGATCACGACAAGCGCGTTCCAAAATGTGTTGCAAATGATGAGTACGATGACCCAAATGCGCAGCGTCGAGAGATACGCCTGGACGCGGCCGAGCGGATACATGGTCCACGTCCAGATGATGGCGTTCGCGAGCACGACGATCCACGACACGAGCTGCGAAAACAATGTAAGCGCTGCGACAGGAGTGCTTCGGAGGAGCGAGCTCGTCAGGACACCGCGCGTGTCTGCCAATGCGAAGAATGATCGGCGCCGAGTCATCAAAGCCTGAGAGCGCATACGAGGAGACGATACCACTTGTAGCTGTACGATTGGCCACACAACATGCCTCGCGACGTTCATGAGATTCAGAATGCTCAGCAGCAGTAGCACAACGTCCACGACAAGGACAGTGAGGTAGAGAAGCCCGAAGCACGAGAAATTAACGTGCGGCCGATTCTCCACCGTCAAGAGCCCAATGCTGGTCAAGGATTCCTCAACACGGAAGAGCTCGATGCAGTTCTCCCGGATCAAAAACTCCATCCCAAGCACGTTCAGCCAGTCACTCGTCAGCCACGCCTTGTTCTGCTGAAACAGCGCCAGCTCAGGCGCGTGTACACCAGCGAACGCTGCACGAAACGCACTCGGACTGCCGCATCCGAAGATCGACGTCGCATATCGACCTGGACCCTCGTACGCGAAGCCCTCGACACACACGACGCGACCGATAGGCGTGCTCTCGGCGATCACTGACAGCAACTCGAGCACCTCGCTCTCGCCGGCACTCGACGGCTCGAGCATCCACTTGTCTTCCGTGTCGTCCCATCGAGTGTCCCAATCGGACAGTGGCTCCACGTCATCGACATGTCGTGTTGCATAGGCGACTCGTCTCGGTCGCTCGTCGAAGCGGTAGGCCGTCGGGACGCGCTGAACAAGTCGAGTGCGACAGAGAGTGGGGCGTCGGTCTGGGCGCAGGATCTTGCAGGCGGCCCACGCGACTGTGTCGGCGCGGATGGAACTTGACATGACAAGCGTTGGGACGTGATGACTCGCGACTCGGCAGTTGCGTCCAATCGCCTGGTGGAAGAACGCGCCTCCGATGGTTGAGATGTTATCACAAGCTTGGAGAAACGAGACCCAGCCTGATGCTTGTGTGCTGTGTGGGGTGGTCCGCCTGAGCGGTGTCGGCTGCTCATCGAGCAAGCTCCAGACGACGAACGAGTACGACAGATCGGGTCCGATCCATCGGGCCTTGTACCAGAGATCTCCGAGATCTAAGATGAGCGTCCCTAGTACCACGACCAGCTCGATGACGAGCGTGATACGAGCTGACCGCACCGGTGGACTAGCGAACTGTCGCGAGGAATTGACGATCGCCACGAGAGTGCTGGTGCGCGGAGCATCCTGCTTGTGGGCGGTCATCATCCACTCCAGAACGCTTGTGCGCAATGCGTCCAACCTAGAATAGCTTGAGAGATCTGGGTAGTTTCGCCCTTAAAGGTTGATAGTTCTGACAGGTCAGTTCAGCGTAGCGGTTGAATGAAGCCTCGCGAACCCTCGTAACGATGGTCACCGACCGGTAGCACGTCGCCAAGTGTGGCTGGGAACCCGATTCTTGCGCGCATCCGACCACCATCCACTTGAATGCCGTGGTCAAACAGCAGCGCAAGACGAAGATGGCGCTCAGAGCTGTGACGCAGGTGTGTAACCTCCATCGCGTGACTGCTGCGCACAAGACTTCGCGCTCGAATGGGAACACCAAGCGTATCCTCGATCACACAGCGCTTGTATTGACCCTCTTCAGCAGGCCTTTCACATTGGTTTGTGTTCAAGACCGGCACGAGCTCAACCTTGTGTCGGCGCGTCGCGAAGAAAATAAAACGTGTGACGACGACGGCGATGCACCCGAGCAGACTCCACGAGACGATCTCTACGAGCGGGCGGTACACGAGCCACAGTAGATTAGGTTGCGTGACTTGCTGGTCAAATTGCGACTCGGGGATCGTGTTGGCAAACGCGATGTGGCCTTCGAACGCGTCGGCATCCTCCACACGCTGACCATCCATGACGTACTTCTGACCGCCGATCCCGAAGAGATGCTGGCGTCGCACGTAAGTAACGATCGCTGCGACCATTAGAACCTCGTAGGTCGCAATGCGCGTGCGCCGCGCGATAGCGAAGGCGCGACGCTCCGTGATTACCACGACAAGCGCGTTCCACAGCGCGTGACAAGTTATCACACCGAGGATCCAAAAGCGCAGCGTCGAGAGATACGCTTGGATCCAACCCCTTGGATCCTCGGTCCACGTCCAAATGATGGCGTTGGCGAGCACCGTCATCCATGAGACGACCTGGGAGGCGAGCAGCAGCGGCACGACGAACGCGCTCCGCCAGAGCGAGCTCGTCATGACACCGGAGACATCGGTCATCACGTCCCCGTTGAGCGATTCTGACTCGGGCGTAAGCGGCCGAACAACTCGACGCTGGCGCCACCATGGGCCAACAAAACGAGCATAGGAAGTCACGATATTGACGACGTTGAGCACCGCAAGTGCAGAGTCGATGGCGATCATCATGACATATAGACCGCCAAAACACGAAAAATTGACCTTTGTGTGGTTCTCGAGCGTCAAGCGCGCGCCATCCTCCTCAACACGGAAGAGCTCGATGCAGTTCTCCCGGATCAAAAATTCCATCCCAAGCACGTTCAGCCAGTCACTCGTCAGCCACGCCTTGTTCTGCTGAAACAGCGCCAGCTCAGGCGCGTGTACACCAGCGAACGCTGCACGAAACGCACTCGGACTGCCGCACCCGAAGATCGACGTCGCATATCGACCTGGACCCTCGTACGCGAAGCCCTCGACACACACGACGCGACCGATAGGCGTGCTCTCGGCGATCACGGACAACAACTCGAGCACCTCGTTCTCGCCGGCACTCGACGGCTCGAGCGTCCACTCGTCTTCCGTGTCGTCCCATCGAGTGTCCCAATCGGACAGTGGCTCCACGTCGTCGACATGTCGTGTTGCGTAGGCGACTCGTCTCGGTCGCTCGTCGAAGCGGTAGACCGTCGGGACGCGCTGAACAAGTCGAGTGCGACAGAGGGTGGGGCGTCGGTCTGGGCGCAGGATCTTGCAGGCGGCCCACGCGACTGTGTCGGCGCGGATGGAGGCTGCAAATACCAATTGCGGCACCACGATGGATCCGTTGCTCCCCCCTGTGCGGCAGTTTTCACCGATCGCGTGGTGGAAGAAAACATCTCCGATGGCGTAAATCGAGTCGCATGAGGCGAGAAACGAGCTCCATCCTGAGTGGCGGTGCGGCACAGACGCAGGGTTCGAGCGCACGTCGGTCAAGTTGAAGAGAGGGACAAGCGGCGTGCGTTGGCGGTCCTGAATGCTCCACACGAGAAACGAGTACGTGTAGTCTGGCCCCATCCATCTGGTCTTGAACCACAGGTCGCCGATGTCGGCGGCGAGCAGCATGAGCGCGACCACGATCTCGAACGATAGCTGCAGCGAAGAGCTGCAGCTCAAGGTCGCCAACGCCCATCGCATGTCGTGATCTCGATTGTTGTCCTCAATGACGGCTGCAACCAAAATACTCCAACCTGGCCAAAAGCGTCACTCAGTGAAGAACTGGGAGACGCCTGGCTGTGTCGATAGGATCCGCGAACTCAGAGCGCGTGGCCCACGTTGGAATCGCCCCAAAAAACCCTCGGCGACCCCGCAGCCGTGAGCCGTCGACGAGCAGGAGGCCGTGGTCCACGAGTGTTGCAGACTGCAGAACGCGGTGGCTCCTCTCGTCTTCTCTGACCTCGATATCCATCGCGACCCAGTTGCGAATGAGACTTCGCGCGCGCAGTGGAACCCCCAGCAGCTCCTCGATCGGCAGGCGCCTGTACCGCCGAGAGGGCAGAGAAATCGGAGTCACCACATCGCTTGACTGAGGACCTGGCACGATGCGCTCAATCCCACCAGAGTGGCCCCATGCCAGTGCAGTCGTCGGTGCTACTGCAACGTTGGGCATTGCGACAACACGTTGCAGACTCGAGCGTCGGCACACCGTGGCCATATGTCGCAAATAGCGCGAGATCGCGATCACTGCAGCACCCGCGAAGCTCCACGCAACGATCTCGACGAGCGGCTGGTAAACCGTCCACGCGACGGCGACAGGCGTCATCAATGTGTCCTCTAACCCCTCGGGATACGTGTTAGCGAACGCAATTTTGCCGTCAAACGCCTCCGTATCGGTGACGCGCTGACCCTCCAGCGCTTGCTTAACGTCGCTTATCGCGAACAATGAATCACGGTAGGCGAACGCGACTGCGGTCGCGACAACGAGCACCTCGAACATGCTCACGTACGCGCGCTTCACGAAGATATAGGCGTGTCGCTCGGTAAGAAACACGAACACGTTCCACATCGTGTTGAGTGCCACGAGCACGAGCACCCAAAACCGAATTGTCGAGAGGAAGGCGCGCACACGACCATAACGCGTCTCAGTCCATGTCCAGATAACCGAGTTCACGAGCACGACCGTCCACGATACGAGTTGCGAGACGAACGT
The DNA here is from genome assembly GCA_022836835.1 of Pythium insidiosum. Taxonomy (NCBI): domain Eukaryota; phylum Oomycota; class Peronosporomycetes; order Pythiales; family Pythiaceae; genus Pythium; species Pythium insidiosum. The sequence goes on along the minus strand of JAKVDI010000038.1, from coordinate 235,026 downwards.
GAGTACTGTGAACGGCGTGCTGCGCAGCATGCGACGTGTGAGAACGTCGACGTAGTCGGACGACGTGACAAGTGCGCTGTGATCGTGCGGTATCCACGGGATCGTAGCCATGAGCTCTGTAGTGCTTAACAAGTTCACGGTCACAACGAACAGATCAATCGCGATCACGAGGACGTACAGCGGACCCGACGACGAAAAGTTAATCCGCGTACGGTGTGTCAACGTGAGCGTCAGAGATCCATCGCGTTGCTTTTCGACGACATGAAACAGCGAGATGCAGTTCTCGCGCATGAGAAAGTGAAAGGGGAATATTTAAGTTCTGTTGCTGTAGTAATGAACTCCTGTTTGTCGTATCCAAAGTAATGAACACCCGTGTGAAGTTGCCAGAAAGCAACAGATATTCATCAGGTCGCGTTCGACCCGAATCCGACCTCCAAAGGAGCAACAAGAAATCATCACATTTGACAACCAGTCAGCAACAGCGATTCACAAGTCACAGATTTAGTGGTCACTTCAACTTGAAGGTGTTCGGCCATGCAGGCTAAGAAACGAACGGATAGAGGGCCATCAGCACACGTGCTGCTCCGCATACTGCAATCATGTGCTAGCTGGCAGGCGAATAGCTCTGGATCCTTGTCCAGACACTATCTGGTCGGTCATATGCCGAACTAGCTCTCTTTAACTTCTCTCCCGTGGCGTCGCACTTCGGGGCCCGGAAGATCTCACTCTCCAAGATGGCCAACATCGACGAAGCAACGGCTGCGCTTCTGCACATAGAAGATCTCGATATCTTCGACACAAGCTCGGAGCTGGACTTCAGCGGTGACGTCTCCGACGACGCTGGCGGGGATGCAGCAGCCCACAGGCCTCGAAGGGTGTTCAGAGTCATCGGTGTCTATGGCAGCGTCCGCCGTGCGATGCTTGCTATGGAATCAGGCGACCGCAACCGTTACGCATATTCGACGAGGTACATCACGGGGCAGCGTGTCGTTCTCGTCTACAAGTGCCAATCACATGTTGGCTGCGAGCACAGGATCAAGATTCGCGAGGTCCGGACCGAAGCGTTGGGCGTATTCAACTACCAGGTCGAATCGCATGGTGAACATGGCGACCTTCGCGTTGTCGTACCACGGCGTGGAATACACCCAGCTATTCGAGATGAAGTTGATGCACTCCTCGAGTCAGGGTTCGGAGCGATGCGCGTGCGAGCGTACTTGCAGACTCGGTACAAGGAGGACCCTGATGCCCTCGACCGTATTCCGACCCAGACACAGCTGAACAACCGGAAGGCGTACTTGGTTCGACGTGCAGGTGGCCTGTGGGACGTCACGAACTACGCGGCTTTCAACGCTTGGGCGAGTCAACGCATATGCCAGGATCGGGCCACATTTGAGTCGGTGTCGGACGACTTGGATTCTCGCATGGACGATCTAATCATCCTGGCATCCTTCGTGATTCAAGCAAATGATGCTGACCGGTCTCCAACGTTTGGTGTCGTCGTGTCTTCGCGCCGTGTATTCCGGAACCTTTTACGGACCGTAGAATGCCAGGGTGCCCAGGTCTCGTGTAGCACTGATGGCACGTACAAGCTACACTTTGGGGGCTGGACGCTCGTCGACGTTGGTACTCAGATTGTTGCGGCATCGACGAAATCCCGGGGCACATACGTTCATCGCTTTGTGCCTTGGGCGTACATGTTTGTCCGGTCAGAGTCAAGTGAAGCCTACATTCACATGTTTGAAGCCGTTCGGACTGCTGCCCTAGAGTTCTTTGATGTGCAGCTGAAGGTGGCCTACGCAAGCTTGGATCACTCAGAAGCGATTGCATCAGCATTCGCCACCGTCTGGCCACGCGCAGTACTACTCACCTGCTGGCCACACCTTGTTCGTCAAGCATTCAAGAAGAAGATCTTGCTAACGGACCCTGACTTGTTTTCCACGATGATCAAGCCGCATTTGTTGCTGCTGCACGCTGCGCGTAGCCATGCGCAGTTTCTCGTCCTGGCAAGAATCATCACATCGTTTTGGATCGAGTCAGAACAGTGGGACTACGCGCACTGGTTTCGGAGCGTCTACCTCACCACGAGATGGGAAAGGTGGCACATCCGTGCCGGATGCCCTGGCGTTATCCCGAGTCAGCAAGCGATCGAGTCTCATCATAGCGCGATCAAGCGAATGTGTGCACCATCTTCCCACGCATCGACATCGTCTGTGCTCGAAGGGATCATCCCGCGTATCTTACAGATGGACGCCGAGCAAAACTGCCCCATGGATGTGTATCACTTCCACGAGGGCCCTCTGCCTGTCAACGCGCTTGTCGACGCCCAACAACTCATTCAAAACCAAGCCAACTACCGAAACGTCTATCAAGGCAAAGGGAAGAAGAAGCGACTGCATGCAGTCCTTTTCAACACGCGCAAGCACTTCGTTCACGCCGGTAGCTTGACATCATCGCCTGTAGACAGTCACAGAGCACAGCGATTTATGCTCTCGCTGGACGGACACGTTCCCGACGAGCTGACTGTTGCCGAGCTCGAGTTCGAGCTGCTGTCGTTGCACCGGGTAAAGGTCAAGCGAGGAGGAAGCTCAGATAAGTTTGCTCACGCTGCTGTCTGGACAGCTGACGACATCAAGCGTGTAAAAGCGCTGACGGAGTGTACGTGTGAGGACCATGCGCGATGAGGCTGGGTGTGCGCGCACGTCCTCGCCACCCTTTCGCTTCTTGGCAAGTATTATCTCGATGACGCGCTTCGCCGGTTGCCCATCCGACGCTCACCAGGTCGACCTGCAGCAAGAAGGCCAGCCCTTAGCCGAGACGCTGCTGAGGACCCGTACTTTAGTGTTCGAAACCTGATCAGGATGTTCCTCCGGGCCCCCGGACTCCCCATGAAATGGAAGGCGATGGATGACTTCGACGTGGAGGCTGACGGTGCGCCCAGCAAGGCCACGTGTATTGGCGAGGTCGTGAGCGTTCGCCTCGACGACAATGGCGTATTCGCCTGGAATGTCCGGTTCGACGACGGCGACATGCGCGAGTACACAGTTGAAGAGCTAGCACGACTCATCAACCGCGCACACGCGCTCGGCGTTCAAGTCACCTGGTGAAGACAGGTACCAGCCACATCGGGGATCAGCGACGTGTTTTTTTTCTCTCCGAGTTTTTTCAGGTCGCTCATGTACGTGTGAGGCGCCCCCACCTCAAGATTCCTATGCAATGCGATTACCATACATTTCCTATGTAATACATGGCCATGAATGCATGCCGATAACGCTTTAACCAATACTGCATACGCATCTCTGTCACCTTTAAAACACGTAAGGGAAATCTGTCCATGTCGGCATAAAGTTGGAATTGCCGAAATATGTCGTCTGAAAAAGTAAGTTTGCACTGAAACATGCATCACCTTGTGCATTTTGAACCCATCTGACCAGGAAGGACGCCTTTCCCAACGAGATATCAATTATTTCAGTAGAGCTGCAACGAATAACCAGAAAAGTGTAACCCATGTATTAATGTATGTTATCGGAGGTCCTGAGTCAGTCACCTTAACGAACCTTGCGACCGAACAGCTTGCGTCGCTTGCGGATCCCATTGCGCTGGAAGTGGGTCGTGCCACCCGTGCTTCTTGCAGCCGTCGCGCGTAGCGCGCGGAACGCCGGTGCGTTCACGCCGTCGCCCCCCCGGCGCCGTGATCGTGCGCTGATCTCGACGCCGAGAAGCGAGCACAACTGCTCCGCTTCCTGTGTCGGGGTGCGGTCGGCGTCACGCAGCTCGTTGAATAGAGCTGGCGCAACGCGTGTCAAACCACGCGCTGACCCCGGCACGATGGCAGTCTCGCCGATTATCACGGCGCCGTCGCTCACGGTGGTGACGTTGTGCACCCATCCGGGTGGCACATAGACCGTGTCACCCTGGTGCTGGTCGATGCACACGACGTCGGTGTCGTCGCCGCGTCTCAGCTTCCAGCGCTTCTCGCCCTGCAGCAACACTCCGTATGTTGCTGCAGCGCAGACCTCGATATGGTCCCCAGAGAAGCCTGGTCCGAAATGCACCAGGGCGACGAAGGTCTTGTCGGCGGCGCGACCATCCAGCTGGTAGTCACGTACCCAGCGCGACGGGATGGTCGCGTTGTCGACGCGAAATGGCGACAACCTACCACCGAGCTCGACAGTCGACGAGACGCGAAAAGCGTCTGCGAGCTCGGTCGGTACGCCCCTGCGCTGGCGCAGAACGAGCTCGCTCAGTGGTCGCTGGAGTGTGAAAGCGGGGCTGCGGACCACGATCGGGGCGTGCACGTCCTCGAGACGACGAGGGTGACTGGTCTCCTCCATTGAAGCGCTGTCAGTGTTGTGTGTGTGTGTGTGCTCGAGTGCGTGGCGATGATGCGGTGGCTGAGCACACGCTATTCATGACTCTCTGTCCGCTATTTTCAACATGGGCACTCGGTCTTCATGACCAAAAACTACATGTACTCGCTATTCATTAGAAAAGCAACAGGTAAAAATTGTCACCCAAAGTGAAACCCGAACACGCTCAACCGGTCACTTGTTAGCCAGGCCTTGTTCTGCTGGAACAGGGAGATCTTTGGCGCGTACACACCGACAAACGCACTCTCGAACCGGCTCGGACTGCCGCACCCGTACACAGAGGAAACGTAATGGCCTGGGCCTTCATACACAAAGCCCTCGACGCACACCACGCGACCAAGAGGAAAGCTCTCGCCAATTACACGCAACAACTCGAGCACCTCGGCTTCTGCCGCGCCACCGGGTGTAGAGATCCAAGGCATCTCTTGATCGTCTACCTCAATGGCCTCGATTGTCGCGGTTGTTGCCCCCTCCTCAAGGATCCGCTTCACAAGCGTTGGCGCCTCCGCGACATTGTATCGTGCTGCAAACCGTTGTACCATGCTGGAACGACACACGAGCGGCTGACGATCGGGTCGAAGCAGCCGACACGAAGCGTATGCCACCGAGTCGACGCGCAACGAGCTTACAAAAATGAGCTTGGGGACAGAGACGTTTCTTCCCGATGGACCTATGCGGCAATCCTCGCCCAAGGCGTGAAGAAAGAAGTCACCGCCGATCGGATACAAGCGCTCACATGCCTCGAGAAATGATCCCCATCCCGACACTCGGCGACGACCACCAAAGGCGGAGTTGGCTCTCAAAGGTTCGCGCTGGAGCTCCTGTTTGCCCACAGCGCTGAACGAAAACGAGTCGTGTGGCCCGATCCACTGCGTCTTGAAGTATAGATCCAATAGATCGAGGCTGAAGACGTATGCGACGACGAAGAGATCGACCGCCAGTCGCAGCCGTGGGCGCCACCGGGCCACCACCGAGCGCCAACCACGTGACGGCGCCGTGTCGATCGAACGGGCCCGAGCGTTCATCAACCACACGGAGTGAATCGCAACTATAACAGCGAAGCAGTTGTCATTTGGCTCGTCACGCGTTGATCTAAATAAATCTGACGTGGGTGAACTTGGGCACACACAGAAGACGTTGATAAGCCCGCCTGCTCGCACTCAGCCAAACATGCCACTGCCGCCACGGGAGACTGCTATCTGAGAGCGACGAGTCTGGCCTCACCACCAGGGGCGACGTGGGTTTCGCAGTGCTTGTGAGCAGTCAGAAACGAGCGCACGAGGTCGAAGAATCCGAAGCGCGTTTTCAAACAGCCGTTGCTCATGATGATGCCGTGCTCGAGAAACAGCGACATGCGCACCGACCGCTCGCCTTCGTAGATGGTTTCCATGGACTCCAGGTTCCGCAGCAGACTCCGCGCTCGAATGGGCTGATCCAGCAACTCCTCGACCGTGAGCCGCTTGTATCGATGCAGCACCGACTCGGGCAGCGATGACCCTTCGTCTGGTGACGTAGAAAGCTCGTCCTCATTCGCGACGTAAACCCGCGAGCGCTGTTTGGTTCCCAAACCCAGCAGCGCACGCACGATAGCCGAGCTCTTGGAGCCTCCTGCATGACGCGGTGTGCCAGCTACGCTGATCTGGACGATTGTGACGACATACCGCAGCCACGCGATCACGGCTAGGGCGAGCATGCTCCACCCGACGATGGACAGCAGCGGATTGTAGATCAGTCCGAGGATGACACGATGAGTGTTCTCTTTGCTTTCCAACAGACCAGGAAACGCGTTGCTGAATGCGATGTGGCCCTGAAACGATGTTACGTCCGTCACACGCTGGTGCTCGAGCTCGTACTTGGTGTTGCCGATCGCGAACAAATCACCGCGCTTGAGGTAGACCATCAACGACGAGACGACGACAATTTCAGGCACCCGGATGAATGTGTGCCGTGTGAACGCGTACGCCATTCGCTCGGATGCGAAGGCGATGATATCCCAAACGGCATTGCACAGGATCAGCACAATTGTCCAGCAACGCAACGTTGAGAGATACGCTTGGATTTTCCCCGAAGGCGCCTCAGTCCACGTCCAGATAATCGCGTTAGCGAGAATCACAAACCACGAGGTAAATTGTGAGTACAGCATGAGCAACGCACAGGGGATGCTTCGGAAGGTGGGGCAGGTCAACACGCCCTGGAAGTCATCAAGCGCGAGCCCAAGCCGAGTGACCGTGCGATCTCGACTGCTAGGCGTCGCACGGAGCTGGGGTAGAAGCACGACTTTTGCAATCTCGAGCGTGCTCAACAGATTCGCGATGATCAGCACGACGTCGACGATCAGCATCGAGATGTAGAACATGCCGGAACACGAGAAGTTTGCGAGCGTCGTGTGTTCTAGTGAGATGCGTCCATCTGGAAGCTCGTCAGCACGAAAGAGAGAAACGCAGTTTTCTCGAATGAGGTAGTCGATACCAAGAATTTGGACCCAATCGGACGTCATCCAAGCCTTGTTCTGATGGAACTGAGCGAGCTGTGTTGCATGAATCCCTGCAAATGCTGCTTGGTAGACATTTGGGCTTGCACAACCGAACACTGATGCTGTGTACCGCCCTGGGCCGTGGTAAATGAACCCTTCGATACATACGACGCGATACAGCGGCGCGCTCTTTGCGACGACATCGAGCAGCTCCAACAGCTCACGTTCGGCGCTGCTTCCCGCCTCGACAATCCAGGATTCGTTTGCCTTGTCGTCGAAAGTGAGAGACGTGTAGTGTGCATCCAATCGCGATTTGTACTCGAACCTGCCGCGCGTTTCGTCCGTATTGTAGCGGGCAGTGAAGCCCGCAACAATCTTTGCTCGACAAAGCGCAGGCCTTCGATCTGCGCGCAGAAGCTTGCATGCCGCCCAAGATACTGTGTCAGAGCGGACCGAGCCAACCATAACGAGCTTGGAGACGGTAATGCGATCACTTGGGGTTGATCCGATACGGCAGTTTTCTCCGAGTGCGTGCAGGAAGAACGCCCCCGGAGAGATGGCTGTCAGCTTCTCACATTTTTCCAGAAACGAGGACCAGCCGGAACTGCGCATGAGGTTGTCACCTGAGTGAAGAGAGGATAGATTGAAGGACGGAACTAGCGGCGCGGACTGCAGCACCTGCGTTCCAACCAACTTGAATGAGAAAGAGTCGTCAGGACCGATCCATTGCGTCTTGAACCACAGATCTCGCACGTCGAGCACGAAGATCGCAACTACGACACAGAGATCTAATAGCACCAGTGCGCGTGGTGAGATCATCCAGCGCGCCATCGAGGAGTCCTTCTTTATGCTCCACACTGCGCGTGTGGAGTGTGTGTACGTTGGTGTGTGTCCCCTGGTGGTTTGCGTCGTTTCCGAAGACTTGTGCGTTGCCGTTATTGCTGAACCCCGTCACAATAAACAAGTATCGTCGTCAAGTGAGCGCGGTCGCAAGCTCCATCGAATCGTCGCCATTCGGGATGTCAGGAGACGCTTCATGTAGCCAAGTCACAAAATTACCTCCCTTCTGTGACATGCTGGTTCGATTTTGCAAGTTTGAAAGTGAAGGTGAGAAAGGTGAGTCAAGAGACTCCAGCGGATCGAGCAGCGGACGTCTTGTCTCGTGTCCGTATCCCCCAGGAACGCGATTTCATTGGTCCACCCCTCCACCGCCACCCAATCAAAACCGCCAAATTGATGTTGAAGTGACCACAAGGTGGACGCCGAGCCAAAATCGCCCCCGCGTCCGCCCCCGATCTCTCGCAGCCACGTTCGAAATCGACACCTGCATCCATCTTCTCTGTCGCATCGAGTCATGCGCTCTCACATGCGCCGCCCAACAAGCGCGTCCTGCAAAGAGAACGCGCCCATCAACGGCAGACCACATCACTCACCCGCGGCCTCCGCTCGCGCCGGCGCCTCGAGTCAAGGCGCCTCGGCCTCACAATCACAATCGAATTCGCCACCTCGCGAGCACACCTCAAGACCTCCAAGCTCTTCAAGCTCCTCAAGCGCTTCAAGCTCCTCAAGCTCTACAAGCTTCCCGAGCTCCACGCTTCAAACCTTCGCCCCCAAGCTTCGTTCTCCTCGCAAGCTACAAGAACCATGGCTACGCCCAGCTCCATGACCAAGTCGTCCAACGACAAGATGCTGCTCACACCCGACAACGTCTACCTGTTGTGCCGGGACTTTGAGTGTGCAATCGTCCAAGAGTCGGACGCTCTTCGTCCTTCTATGGCGAAGACGCTCGGCGCACCGCTCCCCACCATCGCTGGCTCCAAGATGCTGTGCGTGCCGCAGCGAGTCTTCATGCTTCAGGTCTTGCTGCTCATCAACACCCTCGTCACGAGCCTCTGGGACGATGTGCCAGAGTTTGTCATGCCCGAAGACGCTGAAGTGACGTTCATGCACTCGCTCACCATGCAAGCCATGGCCAAGAGAACCACTCGCCCCATTCGTCCTCACTTCGACCGCGCATCGCAAGCATCATCATCGTTGTCGTCGTCAGCGTCAGCGTCGTCAATGAGCCCTCGCAAGTCGAAGAACTCGGATGCGCAGACAGAAGTACCGACGACAAGCACAAGCACGGACGCCGACCGCACCAACGCTAGCACAAGCAAGGCTGACCAAGTGTCTGCGTCGACGAAGGACACACCGGTCAAGTCGACGACGCCTGAGGTGATTCTCCATGCGCCGGTCACGACGACTACCGCAGCCTCGCTGCTTTGTCCGAGCAAGTCTGTCGCTCCCAATGATAGCATGCGTCATCGGCAAACGCCCAAGAGCTCGCTACGAGCGCCATCTCCCGTCAGCAAGCCGGGTTCCACGGCGCCGAAGGATGCCTCGGCCAAGCCCAAGGCGAACGCTGCCAGTACCACCGCTATCTCCAAGACAGCACCTGCTGTTGTGTCAGGCACGGCTCGGCCTGTTTCAGGTACTCAAGCCACGAACGTGACGCCTGCTGCACGTTTGCAAGGGCGTATCGCGCAGGCTGCAACCCCTGCTGCGTCGTCTCCAGGCAAGTCGCCAAACACGAACAAGAAGAGCGAGCCGCCAGCCCGATTGACGGCCCCATCAGCAACACGTACCAAACCGGTGGCTGCGTCCGCCACCTCGTCCGGATCGCAGCCGAAGCAAGCGCCAAAGCGCTGGAACTCGAGCACACGTGTCACTCCGACGCAGCCACGGGGTACATCATCCACCACGCGCTCTGCACCTGAGCCAAAGCGCTGGAACTCGTCCACTCGAGTCTCTACCGGCCCTACAGGCACCATCGGAGCTGCGAGCACCCAGCCTGCCACGACGCAGAAGCGGAAGTCACCGACAACGTCGCCGCGGACGGCGTCCACGAGCGCAGCAGCGTCACCAACACCTTCGTCCATCGCAAACTCGCTCAAGGCCACGGCTGCTTCATCCTCCACACAGTGGCCGGTGTCGCCCTCGACGTCTACGTCGTCAAGCACCGTGGACGCAATCCTGCACGACCCAGAACAGCGGAAGCTTGAGCTCGAGCTTCGGCACAACATCGAGGATGCTCTCGAGTGCGTCTCGTCACTGGCTGAGCGCTTGATCGAGCGCCGCCTCAAGCGACCAGCGGATCGGTCTGACTTCTTGGATGTCACAGCGCACGACGACGAGCTCGAGTGCAAGTCTCCGATACCGGTGCAGCAGATGCCAGCAAGCCTTTTCAGCGCCCCTACCAAGACTGCCTCTGCGTTGCGAAGCCGCAACCGTGTGAGCGCTGCGTCGTCGTCGTCATCCGCATCCACGGACGAGAACAGCAATACTGAGGGTCAGCAACTCATCTTCGGATGACCCAGCGTCGGACGTGTCCCTCACTCAGTGAGTCACTGCTCGTCTCCCGCCACCCACCGTACTACTCTTCGTGTGCATGTATGCATGTGTGTATGTATGTACGTGTGCATGATGTACGTACTGAATGGTACATCATCGCTGTCTCTGAGGGTGTCTAGGGGTACTCTCGTTGCTCTTATATGCAGAGGAAAAGCGGACGATGTAGCATAAACCAGACACTCGTCCGCTAGCGTACGGAGAAAAAAGAACGGAGGTACATTGGCGTGTTTGTTAATGTTTCCATTGGCCTCTCCTCTTTTTCTTTGACGATCGATTATTGCGATACATCGGGGGTCCATGTGGTGCTTGAACCGCATCTTGTTGTGGAGATTCAGCAGCACGACGTAGCGCAGTTCTCTCGTTCGCTTCGTTGCTTGTTTTCTCGACCACTTCATTGACCAAATCAATCAGGTCAGCATAATGTGCTTTCCACGATGGTAGCGCATATCTCAAAATCCGTCCAATCGATACATCGCCCACACACGAGCGAACGGCCGGCACTGTCTGGACATCCTTTTTCGTCGAGTGGATTCTCTCCATACACCCCAGCGGTGACCGCAAGGCCCACAAAAACGAAAGGTAAATACCATTGAGCCTTGCTGATCCATTCTCTTCGTTCTGTTCTGCACTAGCGAGGTTAGTAGCAGCCATATCACAGGAGTACTATAGCGAATACTTACGTTGGTACTTGACCAATCTGGGATCAGGTTCGCCGATATCGACACAATGAGGATCCGGATTTGGAAGTTCCACCAAGACGTGAATCTCTCTGTCTCCAGGCTCGAAATCTTCTCCAAACAGCTCCTCGTCGTCGAGCTTCCACGATGGCCGCATCTCCTCCTCATACTCAGCGCTCTTGCCAGGTTGAAAGAAGTTCTTCACATGGCGGTCGTCCTTCAACCACGCGCCGTACCTCTTCGCTAAGTACAGCGTCAATGCGCTTGGCGGAAACGAGAAGCGCTCGTGGTAACGATGATCGTCGAATATGACCTTCTGCAGCGCTTCCACCTCTGCGTCGCGCTTGATCTCGACCGAAAACACGCTCCCTTCGCCATACACACCACATCGCAGCTTGACGTTCTCCACAGCTTTCTCCTCCACCTCCTCCATGTTTCTTCTCACCAGACAGTTCAAGACTGAGAGAACAAAGAATGCGGAGAAACAACAAATTCGATACCCTCCGCAAATCGATCGTGTCATTGGCATCGTTCGTATCACCATCAAGACGAGGTGCCTCTCTCGCGGAATCCCTCTGATACTTCATTTATTGCATATGAGTCACCTTACAATACGAAGCAGCAATTTCTAATCCTAACCGAGCAGAACCAGTGGACCATTCCCCGTCGGAATTTAGCGTCTTCCTAAAGCTTAATTCACGTTCTATCCTAAATTTTAGCTTTGCTTGTTTTCCCGCAGAAATCCTGTGATTTATCGTTTTCAGATTCTCCAGAGGTCGCGAGAATCACATCTCAGAGGATTCCACCGGCAATGGCCGACGAAAAAGTGTGGCGTTGATATCTACTTAAAGAGGGTATCATGTTGAGCATGTTTGGACAGGTCTAAGTATTTAGCAGGGGGGGTACCCCCCTCGCCAGATTTGGATTAAGGAAGGGGGTGCAGCTGGTCTAAACAAGATTTAGAGCGTCGAGAACCGAAATTTTAGCTTTAGGAAGGCTTCTAAATCTCTACGGGGAATGGTCCAGTATACACCAAAAAAAGTAAAACCGGTATTCACAAAAATGGCCAAGAGATACTCGACAACTTCCCGTAGGATTTAGAGGCAGTCTAGATCATAGTTATGAACTGCAGCTAAGTTCTAGCTGCAGTCGGCCCTCAGATCCTGCGGCCCGCAGGATCTGCACTCAACTGGGTATAACCCATTTATTGCGTCTGAGGTCTACTGGGCGAACGTCTACAAACACGATTGTTGGCAAAAGAATTCAGAGGTTTTCTTTTTGACACGAAAGATGTCGAGGCGCTACTACAGCAGCAGTCAAAATGGAGGCGACGACGTAGTTCTCGTCGCGCTTGCTCTGACTAGTGCAGCTATGTCGCCATCATTGTATCCTTCGGCGCCAGGCTGGCGACCGCTCTTGGACTTCCCCTTTGATGCCATGTCGCTTTAGTCAGTGATGCTGTGTGTTGAAAGAAGGTCGTTCCAGCAGTCCAGCGTGTGTTGGCCAGCTTGAGGAGCGACCTGGGCGACTCGACGAAGTGGCGTGCGAAGTGCTGAGCTGGTGATTCGGCCAATCAGGAGGAGAACGAGTTAAAGCCCACCAAGCCTGGTGGTCTGCACAGTCGTGCGGAGCTGTGTGGGATTTGAGTCAGTCTCGAATTTGCCGAGAAGTGCGTGCACTAACAAGGATTGAATACATAGGCTTGTGTGAGTAGCTTTCGCGTGTGCTCAAGTCCAGCGAGATATCTGGAGTTTGTCAGTCCTCCACGGTGTCTCGACGGACTTTGCTGTTCCTCACGTGAGACAGTCGAGAAGGTGACGCGGCTCAGGACCGTCACCAACTGTCAGGGATCCAACGACAAGCAAATCCGACCGCGTTCGTCGGCGTACGGTTCGTGGTCGGCGGCGAACACCGGCGTGTGGTTCGTCGAAATATCGACACCCTTGGCAAAGACTCTCGGGGACGCCTGAGAATTGCGAGGGTGGTGGACAACTCGGCGCAGTGTGTCCCACATTGTCCACACCCTGTATTCGAGTGGATAGTGTGGAGAGACTCTCCTCGCTGACCGACGCTGAACAACTTGCGCGAACGGCCTCGCACGGTGTTTCTGAGCGACAGAGCCCACCCCAACTCGTCACCAGCTCGAGGAACATCACTAGTCTGCTCTTGTACCCATTTCCATACTGTAAATTGCACGTTTTGTAGGATAAAGAACTGGATTAATACTGGTAGTGCTCCGAAGGAGTACTCCAGCTCTCCACACATTATCACCGTCCCACATTTCCTATTAATTTTCAACGCGGATTCATCATAGCTTTTGAATGGACACCAGATCAATGAATATGTATTTATAGGAGCATAAAGTATAAACGACAAAATACCAAGAAATAAAGGTATGGAAGTATCATGATGTGGTCACCCCTTCCAAATCAATACCCACTATAAAGGCGGGGATACCATTTTTGCCCAAAAGGCATTCCAAATATGATCCTATTAGCCAGGCTATAAAACGTCAGAGTCATAAGTTCGTCTTGAGGTCATTCTGCACGATGCGCTTCCCCCGAAAGACGACCTCCTTGGCGTTGCACAGCAGCGAGAATCACGCTCACGAGCGCGCACGTCGTCATCGGCAGACCTCATCTCACGTGTATCGCCGACGCGAACGGCGGGACGCACGCGGGGGAGTGGCTGAAGCAGGCGCTGCTGCAGCCGCTCGACGGACGCTGCAGCGGCAACACGCAGTGATCGATCCGCGATCGTGTGACGACGGAGCAACTTTTCATGCGTGGCGTGTTGACCGACAGCCTTCATAATCACATTAACTCGTGCGATTTGATTCCAGTGCACTACCAGCCCCTCCCCTCTAGTGTGCACCACACAAACAATGTCCAGCCAGTTGACCAATAATAATTGCTCTCCATCACGACTCAATGCAATGCTTGCAAGACTCGTCGGCGACCTGCCTGACGGTCGCCACTCGGTTCGCTGTGCGACGCGACACCCACGACGCCCGAGAGCACACCGAGGAACCCGCGGCGCTCGCGTAGCACGCCGCTCTCGCCGTCGAAGAGCAGGCCGTGGTCCACGAGCGTCGCCACGCGTAGCAGGCGCCGACGCTGCGTCTCGCACTCGACCTCCATCGCTGCGCTCGACCGCACGAGGCTGCGCGCGCGAAGCGGCTGCGCCACGACGCGCTCGATCTCGAGGCGCTCGTATGGCGCTGGCGTGATCGCGGTCGTCGTCCGCAACGTCATCTGCTGCACCATGCGCATCGATTCGAACACGAAGCTGCGCGTCGGACCAAGCGGGTGCACGCGGGTCTCCGCAGTCGCTGTCGTCGTGCCGTGGCGCCACAGGTGCCACAGGAAGCGCGCGACGATGATCAAGAGGATGCCGCCGAGACTGGAGCCGACGAGACGCAGCAGCGGCCGGTAGATGATCCAGAAGATGCGCAGCGGCGTCGTGCGCGTCGTGTCGAGCCACTCGGGAAACGCGTTGGCGAACGCCGACACGCCGTGGAACGCCGTCGCATCGGTTCTGCGCTGGCCTTCGATCGCGTACTTGTCACCGCTCATGTGAAACAGGCCGTCGCGCGCGAAGAACGCGACGACGGTCGAGACCACGAGCACCTCGTACATGGCGACGAACGTGCGGCGCACGACGGCGTACGCGCGGCGCTCCGAGACGGACACCGCGGCGTTCCAGAGCACGTTGGTCGCGATGAGCACGATCATCCAGAAGCGCAGCGTCGAGAGGAACGACCGCACGCGTCCCCACAGCGCCTCGGTCCACGTCCAGATGAGCGAGTTCGCGAGCACGACGGTCCACGACAGCGACTGCGAGAGCAGCATCAGCAGCGAGAACGCCGGGCTGCGCAGCATGCGCCGCGTCAAGACGTTTTGGTACTCGAGCGCAAGATGCCGAGTGCGAGACGATGCAGCCACCGCATTGTGGCTGACCACGCCATGCCACGGAATCGACGACGCGACCTCGATCGAGCTCATGACATTCACAGCGAGTACGAACGCGTCGATGGCGATCACCAAAACGTACAAACCACCAGACGAGCAGTAGTTCATCCTGGTCTGATGCACGAGCGTGACGGACTGGTCCGAGCCGACGATGACGTTGAAAAGCGACAGACAGTTCTGGCGGATCAAGAGCGGCACGCCAAGCAGGTACAGCCAGTCGGACGTGAGCCAGGCCTTGTTCTGGTGGAACTGCGCCATCGCCGACGCGTGGATGCCGACGAACGCGCTGTGGTATCGATTGGGACTGCCGCAGCCAAAGATGGACGACACGTATCGACCTGGACCGTCGTAGACGAAACCCTCGACACAGATGACATGACCGAGTGGCGCGCTCTCGCCGATGACACTGAGCAGCTCGAGGACCTCGATCTCGGCTGCGCTGCCGGGCTCCGACGTCCACGAGTCCTCGTCAAGCGAGACGGACACGGTAGTAGTCGACTTGGCGTCGCGACTGGCATACGCGAACAGCAGCGGCGTCTCGGCCATGTTGTAGTGCACGTGGAAGTCTTCGACCATGCGAGAGCGGCAGACGACGGGACGGCGGTCGGCACGAAGCAGCTTGCAGGCCGCCCACGCGACCGAGTCGACGCGCAGCGAGCTGACGAACATGATCTTGGGGACGGAGACGTTGGCGCTGGTGGGACCGAAGCGGCAGTTCTCGCCCATGGCGTGGAGGAAGAAGTTGCCGCCGATCGGTCGCAGCGAGTCGCACTTCTCGAGGAAGGAGCTCCATCCGGAGAGGCGGTCGTCGCGGGCGCCGGGCGTGGTGACGTTGGAGACGGGCACGAGTGGCTGCTGCTGCAGCACTTGGGTGCCGACGGCCGTGAACGAAAAGGTGTCTTGCGGACCGATCCACTGCGTCTTGAAGTAGATATCGAAGAAGTCGAGGGTGAAGATGAGCAGCAGCGCAAGAAGGTCCCCACAAAGGTACAGCGTTGAACGGAGGTCATTGGAACGCAGGCGCGTTCGTGGAGGTAACGTAGAGGCGGGGGTTGCCGCGGCATTCGCCACCTTTACAGCCCGCACTCGCATGTCCACCAGTGAAGCATGGTCGCAACACTTGCCAAGTCTATTCTAGCATGACAATTGAAGGAAGAGTGGTCGTGAAGATCTATTTAAGAGAAGCTACGCGGTCGGAAGTCTAGATCCACGACGATGACGCTTTGTCCTCCAGCGTGTCTTCAACTGTCAGCCTGGAAAGCGCTCTTCAGATGCATGTTAACCCAAGGGACGCAAGATCCGAGAACCATTCTCGCCGTCCGGCATTTGATACTTTTGAGCGCCTGTGGACTGCAGGATCGTTCCGAAGAAACCCATTCGCGTGCGCAGTCGGCCGTCGGCGAGGATGACGCCGTGCTCGACAAACGCCGACGCCCTCAATTCTCGCTGGTCGCCCAGTCTTGCCTCCATTTCAGTCTCGTTGCGAAGCAGGCTACGAGCCCGAATCGGCATGTTAACGATCTCTTCGAGTGGAAGACGACGGTACTGCTTCGACGCCTTCGTGGGCGATGGTGCATTGACAACGAGACCGGCTTCAGCATTTTGGGTCGAAGTCGTCGGTGTCAGGCTCGTTGATTGACCATTCGGAGAAGAAGCGGTTGGCGTGTTCGATGCCCCTGGCTTTGGCTTCACATACGACGCCGATGAAGACTTCTTGTTGGTGAGATAGCTGATGGCATAATTAACGATGAAGCGAGCGACCGCGAATGACGATGCACCGATCATGCACCAGCCGATAATCTCGAAGAGTGGCTGGTAAATGATTTGAAGCACCTTTCCGCTGGTGACTTGCACGCCGTCGAGCCCTTCAGGATACGCGTTTCCAAATCCGAGAAATCCGCCGCTGAAGGAGGCATAGTCAAGCTGTCGCTGCCCTTCGATCGAGTACTTGGTGCCTCCGATTGCGAACAGTTCGTCGCGTCGAACGTACGCCACCGTGCACGCCACAAAGAGAATTTCCACGACAGCGATGCGCGTCTTCTTGGCGAATGCGTATGCACGGCGTTCAGAGATGAACACAAACGCATTCCAGCACATGTTGCACGCGATGAGCGCGATGATCCAGAAGCGAAGCGTCGACAGATAGGCCTGGATCTTGCCTGATGTGGCCTCTGTCCACGACCAAATGACCGAGTTGGCGAGCACCACAAGCCAAGACACGAGCTGTGAAAACAGCATCAGTATCGCGAAGGGAGTACTTCGAATCACGGGGCACGTGAGCACACCCTGGTAATCGTCCAGCAGCAGTTCTTGATCCGACTGCTGACCCGATTCCGTTCTGCGTCGCCGCTTCCACATATTCTCAACGACCGGCACCAAGATGATGGTTCCAATCTCGATCGTGCTAAGCAAACTCACGATCACCAGCACAACGTCGATGAAAATCACGAGCGTATACAGTGCGCCCGAGGACGAGAAGTTCATCACGGTCTGATGCACGAGCGTGACGGACTGGTCCGAGCCGACGATGACGTTGAAAAGCGACAGACAGTTCTGGCGGATCAAGAGCGGCACGCCAAGCAGGTACAGCCAGTCGGACGTGAGCCAGGCCTTGTTCTGGTGGAACTGCGCCATCGCCGACGCGTGGATGCCGACGAACGCGCTGTGGTATCGATTGGGACTGCCGCAGCCAAAGATGGACGACACGTATCGACCTGGACCGTCGTAGACGAAGCCCTCGACGCAGATGACATGACCGAGTGGCGCGCTCTCGCCGATGACACTGAGCAGCTCGAGGACCTCGATCTCGGCTGCGCTGCCGGGCTCCGACGTCCACGAGTCCTCGTCAAGCGAGACGGACACGGTCGTAGTCGACTTGGCGTCGCGACTGGTATACGCGAACAGCATCGGCGTCTCGGCCATGTTGTAGTGCACGTGGAAGTCTTCGACCATGCGAGAGCGGCAGACGACGGGACGGCGGTCGGCACGAAGCAGCTTGCAGGCCGCCCACGCGACCGAGTCGACGCGCAGCGAGCTGACGAACATGATCTTGGGGACGGAGACGTTGGCGCTGGTGGGACCGAAGCGGCAGTTCTCGCCCATGGCGTGGAGGAAGAAGTTGCCGCCGATCGGTCGCAGCGAGTCGCACTTCTCGAGGAAGGAGCTCCATCCGGAGAGGCGGTCGTCGCGGGCGCCGGGCGTGGTGACGTTGGAGACGGGCACGAGTGGCTGCTGCTGCAGCACTTGGGTGCCGACGGCCGTGAACGAGAAGGTGTCTTGCGGACCGATCCACTGCGTCTTGAAGTAGATATCGAAGAAGTCGAGGGTGAAGATGAGCAGCAGCGCAAGAAGGTCCCCACAAAGGTACAGCGTTGAACGGAGGTCATTGGAACGCAGGCGCGTTCGTGGAGGTAACGTAGAGGCGGGGGTTGCCGCGGCATTCGCCACCTTTACAGCCCGCACTCGCATGTCCACCAGTGAAGCATGGTCGCAACACTTGCCAAGTCTATTCTAGCATGACAATTGAAGGAAGAGTGGTCGTGAAGATCTATTTAAGAGAAGCTACGCGGTCGGAAGTCTAGATCCACGACGATGACGCTTTGTCCTCCAGCGTGTCTTCAACTGTCAGCCTGGAAAGCGCTCTTCAGATGCATGTTAACCCAAGGGACGCAAGATCCGAGAACCATTCTCGCCGTCCGGCATTTGATACTTTTGAGCGCCTGTGGACTGCAGGATCGTTCCGAAGAAACCCATTCGCGTGCGCAGTCGGCCGTCGGCGAGGATGACGCCGTGCTCGACAAACGCCGACGCCCTCAATTCTCGCTGGTCGCCCAGTCTTGCCTCCATTTCAGTCTCGTTGCGAAGCAGGCTACGAGCCCGAATCGGCATGTTAACGATCTCTTCGAGTGGAAGACGACGGTACTGCTTCGACGCCTTCGTGGGCGATGGTGCATTGACAACGAGACCGGCTTCAGCATTTTGGGTCGAAGTCGTCGGTGTCAGGCTCGTTGATTGACCATTCGGAGAAGAAGCGGTTGGCGTGTTCGATGCCCCTGGCTTTGGCTTCACATACGACGCCGATGAAGACTTCTTGTTGGTGAGATAGCTGATGGCATAATTAACGATGAAGCGAGCGACCGCGAATGACGATGCACCGATCATGCACCAGCCGATAATCTCGAAGAGTGGCTGGTAAATGATTTGAAGCACCTTTCCGCTGGTGACTTGCACGCCGTCGAGCCCTTCAGGATACGCGTTTCCAAATCCGAGAAATCCGCCGCTGAAGGAGGCATAGTCAAGCTGTCGCTGCCCTTCGATCGAGTACTTGGTGCCTCCGATTGCGAACAGTTC
The DNA here is from genome assembly GCA_022836835.1 of Pythium insidiosum. NCBI lineage: Eukaryota > Oomycota > Peronosporomycetes > Pythiales > Pythiaceae > Pythium > Pythium insidiosum. Next base: position 215,795 of record JAKVDI010000038.1, on the reverse strand, counting down.
GTCGCGTCGAACGTACGCCACCGTGCACGCCACAAAGAGAATTTCCACGACAGCGATGCGCGTCTTCTTGGCGAATGCGTATGCACGGCGTTCAGAGATGAACACAAACGCATTCCAGCACATGTTGCACGCGATGAGCGCGATGATCCAGAAGCGAAGCGTCGACAGATAGGCCTGGATCTTGCCTGATGTGGCCTCTGTCCACGACCAAATGACCGAGTTGGCGAGCACCACAAGCCAAGACACGAGCTGTGAAAACAGCATCAGTATCGCGAAGGGAGTACTTCGAATCACGGGGCACGTGAGCACACCCTGGTAATCGTCCAGCAGCAGTTCTTGATCCGACTGCTGACCCGATTCCGTTCTGCGTCGCCGCTTCCACATATTCTCAACGACCGGCACCAAGATGATGGTTCCAATCTCGATCGTGCTAAGCAAACTCACGATCACCAGCACAACGTCGATGAAAATCACGAGCGTATACAGTGCGCCCGAGGACGAGAAGTTCATCACGGTCTGATGCACGAGCGTGACGGACTGGTCCGAGCCGACGATGACGTTGAAAAGCGACAGACAGTTCTGGCGGATCAAGAGCGGCACGCCAAGCAGGTACAGCCAGTCGGACGTGAGCCAGGCCTTGTTCTGGTGGAACTGCGCCATCGCCGACGCGTGGATGCCGACGAACGCGCTGTGGTATCGATTGGGACTGCCGCAGCCAAAGATGGACGACACGTATCGACCTGGACCGTCGTAGACGAAGCCCTCGACGCAGATGACATGACCGAGTGGCGCGCTCTCGCCGATGACACTGAGCAGCTCGAGGACCTCGATCTCGGCTGCGCTGCCGGGCTCCGACGTCCACGAGTCCTCGTCAAGCGAGACGGACACGGTCGTAGTCGACTTGGCGTCGCGACTGGTATACGCGAACAGCATCGGCGTCTCGGCCATGTTGTAGTGCACGTGGAAGTCTTCGACCATGCGAGAGCGGCAGACGACGGGACGGCGGTCGGCACGAAGCAGCTTGCAGGCCGCCCACGCGACCGAGTCGACGCGCAGCGAGCTGACGAACATGATCTTGGGGACGGAGACGTTGGCGCTGGTGGGACCGAAGCGGCAGTTCTCGCCCATGGCGTGGAGGAAGAAGTTGCCGCCGATCGGTCGCAGCGAGTCGCACTTCTCGAGGAAGGAGCTCCATCCGGAGAGGCGGTCGTCGCGGGCGCCGGGCGTGGTGACGTTGGAGACGGGCACGAGTGGCTGCTGCTGCAGCACTTGGGTGCCGACGGCCGTGAACGAAAGGTGTCTTGCGGACCGATCCACTGCGTCTTGAAGTAGATATCGAAGAAGTCGAGGGTGAAGATGAGCAGCAGCGCAAGAAGGTCCCCACAAAGGTACAGCGTTGAACGGAGGTCATTGGAACGCAGGCGCGTTCGTGGAGGTAACGTAGAGGCGGGGGTTGCCGCGGCATTCGCCACCTTTACAGCCCGCACTCGCATGTCCACCAGTGAAGCATGGTCGCAACACTTGCCAAGTCTATTCTAGCATGACAATTGAAGGAAGAGTGGTCGTGAAGATCTATTTAAGAGAAGCTACGCGGTCGGAAGTCTAGATCCACGACGATGACGCTTTGTCCTCCAGCGTGTCTTCAACTGTCAGCCTGGAAAGCGCTCTTCAGATGCATGTTAACCCAAGGGACGCAAGATCCGAGAACCATTCTCGCCGTCCGGCATTTGATACTTTTGAGCGCCTGTGGACTGCAGGATCGTTCCGAAGAAACCCATTCGCGTGCGCAGTCGGCCGTCGGCGAGGATGACGCCGTGCTCGACAAACGCCGACGCCCTCAATTCTCGCTGGTCGCCCAGTCTTGCCTCCATTTCAGTCTCGTTGCGAAGCAGGCTACGAGCCCGAATCGGCATGTTAACGATCTCTTCGAGTGGAAGACGACGGTACTGCTTCGACGCCTTCGTGGGCGATGGTGCATTGACAACGAGACCGGCTTCAGCATTTTGGGTCGAAGTCGTCGGTGTCAGGCTCGTTGATTGACCATTCGGAGAAGAAGCGGTTGGCGTGTTCGATGCCCCTGGCTTTGGCTTCACATACGACGCCGATGAAGACTTCTTGTTGGTGAGATAGCTGATGGCATAATTAACGATGAAGCGAGCGACCGCGAATGACGATGCACCGATCATGCACCAGCCGATAATCTCGAAGAGTGGCTGGTAAATGATTTGAAGCACCTTTCCGCTGGTGACTTGCACGCCGTCGAGCCCTTCAGGATACGCGTTTCCAAATCCGAGAAATCCGCCGCTGAAGGAGGCATAGTCAAGCTGTCGCTGCCCTTCGATCGAGTACTTGGTGCCTCCGATTGCGAACAGTTCGTCGCGTCGAACGTACGCCACCGTGCACGCCACAAAGAGAATTTCCACGACAGCGATGCGCGTCTTCTTGGCGAATGCGTATGCACGGCGTTCAGAGATGAACACAAACGCATTCCAGCACATGTTGCACGCGATGAGCGCGATGATCCAGAAGCGAAGCGTCGACAGATAGGCCTGGATCTTGCCTGATGTGGCCTCTGTCCACGACCAAATGACCGAGTTGGCGAGCACCACAAGCCAAGACACGAGCTGTGAAAACAGCATCAGTATCGCGAAGGGAGTACTTCGAATCACGGGGCACGTGAGCACACCCTGAAAATCGTCCAACAGCAGTTCTTGATCCGACTGCTGACCCGATTCCGTTCTGCGTCGCCGCTTCCACATATTCTCGACGACCGGCACCAGGATGATGGTTCCAATCTCGATCGTGCTAAGCAAACTCACGATCACCAGCACAACGTCGATGAAAATCACGAGCGTATACAGTGCGCCCGAGGACGAGAAGTTCATCACGGTCTGATGCACGAGCGTGACGGACTGGTCCGAGCCGACGATGACGTTGAAAAGCGACAGACAGTTCTGGCGGATCAAGAGCGGCACGCCAAGCAGGTACAGCCAGTCGGACGTGAGCCAGGCCTTGTTCTGGTGGAACTGCGCCATCGCCGACGCGTGGATGCCGACGAACGCGCTGTGGTATCGATTGGGACTGCCGCAGCCAAAGATGGACGACACGTATCGACCTGGACCCTCGTAGACGAAACCCTCGACACAGATGACATGACCGAGTGGCGCGCTCTCGCCGATGACACTGAGCAGCTCGAGGACCTCGATCTCGGCTGCGCTGCCGGGCTCCGACGTCCACGAGTCCTCGTCAAGCGAGACGGACACGGTCGTAGTCGACTTGGCGTCGCGACTGGCATACGCGAATAGCAGCGGCGTCTCGGCCATGTTGTAGTGCACGTGGAAGTCTTCGACCATGCGAGAGCGGCAGACGACGGGACGGCGGTCGGCACGAAGCAGCTTGCAGGCCGCCCACGCGACCGAGTCGACGCGCAGCGAGCTGACGAACATGATCTTGGGGACGGAGACGTTGGCGCTGGTGGGACCGAAGCGGCAGTTCTCGCCCATGGCGTGGAGGAAGAAGTTGCCGCCGATCGGTCGCAGCGAGTCGCACTTCTCGAGGAAGGAGCTCCATCCGGAGAGGCGGTCGTCGCGGGCGCCGGGCGTGGTGACGTTGGAGACGGGCACGAGTGGCTGCTGCTGCAGCACTTGGGTGCCGACGGCCGTGAACGAGAAGGTGTCTTGCGGACCGATCCACTGCGTCTTGAACGAGAGGTCTCGAAGATCAAGCACGAAGACAAGCGCGACAATGGCAAACTCCACGAGGATCTGGAGAACGGGGGGCGTTCGGAACGAAGATCCTTGGCGCACTCGAGCGGCCGCCCACGTAGGAACGAGGCTGACGAATCGCGACGGCATGTTCCACACGCTTGGACGCCAAAGCGAGAACTGAGTCGCTCGGCTGGTGTGAGCGCCTCGTGAAGAGGTGCTGGAGGTGCGGGCAGGGCGTCCGGTCCTCGGTCGTTTCGTGCGGGTGGTGACGCTTCCCGCTCGTTGGCATGACGGACACTTCAACTCCCGAGACCAACAGTCGTTGGCCATTGACACTTTGCCTGCGAGTCAACCTGGGGGATCCCTTCCATCCTGCACCTTGCCGCCACTGCTGTGATCGTCATGAACTGTGTAACCAACGATGAAAGCGTTGCTTGATCCTCTACACGAATAGTCATGCGAGTGCGATGCCGCTCTTGCGGCTACTGCTCGTGTGTGTGTGTGCTGTTTGCTGTTTGCAGTGCTCATTCGATGCGAACAATGCAAGAACACCAATGTGAGAGTGGTCGCGACAGTTGCTTTCGACAACACGGGGACCACCACATCGCTTTCTCGTAGAGTTAACGCTACCTACGGTCGTTCACTGCAGTGGAGAGACGACCACTACATCAGTGAAAAGCTGCGTGTGCGAAGCACCAACGATTCGCGTTGACGACAATCGTACGAGACAACATGCGAGGCACGTTGTACTCGACGGTGATTAAGAGGGAGATTCAGGGCTGTTCTCAGTCGTTCAAAATGTTCTCCGCACGGTTTGTCTCGGAAGAACGAAAGTTATAATGATAGGGATTTTGAAACTCATCACGGAACAGCGCCACATGAACAACAGAGAGAGAGAGAGAGAGAGAGAGACGAGAAATCAGCCTACGTAGCATGGTTCTGCTCAGCGCGTCGACCACGAAGCGACGACGGAGCACGGAAACTGCCTTCCACGCGGTGGAAGGCAACTCCGCACTCGTTACTCGAAGCCGCGTGATGACACTCATACAAGAGGTGTCAGAATCAAAGCTATTCATCACTTTTCTCGTCGCCAGTCGAAGAGCGACCGACCACCACAGCGAAAGCAGCGGTCGCTTTTCGATCGCAGATACGCAAATATGTATAGGGGGGGTGTTGGAGCTCCTCAGCAAACAGCCATTGATATCCTCATTCTGTATCTTCGGACGGTAATTCCAAATCAAAAAGATAAGGCATCACTGGAGCAACACGAGTCTTCAATGCGAATGTCGATGTTGGAATGGTGGAGCCGCTTGTGCATGAAGCGCCTGTCGAGTGCAAATGGCGCTGGCGGCAAAACCAACCAAACACACAGCCAGCCAAGCCAAGGGGTAATTACTCTAGTCGATGACTGGTTCTTTCTGGGGATTCTTCGAAAACAGCTGTTTTTTCACGGTTGACACAGATGAGGAAAATCACTTTTTAGGCCAAGGTCAGTCGACCAAGTGGTGTTTGGTCGGTGCGTGTCTCTGAACCAGACCGATGATGCAGCAGCATCGTTCGCCGTCGAGTGCCAGCGAGTCATGCGCGCACTTGAGGTTGAGTGAGAGGCTCACTCGACACAAGGCAGTCAGTCACACGTTGAAGTTGATGTGTCACCGAAGCAAGCGGCCACTCTCCTGAAAGCCGACGGCCTCATCAGGCGCCGCAGAGGTCGCTGCAGCATCGACACGCACTGCATCGAGGCCACACGCCAGCCATGGCAGCCATCGTGGGCTATGGTGATGCACGCGGTCGGCGGTGATGGTGACGGTGGACAGCGCTGACATTGCTGTCATGAACAGGGAGCCGCCGAGATGACGCCCCATGGTTGCTCCGCTGATGTGGCGAGCCCCATTGACTTGCGGTGCCGTGATTTTTGCAACGACACGCGCATGCGGTACGCGTTGAATGGCAATTTGCGATCCGCCAACAAAGCCACGTTCGCCACGCGAGGAGCAAGCAGGTGCCACCGCAATGACGCAATGGCTACACGCACAGCGGGCCGTCACACATGATTGTCCTTGCAGCGTCGGAATCTTCCGTTCGCATGTGCATGCGCAAGCGAGCGCCCCGCTCCCGCTCCCGCTGCGCACCCATGGCGACGCGACCCGCCCTAAAGCCATCGTGACCCGCATCAGATGCGATCGCTGGTGTCCTAAACGGCGTCCGTGTCTGACGCAGAGCGTGTGCATGGTTCCTCAGCAGCACCGCCACCTCATGGTGACACGACGGCATCGCGTGGTCACCAACACCAGCAAGCAGCCGGAATTCCAACGTGGCCCGCGCTTCAACGTGTCCACCATCATCGCGACGTGTCGCGCGCAGGGTGGACACGGTCGCTGCTGTCCACTTTTCGAGAGTGATGGTGCGTTGACTTCGGTGCGGTGTGACACTTCAAGTGAGTGACTGCAAGTTGGAGTCGGACGGCCATCATCGCCGACGATCGCTCTCGCTCCAGAGCGTTGTTGTTGTCGCTGCTGAGAAGGAAGAGAATCCGGATTCTTCTCGTGGCTCATGGTGAGAAAAGCGTCTGGATGGAAATGGAAGCAGCATGTCCGATGCCAATGGCAAGGCCACCGAATCTTCGAGTGCCAGGTGGCACGGGGGCCAGTCATGAGTCATCCAAACTGACCACGTGTCCCACGCAAACCTAAAATCAAAATTTAAATTGTGCTACAGTTCGAGTTTGGGTCCGACTCATGATTCCAGTGGCTCGCCAGCAGGATGAGTCGTGTCCAGAGGCAACTTTCCTCTGGCTGCCTCTGGCAAGAAGTGGCTGCGCCGGATGCAAATATTGATGCCTTCTCTTTCTCTTCTCGTCACTAGAGAACGAAATGGTGCTCGCGTGCCGTGCTGTCTTCGTTTGCATGCAATGCAAACCGCCACCACCACCACCACCACCATCATCATCATCGCCACGAAAACAGTCGGCAGCAGCATCAACTTCGTCATCATAATCATCACTCGCAGAACATGCACGTGGATGTTTGCCTCTTCGCCACCAGTCACCACAAGTCATCGTGACATGTCAGCCAAAGGTCAAGGCAACGTGGCTGAAAAACCAGTGGCGGCGGTTGTGGCTGCCTGCGACGGTCCAGTGTCTCAGGGAGCAATCTGGACAGTGGTTAGGGATGCAAGGTTGCGGAAAAATTTGATTCCTAAACTTTGGATGACGTTCATGCCGATCACAAGCTTCTTTCAGTGGATACGTGTGTGATTCACCCAAGAAGAACTATAATAACATCGATTACGCGGCCGCCACTCGGCCGAATCACCGAGTGCGTGTTTGCGTGTGGCCGACACGGATTGTGTGTCTCTTCCAGTTTCCGGCGAGACCAACACTCCGAGTGTCACGCGCTGGCAACCTCACTCACGGGCACCAACGCACAAGCCACGCCTCTTGCACCCACACAGACTCCCAACCCAGCTGCCGCCGACGCTCATTTTCGATTCCTCCTCACATCCAACAACCTTCACCACCATGGAGAAGCAACTGGACAACTACGTGATCCAGAAGCGACTAGCGCCCGCGCTCTTCGGAGACGTGCTGCTCTGCGAGCACCGCCCGACGGGCGACCGCGTGGCGGTCAAGCGCGTGCTCCTCAGCGCGGCCGCGGAGAAGAAGACGATCGCCAGCAAGAAGCGCGTCCGCGAAAACGTCGCGTTCGAGCGCGAGCTGTACCACAAGTTCCGTGCGTTCGGCAACCACCGCAACGTCCTCGCGCTGCGAGATGAGATTGAGTTTGATGGCTACCTGTACATGATCTTCGACTTCTGCGCACGCGGCGAGCTTTATGAAATCGTCAGCGGTGCAGCCGACGGCAAGCTCGACTTGTCCACGACGCGCGACTACCTCACACAGATTGCCTCGGGTGTGCATTTCATGCACTCGAACGGCTTTGCGCATCGCGATCTCTCTCTCGAAAATGTGCTTGTCACTGATGACAACACGTGCAAAGTGTGCGACTTCGGTCTTGCCGCTGTCGCTGACCAGCCCTCAAACGAGACGGTTGGCAAGATGTTCTACATGGCGCCGGAGGTTCTCTCTGGCTCAAGCTACGACCCCAAGAAGGCCGACGTGTGGTCGCTCGGCGTGATGTTGTTCATCATGCTCTTTGGTGCCCCGCCAGTTGAGTCGGCAGCCCCCACTGATGCCCGCTTCAAGATCATCTCGACCAAGGGTATTCGTCACCTCATTGGTCGATGGGGCCTCACGGACAGCGTCCCCGCCGAAGCTATTGATCTCATTGAGGGAATGATCCAGGTGGATCCTCGCCGCCGTCTGTCGATCGACTGCGTGTTGGCGCATCCATTTGTCAACGTCAACGGCACGCGCACATGTGTCGTTGACTGTGTTGATGACATCAAGGCGAGCATCGTGTCCTCGGTGGCACCGGCGTCGAGCGCGGCTGTCAAGGAGAACCGCCTGGCGTCCAAGCTCCAGCGCCTGTTCCGTCGCTCGTCAAAGCGCCGCATCATGGATGTCTCTGCCTCGCAGACTACTGTCGTCGCGTAAGATGCTTTGCGTTGCATGCTCATGTCCATGTCCCATCGCGTCGACCACCACGCATCAAGTTATCTATCTAGCTCTACGAATCCTATTTATTATGGAAAAACATCCTTGATCGTGCATTCTACTCTCTCTCTCTCTCGGTTCTATATTTCTGTGTCCATCTGGAGCATCGAATGCCATCGAATCTGACCCCCAAAGATGCGTCTTGCGACGCGATCCGCGTGCTCAGATCGATCTGGAAACTTTGCTCCAGCCGCCGAAAAAAATGCCGTTTCGTTTCTTCGTAAATTCGGTCCCGTACCCAGACTGGAGAAAACCCGAGCAGCCAGAACGTCCGACTCTTGTCACGGAATGGTGTCGTTCCGCTGGCGGATCAACAAAAATGCAAAGAACAAAGACAAGATTCGGGCGCAGCTGGCGAACTGGTGGCGCCATCCCCACAGGGTTTTTCTATTCAATTGCAGCTTGCACTTGCCTCAAGGGCACCTGCCTCGGAATGTTGGGAAGGCACGAGAACGTTCCGAGACATTCCGGACAGAACGGTCTAAACTCCATCCACCGGCACCACCGCTTCGTCCACAGCATGATGTCGCATCATGAGGTCAGCCCAGCTCCAACGCGACGCGATGACAAAGACGATAGACATGTCATTTTCATGTAGCGGGAAGCTTCGCGTGGCTACGTAGGTCGCTCGCTATCTAGAGTCTTCGCACGTTCCCCGGGCCGCCCATGCCCGCCGCTGGGCCCGCGCCTCCTGTCATGGGTGGTTGTGTGCGCGGCGTCGCTGGCTGCTGAACAGACAACACGTACGCGAAGGCGATGAAGACGAGCGCGCGCCAGCCAAACAGAAACACCAAAAGCGCAGCGATCGCGAGGTGGATCTTCTCGACTGGTTTCGCTGGCAGACCCAGGAAACCAGGGATCAGCAAGCTGCCTTCCAGCCCAATCGACCGCGCGAGACCTTGAAGTGGCGACGCGCCCGCGGCGTCTGCGCCTGCGCCTGCTGCCGCGCGGGCGGCCGGCGGCGTGGATGCTCCGCCAAGCCCTGCGATGTGTCGACGGCGGCTGCCGGCGTCTGCGCCGCCATGTGGCGGCTGTTGCTGCTGCGCGAAGCGGGCCTTGACTCGCGGGTCGTCGTCGGGGACGATCTCGCCGTTGATTATGTGCACCATTGTCGCTGTCGATGGACTCGGACGTTGGACACCTCGGACTGTTGTTCCATTCAGACAGGATAATATCCTGCTCGCCCCAGCAAGGAAACACGCGGCAGTCAGATAGGAACCCCCAATCGATCGGTTATGGAAACTTCGTGTTAGAATCGAACACTCTGGTGTCGCGTCACTCGCGCGGGGTACGGTTGAGACATGGCTACACTGACAACCTGTGGATGTTGGTGCTGATGGTGTTGGAGCTGATGATGCTGTGGTGGTGGCGGCGGTGGTTCGCAGCTCGTGATCTCGGCTGTGGGTAGCTGTCCTGATGCTGCGAGCCCGTAATGCATGGAGCGCTCGCGCCGACGCGCTGCCGAGGCGATACTCGCGTCGCTGTCCCGTCGAATCTTGAACGTCGGCAGGCGATCGGGGGCGGCGCGATGTTGGAATGCCGCGATCTTCTCGTTCATCAGCACGTGCATGCCTTCGCGCGCGAGAATGCTGACGCGCCGAGGAGACAGCTCTGACGTCGCTTCTCGTGATGGAGACGCCGGAGCGCTGGTCTGCTTTGCATGAGTGTGTCTTCGTTCCGCGTAGCATGACTCGGATCGTCCTGGCGACACATTCCTGGCGTGGAGACGTGGCAACGCAGGAGGCGACTGCAGCGATTGCCTCGCCATCCAACTGGAACTGCGGTCGTGCATTGGTGTTGCGAGACGACCTCTCGACCGAGGAGACCCCTGAAGCACGGTTCTCGCGTGTAATACGGCGGCGGTGATGTTTGTGCTGGTTAGCACTGCAGCGCTGTGCGCCAATGGGTCGACACCCTGTTCGCGCGCATATCGCTCGTAGATTCGACGCAGCGCCGATGTGATCGCGAGCAAAACGTTTCCCTCTTCATATCGCTGGAGGAGAAGCCGCAGTGTGTCCACTGCGAGCATCGTGCGGACCCAGCGCATGTCATCGATCGGGCGACGTGGCTGATTGCTGCCACCTTCATTGAAGCGCCGTGAGGATCGCTGTCCTCTCGCCAATGCGTCCCGGAGACGCAACAGGTTTCTCGGCTTGATATCGGAAATGGAGAGTGCTAGAAAACTGGCGTCATACGGCAGCTGCTGCAGCATGTCTTCAAAAGCTTGATCTCTGTCTGCGAGAGGCTCGCCAGTGTCGTTTGGGGTTCTATCAGCATCCGTCTCGGGACCTCTTGTCGTCTCCAGCTCGGTGGTCTCGCTTAGTGTCGAGAGGGACCGCTTGTCCGCACTCGGCTGAATCGTCTCTGGCATTGATGGAGGAGGTGGCGACGACGCACTTCCGACGAGGCGCCGAGATGCCGCCAGCAGCGCCGTAAAACTCGTCGCAGTGGGTGGTGTCGTGGTCATCTCGATGCGGATTTCGTCCGTCGCGTCTTCATCACCCTCTTGCTCGTCGCCTTCCTGAAGCACCGAGAGGCTCCGGACTGCTTCACCTTGCTGCTGATCCACGCGCGTGAGCAGCTGAAGCTCTGCGAGCTGCTCGGCGCTTGATCGACTACTCACTCGTCGCGCGTCAAACATCTCGGAACGTCACGTCCAGCTACAATCCTTCAGTGCCATCGAGCGCCTCGGTGGATAATGATGATGATTCGACTCAGCCCTGACACCAGACTCTCAGACGACTCTCACCACCTCAGTCCATCCGCAGTAACAGCAGCAGCAGCAGCAGCAGCAGCAGCAGAAAATAGCCACCGCCACAGTTGTGCCCAACATATTTGACTGGCGGACTGCCTCTCTATCTGTCCATCCTCTGTGTCACACATTCAAGAGCTCACTGCGGTATGAAGCTGGAATACAATGGAAGTAGACATGGCGGGAAGCATGCACCACAACCCACAAGACAACTATGTACGACGCGCAATCAATCACTTGTGTTGGGAAAGCGTAACGAGATTTGGTTGTGGAATGCAACGAAGTTTAATTGGTGGAAATGTAGCCAATCACTGTCTCACACTGATCACTCTGTCACATGGATCACATTCGCTGACGTTTCCAGTGACGGAACGTCACACTGCGAGCGCTCGGGTCTGCATCGCATCGTGTATGGCCTCGCGGATTCTTCGCAGCGTTGTGGTAGCTCGCTCCGGGCGACGCTTGTGTTCGTGTTGTTTCGATTGCAATGCGAAAGAGATTGTGAGCTTGCCCCTCGTTCTCTGGTTTCTGGATCGGTCCGCTCGTCGCCCGTTCGGCTGCGTTGACCAGGACGCTGACATTAGCGAACACGTAGCTGGCCAGCAGGTGTGTGTCAGGCAATTGAAGTCTGAGATAATCGGCGTGCTGTGACAGTGCACTCCGACAAAACTGTAGAATTGGACGCGTGTGTCCATCGACAATGAGAGTCGCAAACATCAGTGGTAGAGCGTCGGAAACGCACGCAACTTCTGGGTCCACAAAATGAGGAGGGAGTTGGGAAAAGTCGGCACTATTGATGGGCAGACCAGCGACTACGCGCCCCCTGAACTGGTCTCCAGCTGCTTCATATGGAACGTACCGATCGTGAACGCCGCCGAGCGACCTGCCGCACCTCAGACACACACTTACGATGGATGGACCGCCTGCGCTAGCACTGCAGATGAAAGTGGCGACGCGTTTTCTGATCGAGGGTGCCGTAGACATTGCCACCTGTGACGGACTCCAGCAATGTCGCAAGAGACTTCGAGAATCGGCATTTTTGACTCGATCCAGGAAACAACGGGCCGAAAGGCAACTATGGATTGGCGGGCAAGATAGATCGCGAGAGCGTAGGGTGCGGATTAATTTCGAGTTTTGTTGGGATGAGAAGCAAGTCATGGTAGAAATGGAATGAAAATCGAGTCACAGTGCACGACAAAGATGAAGCGGGCACTTGCTTCATGGAAATGAAGTTATAATTATTATGTCTGTCGATGTACATGTAGTATTGACGTGTACCGTAAAGGTACGATTCTTATGTCCGCTTTAGGTTCGCACGCTTGAATGGCCCTCTTTTATTATGTCCGGCGATGTACATGTTAAATACGTGTCTTGCAAGGCAGCAGAGGAAAGACCATTAAGTTCGTTTTAGGTTCGCGTTCGTGGCGGGAAATCAAGTTTGTGGTGCTGGGGGCAGCACCGACTCGCTCTGACTCCCGCCGCATTAAACTGGCGATTTAGAGAGGCGACGTCTTCTGCGATGTCTGAGATTGCCATGGAGGAGGAACTTGTGCCGATGTACGACGTAGAGGTAAACGAGGAGGTGAGAGTCGCCAAGAAGCGGCGTTTCGACAAACTGTCCGAACACAGCACAGTGGACGAGGCGCTCGCGGCGATGCAGCATCGCGACGGTTTAGACTATCGGTTTTCGCACAACCAAGGGTCTCAGCAACGAACATCAGTGTATCGTTGCGTGTCGCATCGTAGTTGCATCAAGTATATCCGCATGGTCCGCCTCTCGCGCGAGGACGGCGCTCAGTACATCTCGCTCGAAGAGAGTGGTATCCATGGAGCCGTCACAACACAAGACGAAGACGAAGGTGCATTTTTTGAGGATGGGGATGGTAAGGGTGGGATCGCTCCGATCTTAAAGAACGAGGCAGACGCTATCCTAATGGGCGGCGCCGGTCCCATGAAATGCTATCTGCTACTCAAGAAAAATCATGCTGGAAGTGAGAAAGTGCTTTCCATGCTTCCTTCCGTTCTTCAGTTGAAGAACCGCAAGGCGTATCTGAAGAAACGCCTCGGAGGTACGCACACTCGTTATCTTACTATGAGAGTGTCTTCTCACACGTTTTCGTAACCCATGGCATAGGGCACTTCGAAATTGTGACGCTTGCCGCGCTCATGGAATGGGTGAGCAAGAAGATTTGTGACGGGTCCTGCGAGTTCTACGGTCGCCCGGAAGGCTCAACGTTCGACTCGTCTGTGCTCGACATGCTGGATGACCTTATTGTGCTCCGTGTGTTTGAGCACTGCTACACTGAGAACGATGCTCTCGTCACGTCGTTTGGCATCATCTTCACCAGCCGTCGGATCTTTACCAATGTCAAGACCGCAGTGAACGGTCAGGGTGACTCGGTTTTCGGTGCCAGCGATGGCACGTATAAGCTACATTTCGGCGGCTGGACCCTCATAAATTTCGGTACGTACTCCACGAAATATTCTCGTGGTAAATTTTCGAAGCATTTCGTGCCGTGGTCGTTTATGTTTGTGCGCACGGAGCACGAAGAGGCGTATCGAGAGCTATTCGCGGCGACGCGTGACTTCAGCCAATCGGTGTTCGGCGTCGACTTGAAGCTGCGTTTCGGCAGCCTCGATCACTCGGCATCGATCGCCAACGCCTACCGCGCTGTGTGGCCTGATATCACTCTCCTGAACTGCTGGCCACATCTCGTTCGCAAGTCGAAAGAGAAGGTGGCTCTCCTCACGCGCGCAGAGTACTACCAGGATGTCGTCTATCAACACCTTGTGTGGATGCACGAGTCTCGAACGCCCGCTCAGTTCGATGCAGTCGGTGAGCTCTGTTTGCAAAAGTGGTGTGATGATGGTGAGGAGGTCTACGCAGCGTGGTTCCGCGAGGTGTACTTCTCAGCGCCATGGGACACTTGGTACGTCGGTTCAGCCGGTGATGTCTCTGGCATCCTCCCAAGCCAGAATCCGCTCGAGTCTTTCCACCGCAAGATCAAGAAAGTGGCTGTCGAGAGCCTCCGTGCAAGCACAGCGACAGTTCTGAACTCCACCCTACCCAACATTCTGAGTCTTGCTGGCCAAGATCCTGATGGCATGACGACGCACGTTTACCATTATGCGGAAGGTAGTGCTCGCACCCTTGTGTTATGTAATGTGGTTTGTTCTTCATGGTTATATGCCCTTTAGGTCCGATTCCAGCGGAGCTTTTCGTACGTGCCAGGGTGCTCATCTCTTTCCGAACCAATTTCCTACGCATGCGCGTTCCCGGCTCAAAGGTCATTCGCGCGATCGTGTTCAACGCAGCTAGCTACGTCAACAGCCCAACGGATGCCCACTCAGGTGTTCCTGTGACCGCCGCCCGTGTGAAGCGGCATATGAACGCACTCAAGGGAGTTCTTGTTGCGAACAAGACCACGGCCGACGTACCTCTGCTCTATATGTCTCTCCATGTTGTGGACATTATAAACGAAGCGCACACTGGACTATCAAACCACCCAACGTGGACGCACCACGAGGTATGCTGCTGCGACTACTCTCGCCGATTTTTGCATTCATCTTACCTATCCACTCGTGTGTTCTTCTAGATTGTGGTGATTCGAGATGGCTACCGCTGTGACTGCATCACGCGTCGCCAAAGTGGGTGGATCTGTGAGCATGTCCTGGCCACCATGGCCTTGGTGAACAAGATTGATCTCGACGGCGCCCTTAGCACTATCCCCGTTCGTCGAACACCCGGTGGCCCGCGGAAGCCACGCGGCGCTCTCAAGCGTGATGTTGCGGACGAGCATTTCTTCAGCGAGAAGAATCTCACACGCCTGCTCACCAAGTCGCCCGCGCACTGCCTTCACTGGTCGGTGCTGAAGCAGTTCGAGTACGTTGACGACGGCACGGCGGTGAAGGAGTACTTGGCTGGCAGAATCACCGGGTGGCAGGAGAACAATGGGCGCTACGTGTGGTCTTTGCGCTTCGCGCACGAGACCGATTTGGTGATGATGCAGTGCGAAGAGCTAGCACACGCTCTTTCCTTTAGTTACTCTCTCGGCCTTAACATCACCGGCCTTCCGCAATAGAATGATGCTGCAGCGGTTGTTGTGTGTCCGAAGTTGAACGATACTCAAGTGGTTACCTCTCACTAACTCGATTCTCATCCCTTCGGTCTCGATTCATCTGTCGAACTGTTTGAGACTCGCTTTTCATCCCTTTCCCA
This sequence comes from Pythium insidiosum, assembly GCA_022836835.1. NCBI lineage: Eukaryota > Oomycota > Peronosporomycetes > Pythiales > Pythiaceae > Pythium > Pythium insidiosum. The sequence continues at coordinate 200,502 of JAKVDI010000038.1, read as the reverse complement.
TGAAAACGCGCTTTTCATCCGTCTCAGACTCGAAAGTAATCTCTTCCCGAGAGCGTACAGCACTTCGATGGCCACTAAGCGTGGATACTGATACTGTTTTGGAGTTGAATTTGGCCATGAGAAATCTCTCAAACATATCTGGCATGAAGACGGAGACGTCGAGGGAGCCATCAGTGTCGACGAGCCGCTCGGATCTGGCAGGTTCGAGTCCTTCCATCGAATCCATAGACTGAACTGCATCATGCTGTTGGTGTACGCTCGCTTCGTCGCCGGCGCTGTACACACGTTGCGCACGTCGTTGGCGGTCATTGATGTGCCGCTTGCATCACTCATACAATTCGGAGCAGCGTTCGTTTGAGTCATGATGGCGACAGGATCTAGCCGAAAGCGATCATCGCTTGAGTTTCAGGCAATCCTCTCAAGTCGACATGATCCCACACGTCTGCACACCTCTAAAAATGACCAATCACCGTGAGCTATCAATCGTAACCAAACCATCCGAAGCGTTCTTGACGTACTTCATTTCACGCCAACTATACTAAATCCAAGTGATGCACCACTTTGGCAAAAAAAAATATCGTGCAAAAACAACCGATTCTGGTTACCGGCAGCACTGTGAGGGACATATCTAGGTTACGGAAACTGGAGAATTAGTCATATCTATCGAGAAGCTAGTTATAGAGATACATGAACGTACATACATACACATATGCATACATGCACACGAAGAGTACGGTGGGTGGCGCAAGACGCGCTGTAACGGGGTTTCCCCGTTACAGGGAATGTCCTGTAATTCAGCGTTGTGAATTGCAGTTGTATTGACTTTGCCCTTGACAGGCAAAGTCCCGTCGACAGCGACAGAGTGGGTCGCGTCCCAAAGTTCGCAGGTACTTTGTGATTAAGTACCTGGGTGCAGTCAAGAGGGAACTTAGTCCCATTGGCTAGAATACCAAAGATCGCTTTGGTATTCTGTCCAATCAAAGGACGACTGCGTCCTTTGAGTGGTAGAGTAAAGAGTCACTGCGACCCTCCAGCAGGACAGAATGTAGGTCATGCAGCAAGAAAGTAACCACTCAATGACACTTTGGAATTTGCATTCTAATACACATTCCTGTCGGTCCGTTCCGGGGCGGAACGGAACGTTAAAGCTAGTTCGCTTCCTCATACACTGCGCAGCAGTGTAAGCTGTTGTAAAGGGGAGAGCCCCATTACACCTGGTAGCACTTTGTGGTCCGTTCAGCGCCACAGAGCGAGGTCGACATGAGTGACTCACTCGCGTCGCAAGCGAAAGAGCAACTGGTCACCCAGTTGCTCACCGCGTGTTCGAACGGGAGGCGTTCTCCCACTTGAGTGATCTCGAGTGGGCTGCCCTCGAGAGGATGGGGAACAACATCGGCACGCAAGCCGTGGCAGCGATGTTGTTCACGCTATCTCCCGACGAGCAACACTCATGTGTTGCTCAGTTCATCCAGCATGAGCTGGATGAGGCCCGACAGCGTAACTCACTGTTGGAGCAGCAGGCACTGATGCTGGCCCAGCATCAGTCCTCTCCACCCGTGGTGGTGGAGAGGAGAGAACGCGTCGAATCTTTGAAGATCGACGTGTCGAAGTACAAGGGAATCGCTAACGAGTCCCTGTTACGGTGGCTGGTTGAGCTGGATACAGCCATCGAGGCGCGCCGCATCGAGGACACCTCGATGCAGGTAACGTTCGCCATGTCGAACTTGGCGGGGCGCGCCAAGACGTGGGCGTATGGGCGTCGTTTGGCCGACCCCCATTGTTTCCCCACTCTTGATGCCTTCAAGAGTGAGCTGCGCGAGGCGTTTGAGCCTCCGAAGACAGAATTCAGAGCTCGCGCTGAATTCTTGGAGCTGAAACAAGGTAAGCGTGACATCCACGCTTACTCTCAGTACGCACGATACCTTGTGAGTTGTATCGTGAGTGACCCGGTCGATACGTCCACGCAAGTCGTGACGTATATGAAAGGCCTTGTGGATGGTCCCATCAAGACCTACCTGTTCCGAGAGTACCCTCGTACTCTCGAGGAGGCTATCTCCCTGGCGATCCAGGAAGATTTCAGCCTGCGACAGGCATACATCCATTCGGCGGCGTATCGCCCGCCGAAGGGGAACGCGCAGGGCGAGGGTCCTGAGCCCATGGATCTGTCGACTGCGTCGTTCGAGTCGACAGACCTCGCAGCAGCGGATGCTTCGTCAACGAAGCAAACGAACAAGCGCGCGGTGAAGTGTCACCGCTGCCAGAAGAACGGGCACTTTGCGTACGAGTGTCTGGCTCCGAAGCCGACACAGCGCAAAGGTGCTGGCAAGTCTCGTGCTGCCGGAAAGCAGCAGCACGAGCAAGCAAAAAACGACAAGAGCCAGTAGGTGCGGAGCCGCCTACTGGGCCTGGTTCGTCGAGTGTCGCGGCGGGACACTTGACGATGGCTCCAAGAGAAGCACGAAGGGTGTGCTTCACCGCCGGGGGTGATGAGGATACCCTCATCACCTTACAGCTACGCACACGAAGCAGCAACGTTGTGCTGCGTGCGCTGCTAGACTCAGGTGCGTCTAACAATTTCGTTCGACGCGAGGCACTTGAAGGTAAGACCTTCAAGTGGAAGGAGAAGCAGATCAGGCCAGCGAGACTGAAGGTCCGTCTCGCCGATGGTTCCACTGTGAGAGTGGATAAGCGCGTAGTCTCCATCGACTACGCGTACAAGAGTCAAGCCCTCAAGGACGAGTTCATCGTCCTTGATCTGGATGACAGGTTTGATGTCATCCTGGGTATGCCATGGTTGAAGGTACATCAACCACGGGTCGACTGGTCGACGAGATCAGTCGAGCTGCAATCGGACTCACCGCTCGGTGAGCCCGCTCCAAGTGTTGCGAAGGAGACGCCTTCGCAAGTAAGGTCCGCGACCGCGAGCGACGGCCCGGTCAGCCCCCTTGCTTGCGATAGCACGCAGGTGCGACAGAGTGCGAGAGCCCTGTCAGCACCGCGTGCTCTGCGTCGCTCGCCCCCGAGGCGATGGAGTGCGATGGCCCCATCAGCCTCTCGGGTGAAACGAACACGGAAGCGGCGCTCCGCCGCTCCCGATATGCAGCAAGTCGCAGTGCTGCCTGCGACTTCCCACATGAGGCCCCTCGGTCGCCACCGACCGAGGTTCAAGGACGGGCGTTTGACAGCGCGGGGCTGCAGACGCCTACGCTCGCTCAGGGATTTGAGCGCAGCGGAAGAGGTTCCCATGCGAGCTCACGGCCGCATGCGGAGAAGGCATTCGATTCTGGTTTCCACCAGAACCAAGAGGAAGACCCGCTCCTTGCGAATCCGCAACGAGGGCATCAAGTTTCCGATATCGAGCGCTCTCGATATCGAAGTGACTCACGCACTGTCAGCCTGCAGTGTCGTGATCAGGTTGCGTGGGAGACGCAACCCGCCGTGGGAGACGCGACTGCTAGCATCACGCAGCAGTCTCAAGACAAGCGTCGAGGCGAACCGATCGTCCGAATCTCGAGACGATCGGACAAGTTGCCTGGCTCCACTGCGTTGAGCGATTCACGCAGTGGGCGGAGCCAAGGCGCCCGCGCGCAGGTGGCGCGTTCACTCGTGCCGAGCAGTGACACGAGTGTCGATGACAGCGACACCGAGACCTTGCAAGTCTTGGTGAACGATGGTCATAGAGTGGGCAGCACCACTCTATCCCTTCGTGCACCTCCGAAGTGCGCATCGGAGGTGATCAAGCTCCCCGTGATGGAACCCAAGCGGTTCCTTCACGAGCTGTCACGGGGCAAGATCAAGCAGATCTGCGTGCTCATCGCGGATGACGAGCACGTCGACGACATCAGGTCGTTGCTGGTCGACTCCAGCAACGAGGGTCTGCACAGCAGTTCATCGATGGACGAGAGCGTCCTCGATGACAAGACTCGGATTGAGCGATTCGACGCTCAATCCTGGGAGTCACTCAAGGGCAATCCTCTGTACGAGGATTTGCGTGAATACGAAGACGTATTCCCGGACCAAGTGCCTTGCCACTTGCCGAAGGACAAGGGCATTCGGCATGAGATCACTCTCATGCCGGGCACCAAGTATTGCGTCACGAGGCAATGGCCTCTTCCTCGTGACCAAGTGAAGGCCATCGACGACTTCTTCGAAGCTCGTCGAAAGGCAGGGCATGTGCGAGAGTCTACGTCTCCGCACAGTTCGCCCACCTTCTGTGTCCGCAAGGCCACAGGAGGATGGAGAATCGTTCACGCTTTTAACAAGCTGAACGCGGCGACGGTACCGGCGCAGACGCCGATACCGAGGAAGGATGTCATCATCGATGGCATGGCAGGCAGCAGCATCTTCTCCTGCCTGGATCTGAAGGATGGATTCTATCAGATCCTCATGCGTGAATCGGACATCCCATTCACGGCCGTCAGCACCCCGAGCGGGATGCTGTGGGAATGGTTGGTGATGCCCCAAGGCCTCACCAATGCACCAGCGACGTTCAATAGATGCGTTTCGCATCTACTGAGGCCGGTGCGAGAGTTCGCACCGAGCTACTTTGACGACGTGTTTATACACAGTCGTGCTCAAGACGGTTTAACCGATCTTGAGATGCATCGCATCCACGTTCGCAAAGTGCTCTCGCTTCTTCGAGAGCACCAGCTATACGCGAATCTGAAGAAGTGTATCTTCGCGGCTCCGGAGATACCCGTTCTTGGCTGTTTTGTCAGCAAGAACGGTGTGCGCCCTGATCCCGAGAAGATCAGAGCGATTGCAGAGTGGCCGACACCTGCGAATGTCAAGGACCTTCGCAAGTTCCTTGGCCTCGCGACGTACTTACACAAGTACTCGCGCAACTATGCCGCGCTGGCACTTCCTCTTTCTTCACTGCTGAAGAAAGATGCAGAATGGAATTGGGTTGCTGATTGTCAGCAAGCCTTTGACTCCATCAAGAAGAGCTTGATGGAGGCACCTGTGTTGGCAATCGCCAACCAGGACAAACCATTCTATGTGGTTTGCGATGCATCCGATTTCGCAATCGGATGCGCGCTGATGCAACGAGATGACGACGGCGCAGAGCGCGTCATCTCGTACCAATCCCGTCAGCTGAACTCAGCTGAGAGGAACTATCCAGTGCATGACAAGGAACTCCTTGCCATGAAGTACGCACTGGCGAAGTTTAGGGTCTATCTCTTGGGAGATAGACACTTCACGGTCTACACCGACCACGCATCCTTACGTACCGCCGTAAGGACGCCTCACATCTCGCAAAGGATGGCGAGATGGCTCTCGTTCTTCGCGGAGTACAACTTCTCCGTCGAATACAAGCCAGGACGCTTCAACGTCATCGCTGATGCGTTGTCACGTCGGCCCGATTTCGAGCCGACAAAGGAAGGCAACACCGTGAATGCAGTCACGGCGTCAAGACTCACGTCGTCACTGCTCGACGACGTGAAGGAGGCTTACGTGCATGACGCGGAGGTCATGCACGTCATCAAGCATCTCTCTGATCCATCGGATCAGACGATCAAGGCACTGTCGCCCTCGTATCGATCGAAGCTCCATCGATACGTGCTGAAGGACGGCCTGTTGTTATACAGGTCCGTACAAGATGACGACTATCGCATCGTCATCCCCGACAGTCATGATCTCAAGATGGAGATCATGTTCGAGTATCACGATGCACCGCCCAGCGGGCATCGTGGGCGTGAGAAAACCTATCTCACGCTCAGCCGTGACTTCTACTGGCCGAACCAGTATAAGTACGTGCGCAAGTACGTACGTGCTTGCGAAGTCTGCCAACGCGTGAAGCCGTCTCCGGCTTCACGAGCTCCGTTGATGCCTCTGCCTGTTCCGGCAGAGTGCTGGCAGTCCATTTCCATGGACTTCATCTTTGGTCTACCCAAAGACGACAAGGGAAACGACGGGATCCTCGTTTTCGTCGATCGTTTCAGCAAGATGGTTCATCTTGCTGCAGTCCCCGAATCGATCACAGCTGAAGGTTGTGCTCGAGTCTTCCTGGAGTCTGTCTTTCGACTCCATGGTATGCCATCCGAGATCATCTCGGATCGCGATCCGCGCTTTACGGCGACATTTTGGCAGGCTGTCTTTGACAGCCTGGGGACTCGCCTGCGGATGTCCACTTCGGACCACCCGCAGACGGACGGTCAGACCGAGCGCGCGAATCGCGTGCTCGAAGAAATACTTCGGAGCTACGCGCACTCCTTCCCTTGGAGTGCGTGCCTGCCGATGGCGGAGTTCGCCATTAACAATTCGGTGCATGCGTCAACCTCGCATACACCGTTCTACGTGAATGGGCTTCGCCATCCACGCGTCCCTTCCCTCCTGGGCGGTGGCCCTCGTCTGAGTGGGGGAGGGACTTCGTCGTCTCCACGCGGTGACTCGCGTGCAGATGCTGACGATGACGGTTCATCCGCCATCGAACGGGACGACGCGCCATCACCAAGTGATGACGCAGACGTCAATACTCTTGTTGGTCCATCCAACAAGCAGCAGAAAGCAGCCGATGACTTCGTGCTGCTACGCGAAGCGGTCAACCGCTTCGTGCAAGACGCTATTGCGGAGTCTGTTGACTCGCAAAAGGAAAAAGCGGACAGATATGGGAGAGCAAACGTTCTTTCATTTAATGAAGGGGACTTAGTGTTGCTATCAACAACTAACCTCCCTGAACATGCAGTGTCATGTCTCGGAAGCAGCAAGCTGCTACCGCGGTTTGTTGGCCCCTTCACGGTGCTCAAGAAGCACGGGAATGCTTACACCCTGCTTCTTCCACGTAGGATGCGGACGCATCCTACCTTTTACGTGGGCCGTCTCCGTCCGTATCATCGGCACGGCGCTTCCGACCCACGTCAGGAATTCCCTGCCTCTCGAGTACCCCGAGAAGCCGTTGTAGTCCGCCAGGAGCTTCTCATGCTCCTGACGCTGGTCCTCGAGACTCTCCTCAAGGTCCGCGCATCGGGCCTCGAGGGCGGAGAGTCTCGCTGCAGAGACAGCAGGACGACGAGAGTGATCACTCGTCGCCACGTCCGGCTCGAATGCGTCGAGCCGGGCAGTCATCTGAACAGGCTGCGGAGCGACCACGCTCGCAGCCGAGATCGTCTGGAAGCCGCCCCCGGCTTCCACCGCCGCCACCCCCGTTGATTGACTCAACGGGATCGCCCCACTATGGGGTAGAGCGAATCGTCGACCATGATGATCGGGTCGACGATGTTGGAAACCGAATGCGGTACTACCGCGTTCGTTGGATTGGGTATCCTCCAGAGGAGGATACGTGGGAGCCGGCCGAGCCGATCCGCGAGGACGTGCCTGGCTTGGTGGAGCTCTACGAGCGGCAGCGCTCGTAGAGATGGCATGATCTGCATGCATCCCCTCCACCACGTTGGAGACGATCGCATGCAGATCTCGGATCTCACTTGGAATGAGATCCGCCCAAGGTGGCTGCCACTCATCGATGGCCCGAGTGTCCATCCTCGGGGCGTCACCGACGCAGCAAGGGCAGTCCACGCCCTCTGGAACGCAGCAAGGAATCCTTGCTGTGCGCGAAAGCTGGTGGAGATACACCAGCTTCCCGAGGAGTGAGTACTGGCGATGGCGCAGTCTCGACTCCTCGAACTTGCGGTACCAGGCCGCAGGATCCCTCGTGTAGTTCAACACGAAGGCATTCCAAGCCTGAAGAAGAGCATCTTCTTCAGTCCCGCGCTTGGGTTTCTTGTTTCTTCCTTCGAAGAAACGGTGCATCAAGAACAGTGCTATGAAGTACTGTTGCTTGTGTTCGGGTCGCACCGCCCCGAACGAAGGAATCAGCGGCAACGCCGCTGAATCAAAGAGAGCCACCGGGTGCATCTGAGTGCTATACCCGGTGATTCGAGCGATGATACCCGCGGGCAATTCCCACGGGTACTGCTCAGGCAAGCGCGCAATAGCATTGCGCACTGAGGCCAACTCCTCCGACTCATCGGTGGAGTTGCTGATCATGCTTGGTGCTGCTACAGCACCAACGCCCGACGCTGCAACATTCGTCGCAGTCGTCTCGAGCTGAGGCAAAGCCCTCTGCTCGGCAGCATGAGGCTGCATATTCGCGGGCGATGGCGCGGCACACGCCATCTCGAGATCGGGTTCCGCGATCTCGCCCTCCTCAGCAGCAGAGCGCTGCTGCTGAGGCACGGGAGCCTTGCACTCCAGGTCGGGGTCCAATCGGGCGAGCTCTTCCTCGTCATCGAGGAAGCTCGCGCTGCGATTGATCACGAGGGACAGCGACTGTCCCTCCATAGCAGGAGCTTGCGGCATCTCCGCATCCTCCTCGGCAGCGAGCGTTGTCGCTGCCGTCACACCACTGACGCCGTCGGCTCCCGACGACGTCACAGCGCTTGAGCTGGCACCAGCAGGTGCTGGTGCTGCATGCGCAGCCAGCGCGGGAGCGCCCGTGCTGGCAGGAGCCGTATCATCTCGACGCTCGCTCATGTTGGAGCGAGCGGCCTTGTACTCGGCGATCGACAGTGTGCGCACCACGCTCTCGATCAGGGCGATCTCGGAATGACCGAGATCGAGGACAGCACTGGGCGGAACGAACGATGCGTTCGTTCCGTTGACAACCGTCAAGTCGCTGTCAATCACTTCGGCCCGATGAGCGGGTCGAGCCTTGTCGCGCTGAGAGAGTCGTCTCTCAGCGAAGCAGTCAGTTGGAAATGATCCCAACGACATCGTGGGCAGTGAGGGTATCTCACTGTCCTCCCCTCAAGTTGCAATCCGTGACTGGATGCACTTGTCTTGAGGGAGGGGTGATGTAACGGGGTTTCCCCGTTACAGGGAATGTCCTGCAATTCAGCGTTGTGAATTGCAGTTGTATTGACTTTGCCCTTGACAGGCAAAGTCCCATCGACAGCGACAGAGTGGGTCGCGTCCCAAAGTTCGCAGGTACTTTGTGACTAGGAGGAGGATCATGGATATGCTGGCCGATAGCTCAGCTGTACTTCAGGTGTGAGCAAGACAACTCCATCCGTCATGATCCAATGGAAAGACGCCTAGCAACTATTCGTGATCACCTTACGAAGGCGGCTCAGCAGATGATCGTCACTGCCAGTCGGGGCCAGCGAGAAGCCACCTCTGAATGCTGTTGTTGGACCGCCGCCTGCTACGGACTAACAGGATTGTCGGCACAGTGTCAGCAGCAGGAACGAACTGTCTACAAGACGCTCGCGCTTGACATGGCGCGCTGTAGCAACTGTTGCATGTCCATTGAGTGGGGCTGTTGACGCTGTGCCGGGTGCATTGCCGACTGCACTGTCGACGCTTCCACACGAAGATAAACTCCAATACTCAGTTCGTTTTGCGATTTTGCACAACAGGACATTAAGAATGAAAGGATTTTTTGGTTATTGCATTGCCTGAGTATGTACGCACGCGTAGCGGGCGGCGCCAACTCGTACTCCATTATACGTACAGGATGAGCAGTGCGTACGCACGGTGTACACATATCTCTAGTAACGGGGTTTCCCCGTTACAGGGAATGTCCTGCAATTCAGCGTTGTGAATTGCAGTTGTATTGACTTTGCCCTTGACAGGCAAAGTCCCATCGACAGCGACAGAGTGGGTCGCGTCCCAAAGTTCGCAGGTACTTTGTGACTAGGTACCTGGGTGCAGTCAAGAGGGAACTTAGTCCCATTGGCTAGAATACCAAAGATCGCTTTGGTATTCTGTCCAATCAAAGGACGACTGCGTCCTTTGAGTGGTAGAGTAAAGAGTCACTGCGACCCTCCAGCAGGACAGAATGTAGGTCATGCAGCAAGAAAGTAACCACTCAATGACACTTTGGAATTTGCATTCTAATACACATTCCTGTCGGTCCGTTCCGGAGCGGAACGGAACGTTAAAGCTAGTTCGCTTCCTCATACACTGCGCAGCAGTGTAAGCTGTTGTAAAGGGGAGAGCCCCATTACAACTGCGGTATGAAGCTGGAATACAGTAGAAGTAGACATGGCGGGAAGCATGCACAACAGCACACAAGACAACTATGTACGACGCGCAATCAATCAGTCATATCTATCGAGAAGCTAGCTATAGATATACATGAACGTACATACATACACATATGCATACCTGCACACGAAGAGTACGGTGGGTGGCGCAAGACGCGCAGTGAGGGACACGTCCGACGCTGGGTCATCCGAAGATGAGTTGCTGACCCTCGGTGGTGCTGTTCTCGTCCGTTGATGTGGATGACGACGACGACGCAGCGCTCACACGGTTGCGGCTTCGCAACGCAGAGGCAGTCTTGGTAGGGTCGCTGAAAAGGCTTGCTGGCATCTGCTGCACCGGTATCGGAGACTTTCACTCGAGCTCGTCGTCGTGCGCTGTGAGCTCCAAGAAGTCAGACCGATCCGCTGGTCGCTTGAGGCGGCGCTCGATCGAGCGCTCAGCCAGTGACGAGACGCACTCGAGAGCATCCTCGATGTTGTGCCGAAGCTCGAGCTCAAGCTTCCGCTGTTCTGGGTCGTGCAGGATTGCGTCCACGGTGCTTGACGACGTAGACGTCGAGGGCGACACCGTCCATTGTGTGGAGGATGAAGCAGCCGTGGCCTTGAGCGAGTTTGCGATGGACGAAGGTGTTGGTGACGCTGCTGCGTTCGTGGACGCCGTCCGCGGCGACGTTGTCGGTGACTTCCGCTTCTGCGTCGTGGCAGGCTGGGTGCTCGCAGCTCCGATGGTGCCTGTAGGGCCGGTAGAGACTCGAGTGGACGAGTTCCAGCGCTTTGGCTCAGGTGCAGAGCGCGTGGTGGATGATGTACCCCGTGGCTGCGTCGGAGTGACACGTGTGCTCGAGTTCCAGCGCTTTGGCGCTTGCTTCGGCTGCGATCCGGACGAGGTGGCGGACGCAGCCACTGGTTTGGTACGTGTTGCTGATGGGGTCTTGGCCGTCAATCGGGCTGGCGGTTCGCTCTTCTTGTTCGTACTTGGTGACTTGCCTGGAGACGACACAGCAGGGGTTGCAGCCTGCGCGGTACGCCCTTGCAAACGTGCAGCAGGCGTCACGTTCGTGGCTTGAGTACCTGAAACAGGCCGAGCCGTGCCTGACACAACAGCAGGTGCTGTCTTGGAGATGGCGGTGGTACTGGCAGCGTTCGCCTTGGGCTTGGCCGAGGCATCCTTCGGCGCCGTGGAACCCGGCTTGCTGACGGGAGATGGCGCTCGTAGCGAGCTCTTGGGCGTTTGCCGATGCCGCATGCTATCATTGGAAGCGACAGGCTTGCTGGGACAAAGCAGCGAGGCTGCGGTAGTCGTCGTGACCGGCGCATGGAGAATCACCTCAGGCGTCGTCGACTTGACCGGTGTGTCCTTCGTCGACGCAGACACTTGGTCAGCCTTGCTTGTGCTAGCGTTGGTGCGGTCGGCGTCCGTGCTTGTGCTTGTCGTCGGTACTTCTGTCTGCGCATCCGAGTTCTTCGACTTGCGAGGGCTCGTTGACGACGCTGACGCTGACGACGACAACGATGATGATGCTTGCGATGCGCGGTCGAAGTGAGGACGAATGGGGCGAGTGGTTCTCTTGGCCATGGCTTGCATGGTGAGCGAGTGCATGAACGTCGCTTCAGCGTCTTCGGGCATGACAAACTCTGGCACATCGTCCCAGAGGCTCGTGACGAGGGTGTTGATGAGCAGCAAGACCTGAAGCATGAAGACTCGCTGCGGCACGCACAGCATCTTGGAGCCAGCGATGGTGGGGAGCGGTGCGCCGAGCGTCTTCGCCATAGAAGGACGAAGAGCGTCCGACTCTTGGACGATTGCACACTCAAAGTCCCGGCACAACAGGTAGACGTTGTCGGGTGTGAGCAGCATCTTGTCGTTGGACGACTTGGTCATGGAGCTGGGCGTAGCCATGGTTCTTGTAGCTTGCGAGGAGAACGAAGCTTGGGGGCGAAGGTTTGAAGCGTGGAGCTCGGGAAGCTTGTAGAGCTTGAGGAGCTTGAAGCGCTTGAAGAGCTTGGAGAGCTTGTAGGTCTTGAGGTGTGCTCGCGAGGTGGCGAATTCGATTGTGATTGTGAGACCGAGGCGCCTTGACTCGAGGCGCCGGCGCGAGCGGAGGCCGCGGGTGAGTGATGTGGTCTGCCGTTGATGGGCGCGTTCTCTTTGCAGGACGCGCTTGTTGGGCGGCGCATGTGACAGCGCATGACTCGATGCGACAGAGAAGATGGATGCAGGTGTCGATTTCGAACGTGGCTGCGAGAGATCGGGGGCGGACGCGGGGGCGATTTTGGCTCGGCGTCCACCTTGTGGTCACTTCAACATCAATTTGGCGTTTTTGATTGGGTGGCGGTGGAGTGGTGGACCAATGAAATCGCGTTCCTGGGGGATAGCGGACACGAGACAAGACGTCCGCTGCTCGATCCGCTGGAGTCTCTTGACTCACCTTTCTCATCTTCACTTTCAAACTTGCAAAATCAAACCAAAAAGACACAAAAGCGGGGCTTTTTTGCGAGGCTGTGTTGAGTTGGCCAACTCAACACAGCCTCGCATGAATGTTAATCACAAAAAACATGTTTCATGGAACCACTAATGTCACAAAAAAGCCCCGCTTTTGTGTCTTTTTGGTTTGATTTTGCAAGTTTGAAAGTGAAGATGAGAAAGGTGAGTCAAGAGACTCCAGCGGATCGAGCAGCGGACGTCTTGTCTCGTGTCCGTATCCCCCAGGAACGCGATTTCATTGGTCCACCCCTCCACCGCCACCCAATCAAAACCGCCAAATTGATGTTGAAGTGACCACAAGGTGGACGCCGAGCCAAAATCGCCCCCGCGTCCGCCCCCGATCTCTCGCAGCCACGTTCGAAATCGACACCTGCATCCATCTTCTCTGTCGCATCGAGTCATGCGCTGTCACATGCGCCGCCCAACAAGCGCGTCCTGCAAAGAGAACGCGCCCATCAACGGCAGACCACATCACTCACCCGCGGCCTCCGCTCGCGCCGGCGCCTCGAGTCAAGGCGCCTCGGCCTCACAATCACAATCGAATTCGCCACCTCGCGAGCACACCTCAAGACCTACAAGCTCTCCAAGCTCTTCAAGCGCTTCAAGCTCCTCAAGCTCTACAAGCTTCCCAAGCTCCACGCTTCAAACCTTCGCCCCCAAGCTTCGTTCTCCTCGCAAGCTACAAGAACCATGGCTACGCCCAGCTCCACGACCAAGTCGTCCAACGACAAGATGCTGCTCACACCCGACAACGTCTACCTGTTGTGCCGGGACTTTGAGTGTGCAATCGTCCAAGAGTCGGACGCTCTTCGTCCTTCTATGGCGAAGACGCTCGGCGCACCGCTCCCCACCATCGCTGGCTCCAAGATGCTGTGCGTGCCGCAGCGAGTCTTCATGCTTCAGGTCTTGCTGCTCATCAACACCCTCGTCACGAGCCTCTGGGACGATGTGCCAGAGTTTGTCATGCCCGAAGACGCTGAAGCGACGTTCATGCACTCGCTCACCATGCAAGCCATGGCCAAGAGAACCACTCGCCCCATTCGTCCTCACTTCGACCGCGCATCGCAAGCATCATCATCGTTGTCGTCGTCAGCGTCAGCGTCGTCAACGAGCCCTCGCAAGTCGAAGAACTCGGATGCGCAGACAGAAGTACCGACGACAAGCACAAGCACGGACGCCGACCGCACCAACGCTAGCACAAGCAAGGCTGACCAAGTGTCTGCGTCGACGAAGGACACACCGGTCAAGTCGACGACGCCTGAGGTGATTCTCCATGCGCCGGTCACGACGACTACCGCAGCCTCGCTGCTTTGTCCCAGCAAGCCTGTCGCTTCCAATGATAGCATGCATCATCAGCAAACGCCCAAGAGCTCGCTACGAGCGCCATCTCCCGTCAGCAAGCCGGGTTCCACGGCGCCGAAGGATGCCTCGGCCAAGCCCAAGGCGAACGCTGCCAGTACCACCGCCATCTCCAAGACAGCACCTGCTGTTGTGTCAGGCACGGCTCGGCCTGTTTCAGGTACTCAAGCCACGAACGTGACGCCTGCTGCACGTTTGCAAGGGCGTATCGCGCAGGCTGCAACCCCTGCTGCGTCGTCTCCAGGCAAGTCGCCAAACACGAACAAGAAGAGCGAACCGCCAGCCCGATTGACGGCCCCATCAGCAACACGTACCAAACCAGTGGCTGCGTCCGCCACCTCGTCCGGATCGCAGCCGAAGCAAGCGCCAAAGCGCCGGAACTCGAGCACACGTGTCACTCCGACGCAGCCACGGGGTACATCATCCACCACGCGCTCTGCACCTGAGCCAAAGCGCTGGAACTCGTCCACTCGAGTCTCTACCGGCCCTACAGGCACCATCGGAGCTGCGAGCACCCAGCCTGCCACGACGCAGAAGCGGAAGTCACCGACAACGTCGCCGCGGACGGCGTCCACGAGCACAGCAGCGTCACCAACACCTTCGTCCATCGCAAACTCGCTCAAGGCCACGGCTGCTTCATCCTCCACACAGTGGCCGGTGGCGCCCTCGACGTCTACGTCGTCAAGCACCGTGGACGCAATCCTGCACGACCCAGAACAGCGGAAGCTTGAGCTCGAGCTTCGGCACAACATCGAGGATGCTCTCGAGTGCGTCTCGTCACTGGCTGAGCGCTTGATCGAGCGCCGCCTCAAGCGACCAGCGGATCGGTCTGACTTCTTGGAGCTCACAGCGCACGACGACGAGCTCGAGTGCAAGTCTCCGATACCGGTGCAGCAGATGCCAGCAAGCCTTTTCAGCGCCCCAACCAAGACTGCCTCTGCGTTGCGAAGCCGCAACCGTGTGACTCACACTGTGAGCGCTGCGTCGTCGTCGTCATCCGCATCCACGGACGAGAACAGCACCACTGAGGGTCAGCAACTCATCTTCGGATGACCCAGCGTCGGACGTGTCCCTCACTGCGCGTCTTGCGCCACCCACCGTACTCTTCGTGTGCAGGTATGCATATGTGTATGTATGTACGTTCATGTATATCTATAGCTAGCTTCTCGATAGATATGACTGATTGATTGCGCGTCGTACATAGTTGTCTTGTGTGCTGTTGTGCATGTTTCCCGCCATGTCTACTTCTACTGTATTCCAGCTTCATACCGCAGTTGTAATGGGGCTCTCCCCTTTACAACAGCTTACACTGCTGCGCAGTGTATGAGGAAGCGAACTAGCTTTAACGTTCCGTTCCGCTCCGGAACGGACCGACAGGAATGTGTATTAGAATGCAAATTCCAAAGTGTCATTGAGTGGTTACTTTCTTGCTGCATGACCTACATTCTGTCCTGCTGGAGGGTCGCAGTGACTCTTCACTCTACCACTCAAAGGACGCAGTCGTCCTTTGATTGGACAGAATACCAAAGCGATCTTTGGTATTCTAGCCAATGGGACTAAGTTCCCTCTTGACTGCACCCAGGTACCTAGTCACAAAGTACCTGCGAACTTTGGGACGCGACCCACTCTGTCGCTGTCGATGGGACTTTGCCTGTCAAGGGCAAAGTCAATACAACTGCAATTCACAACGCTGAATTGCAGGACATTCCCTGTAACGGGGAAACCCCGTTACTAGAGATATGTGTACACCGTGCGTACGCACTGCTCATCCTGTACGTATAATGGAGTACGAGTTGGCGCCGCCCGCTACGCGTGCGTACATACTCAGGCAATGCAATAACCAAAAAATCCTTTCATTCTTAATGTCCTGTTGTGCAAAATCGCAAAACGAACTGAGTATTGGAGTTTATCTTCGTGTGGAAGCGTCGACAGTGCAGTCGGCAATGCACCCGGCACAGCGTCAACAGCCCCACTCAATGGACATGCAACAGTTGCTACAGCGCGCCATGTCAAGCGCGAGCGTCTTGTAGACAGTTCGTTCCTGCTGCTGACACTGTGCCGACAATCCTGTTAGTCCGTAGCAGGCGGCGGTCCAACAACAGCATTCAGAGGTGGCTTCTCGCTGGCCCCGACTGGCAGTGACGATCATCTGCTGAGCCGCCTTCGTAAGGTGATCACGAATAGTTGCTAGGCGTCTTTCCATTGGATCATGACGGATGGAGTTGTCTTGCTCACACCTGAAGTACAGCTGAGCTATCGGCCAGCATATCCATGATCCTCCTCCTACCCATGGTTTGGGCTGATGATGCTGCCATATTTTTCTCTAATCGGATCTCTCCCACCCACCCTTTTCAGCCAATCGTATTAGCGTTACATGCGTGACAGTTTGGTGGGTCACTGCTGCCATACTTATCTTTTAGACGAGTTGGTGCCGCCCGCTCCGCGGGCGTATCAGTAAATTTAAAAGCAAATTCTTTCAATTTAAATGCCGTGCTATCCTAAATTGCAAAACGATATTGTATTGGAGTTGACGCTCGGGGGAACCGTCGTCAGTGCACTCAGCACAGCGTCAACAGCCCCACTCGATGGACATGCAACAGTTGCTGCAGCGCGCCACGGCAAGTGTGAGCTGTTAGTCTTGCTCACACCTGAGGTACAGCTGAGCTATTGGCGAGCATGTCCATGATCCAACCTATGGCGTGGGCAAATGATGCTACCATCTTTTTCTCCAATTGGATCTCTCCCACCCACCATTTTCAGCCAATTGTATTAGCGTTACATTCGTGACAGTTTGGTGGGTCACTGCTGCCATACTTATCTTTTAGACAAGGCAGCTTGCCCGGGCTCCGCCCCGGGTCGGGCGAGCCAACAGTCGATACGTTTCTCGGTATAATTTTTGAGTTTTTCTTTTAAAAAACGTGTGCCCTACACGTGAGTGCAGCCATGTCGAACGATCGTACCTTCACTATCGCTTGCTCCGAAGCCTCTCAAGGCGTTGACTCTCATGCCCACGCCGTCCTTGTGCACGTTGCTTCCCATCCGCACTCCAGCTGTCTTCATCACCCTCGTGCTGCCTGCGCTTGCCACCCACGCCGCTTTTGTCCACACCTCTATCGATCATACCACCCTCGTCACGCCGCTCTCATCTTGTCCACTCTCGTCCACGCCACTCTCGTCCGGCCGCTCACTCACAGTGTAAGTGTGTGAGTCACACATGGCAGCCGTCCACGCCGCTCACACCTCGCTGCTCATGTCCACACCACTTCCGTCTGCGCCACTCATGCCCACACTACTGAAACCAACGCTGCTAGCGTCCGTGCCACTCTCATCCATGTCACTCGCATCCATACCGCAGCTGTCACACCACCTGCCGCCCTTGCCTCCTTTGTCAGCGCCGCTCATGTTCACGCCACACTCGTCACGCCGCACATGTCACGCCGGTCTCGTCCACGCGACTCACGTGACTTTCCCCTCATTACGCCGCTCCAGGCCATTCTGCTCTCAGCCACACCGCCCTCGTTCACGCCGCTCTCGTCAGGCCGCTCACTCACACACCGCAGCCGTCCACACCACTTCCGTTTGCGCCACTCCAGCCGTCACACCGCAGCCGTCATTCCCTTCTTTGTCAACGCTCACGTTCACGGCACTCTCATCCACACCACACACGTCTACACCACTCTTGTTGGCGCCATTCCCACTCTCATCCACATCGCTCACGTGCGCGCGTACTCTCATCAACGCGGCTCTCATCCACACCGCAGCCGTCGAAATCTGAAGCGTCCACACCGTCCACGCCACTCTTCGTCGAACCTCGAATGCGTCCACAACCCAGCTGCCCACACCACTGACGACCTTGCCGCACTCTGTCACGCCGCCCACATCGTGGGCCCTGTCGTCGACGCCACGGATGTTGATGCCGCTACTCATTCAGTCCACGTCACTGCCATGTAAATGTCATGCAACTTCGACTCATTGGTATTTTGCCCAATCCGAGTAGGCTAGTGCCAAAACAAAACCGGGGCCAATCATACCGATGAAGGAGCGTTACATAAGGATCTGATTGGGTGGCTTACTAACTGATGTATATAGATTTTGCCCAATCCGAGTAGGCTAGTGCCAAAACAAAACCGGGGCCAATCATACCGATGAAGGAGCGTTACATAAGGATCTGATTGGGTGGCTTACTAACTTATGTATATAGATTAGATGCGTACGCAGCTATACTCACCCTCTGCACACCACCAAAACCTCGAAAAACCTCCTGAAGATTATTTTACCTTAAACATTACTGAAAGGGTATTATCTTTCTACTTTAAAGACTGTGGCAGAATATGTAAGAGGAAGAGCTCGGAAAAAGGGAGCATCATACTATCGATTCGATTGTGTCATTTACCTTGAGGTTGCAGATGTGTTGGTGGGAACTGGGCAAGCAATGAAGTGCGAGTGGCAGTGGTCGCTGGACCGTGGCGGCGCGTTGTCCATGTGGTCTACGTTGTATCCGATGTGCATAACATCGTCCGCTAGTGGAGATCCATCACAGAGAGAACCAAGGTTGAGGCTGGATCATGGGCATCGGCCAACAATGCTGTTGCCACAGAATGGTACAAATCTAGCAGCAGTACCGTGATTGAGCACAGGTACGTACAGGCAGCGTAGGCTGTACGTATAGCTCTGTACGTACAGCTTACGTACAGGGCTTATACGTATACAGCTCTACCCGTTACAGCAGTGAGCTCTGAATCGTGGCGCTCTCGGCGCTTCACAGGTTTTGCTGACGTGCCTAGATAATCAGCAGCAAGGCATAGCCCGTTGAAGTCTCTGTGTGCTCTTGGATGCCAGGGAGGAACCATCAGTTGCCAGCGTTCTCCTCGGTTGATGATGTGTTGGACTTGGCTCCTGCCTTTGGATTATGGAGCTTGCGACATTGACGCGTCAGCTCTCGGCAACGTTGAAGCGCCAACATTGGCGGACGTGAACACCGCATCATCACCAGTCGCCGCACGTGAACGCAAGCGTCGCCCAAGCCATCATTCCCAGACAGTTCATCTCGGGATGCTCCCAGTTGACGAAGCAGCACAGATGGGGCGCAGAGACCACGTGCGACACATCCATCGTCAGCTGGCGGTGGGAGCGAAACCTCTAAAGTAAGGTATAGAGCAGCAAACGAATACAATAAAATTAAAAAAGCTAGATCTCGTAGTCTTCCTACCGGACCTCTAAAACGCGATACATAGGCTCTCTTGAGCCGCTTCAGGATGACTGTGAGACCGTCAGGCGGGCAAAGTGCGTGTGCGCGTGTGTGTGTCCCTTCAGTTGGCGCCGCCCACAGCCACAGCTCTCTGCTCTCGTGTTGGCGGTGCGTAGCCATGCGTGGACGGACGGACTAAAGAAAGAAAGAAAAGGAAGAAAAGAGCGCCGACTTAGACACTCCTCACATCATCTTTCGCCCTCCTCGGACTAAAAGAGACCCGGACCCGAGCCACTCATGATCTCCCCGCGTGACGGCACGCTCGCGTGGCAACGATGGCGCGTCCGCGTGCAGCACGCGCTGCTGCCGCTGCACGTCGGCGCGTGCGAGCGTCAAGACGAGAAACCGACCAAGCGCCTCCTGCCGTCGCTCCCGCGGCGTCGCGGCGTCGTCGTCATGCTGCTCGCGATGATCGCGACGTGGATCTACGTGACGCTGCTCGCTCGCCACGGAAGCATCTCGCCACTCGCGACCGCGCTCTACACGTCCCCGTACGACGGACGAACCTCGGCGGATTTCCCCCCACCGGCGTGGCGACCCTCGTTCCGCGTGGTCGTCTCACTGACGACGACGCCTGCACGCCTTGACAAGGTCATGGACAGCGTCCACAGTCTGCTTCGTCAGTCAGTCGTGCCCGACCAGATCTACGTCAACATCCCAACAGGTCCGATGAAGCGCAAGCCGACGCGATCGTACGACGACGTCGCAATCCCGTTGGAGCTCGAACGTCTCGCACCCCGCGTGCGAATCAACCGCTGTGTGGACGACGGCCCAGCGACCAAGCTTCTCGGCGCGCTGCGGCAGGAAGACGACCCGTCGACGCTCATCATCACGGTGGACGACGACTTTGAGTACCCCGAGCGACTGGTGGAGGCGCTGGCGTGGGAGGCCGAGTTCCGTCCCGAAAATGTGCACGGCGTCTGCGGCTGGGGCATCATGCCCATGGCATGGCACTCGGTCGGCGCTGTGCCGGCGTACGTGCCGTACTTCATGCGACCGTCGGGGCGGTACGTGGACGTGCTGCAGGCGTGCTGCGGCAACGCGTACCGCCGCGGCTTCTTCCACAATCTCACGGAGCTCGCGGACATGCCGTCGGTCTGCGTGACGGTGGACGATGTGTGGATCGCCGGGTACCTGCGGATGGTCGAGAACCGCCGGACCGCGCTGATCAGCAAGCGACTGGACCCATCGGATCCGTCGTGGAAGGCGATCGAGAGCCAGTCGTCCGCCAGCCAGCTCAAGCTCTCGGCGTTCAACCACGAGAACCAGGTGCATCACAAGTGCATTCAAGCCATGGAGCAGCGCTTTGAGACGCACTGGACGCGCAACTTTGAGGACAGCGCAAGATGACATCCGACAGGTTTCCCGGTCTTGAGCCCACCTTCGTTTCAACTACTGAGATAACACTGATGGAGTATTTATAATGTAGCCATTTGGTCGAGATCTGAGCCCGTGGCGTCCTGTGCGTCTGTCCGGGCACACCCCTTGACGTTCTGACTCGTGCGCTTCGCCACGCTCCTCCCCAGCCGGCAGGACGCAGCGTCTCGCCGTCTCTCCAGCCTCCACACACGCGTCCTCCTATCGACTGCGAGGTTGGGCGTCATTTGTGGCCGCTCCACCTCCTCCGCACGAGCCCCGCTTCCGTTCTGTCAACCTGTCGTCGACCACTGTGGCTCCGAGTTCCACCGACACCGACGTTGACCTCTTCCTCTCAGCCCCAAATCTACTGGTGATCTCGCGGACCTCGTCGTCCGCGCGCAGCACCCAAGGTTGAAGGCTTTCCGCCCATCGTTCGTGCATCCGATGGAGTATCCAGACGACTCGGGACCGACGTCTGTGTCTGGTGCTACCGCCGCCACCAGCATCGGCAGCATGCCTGGCGAGGTGCAAAGCGAATCGACCGACATTGAGAGCGTGCGGCCGTCGCGGCAGAAGGTCGTACCAAGCTCCGATGCGCCGCAGCAGCACCAGGCGCGGACAGCGTCGCGCACGGCGTCACGCACGGCGTCGCGCGTAGGCTCTCGCCACGCGACACGCGACTACCTTCGAGACATCGCGGAGCTCCCACGGCTGAACACCGCTGTGCCGATCGTTCCTGCGACGGCTGCCGAGATCGCAGAGACGCGCCGGCGCTCGTACTGGCGTCGTCGTCTCGACGTCTGGGAGGCCGAGCGCGATGACCCGTCCGCTCAGGCCAGGAAGTTTGCACCTGGTTCGATCTGCACGCTGCCAGTCGAAGTACAGGCCGCGTTCCGCCGCAAGGTGCTGTCCATCTTCGCGCTGCAGCTGCTCGTGCTCACGGGGCTGCTGGCGTTGTTGACGTACCAACCGGCGCTGGCGGAGCTCATGGACAACGCGTTCCCGTCGGCGTGGTACCTGCTCATCGCGCTGCTCGTGGTCGTCGTGATGCTTTACGTGCTATACGTCGCGCACGCGTTGTTCCCTGCAAACTGGATCGCGCTGCTGCTCTTTAGCGTCGCGCTCAGCGTGCTCATCGCCGGTGTGCAGATCGTGCTCGAGACGCGTGCAGGACTCTTCTGCTGCGTGTTCACCTTCGCTGCCGTGTGCGTCATGGCGCTGCTGTGCGGCGTGAAGCGCATCGTTGGACAGACCACGGTGTTCCTCGCTCCGATGGTCGCGGGCTTCGCGGCGTTCGCGATCGTCGCGATCGTGTCGGCGGTCATCCAGGGCGCCGTGTGGAAGTACGTGTCGATCTCGGCGCTCGGGTACTCGCTGCTGCTGGAGCTCGCGCTCATCATGTTCTTCTCGCATGACGCCAACGCCATGTTCAAGCTCATCACGCCGGACGAGTACATGCACGGCGTCATCTACTTCTACACCGACGTGCTCATCATCGCCATGTTCTCGGTCTTCTGCGGCGCGCTCATCCTCGCGTGCTCGGCCTGCGCCGCGGGCGGCGGCGGTGGGTTCTGCTACTTCAACACCAGCGGCTGCTCGTCGGGCTGCTGCTCCTCGTGCGTGGCTCCACCGGAGGACGGCGACGACGCCGAGTCCGTCAGCGTCGACGTGCAAAACGACTGAGCGCAACACGGATCGAGATCTCAGATGAGCGAGCTCCAGCGAGCAGACCTGTAATGCTTACGCTTTCCTTATCTATATATCAACCACAGTACACACTCGACGTTTTTTTCTCGCTCAGTCGAGGCGCTTGGCGACAGTAGATGGGAACCACGGCACGAGACGTGAGACTGACTGCTGGTACACTCGGTACGCGGGGTACTTGCGCACCGTGATGGACTCGGTGAACGCCGTGGAGCCTTGGAACAGCAGCACGAGCAGCACGGCGCCTAGCACCGACGGGTTCACGACCGTGCCGCTAGCAGAGACGCTGAACAGGTAGAACGTACACCAGATGCTTTGCTCGGCGAAGAAGTTGGGGTGGCGACTGAACCGGAAGAGCCCGCTGCGGTTGAAGCCGAGCAGGTAGTCGCCCGTGAGCGGCTGCTTCTGCGCCTGAAGTCGGCGCTTCGTCTGGTAGAACACCCATTGCTGCTGGTCTGCGACGGTCTCGAGCACCAGGAACGCGAGGAGCAGCACGGCGGCGACGCCGTCGATGGCGCCCAGCGGCGTCGACCGGAACACGTACGCGACGTACGCGGGCATCGCGATCAGGAAGAGCAGCACGTTCTGGTACGCGGCGATGAAGACGACGTTGAAGATCTGGTACGCGACTGGGTGCAGCAGTTGGCGCAGCACCGCCCAGCGGTAGTCCTCTTCCTTGAGCGAGTAGCCGCCTTTGCGCCAAAAGTTGAACGTCAGGCGCAGTCCCCAAAGCGTCGAGAGCACGGCCATGAGCACGAGTCGCTCGTTCCACCGCGCTTGCTGGTCGTCGAGGAAGGCGCGGAACGTAAAGTGCCACACGTAGACGAACGGTACGATGGACCACAGTCGGTCGACGTGCGAGTAGTTGTGCGTGACGACGCTCGCGAGCCAGCAGACCGCGATCACGACCAGCAGAAGCTGCAGACCGACGGCCAGCGCGCTGGCGGACGTGTAGCTCAGCGGGAACGCGCTCAGCGCCTCCTGCAGCGCGGACGCGACGTGGTTGCCGGCGGCGCACCACTCGAGAAGCTCTTGCATCTTGTGCTCAATGCGAAAGTGGTGGGAGCTGTCGGCGACTTGAACACGGCGGGCGGGAGGACGATCGGGTCGAGGGGAGGCTGGGCTCTCAGCGGCAACAGACGTCGATGCGCTGGATCATCACGAGTTGCGCTTCCCTCAGAGAACGGTTGCGTGTCACGCCGAGCGACGCGATTGCTCGTCGTCATGGAGCTCCGCAATCGTCACGCGTGGCTCCCGATTGGTGGAGTGGCTCACATGTCACAGATTCCATCTCCCTCCCCAAAATTATGTGGTGTACATGAACGAGCAGAATGTTGTGTGTACCACGTTAAATATCACAACCTTCCTCGGTTGCGGACTGACGCTTGTACCGCACGGCAACCAGCACGCGACAGCGAGATGGCGCGACGTCGAACGCACCGATCGCGACTGAATATGTCGCGATGGATCGCGCTGACGGGCGTGTTGATGGCACTGATGTATTCCGTGGATACTGCGGATTCTGCTCATGTGCTTCTGGACGTCGACGACGTCGAGAAGCCCACGGAATCGCCAGTGAAAGTGCTCGCCCCCGCACCATTGACCTCGTCGCCGCCTGCCGTGACCTCTGTCGTCGCGCTGCTCACAGATGAGCAGCTTGAGGCGATCGGTGTCAAGGTTAAGTCGACATCAGCGCCGTCAGCGGCCGCTGTTGCTCGCGGTGTGGGCCACGCGACTCCCATCGACCATGACGCTGACTCCCAAGTGCTGCCGCCTTCCACGGGTGCTCCACAGAAAGACAGCGCTGTAGAGCTCTCAGGCTCCGTGGCGGCCGACGTCTCTATCGATCACGTGGAGGCGCATCTCCAGATCCTGCAGCAACTCGAGCTGAGCGTCGCCAAGAGCCTCGAGCAGCTTCAGAGTCCGGCGCCGTCAGGCAATCGAGACGACGTCGGCAAGCGACTGGCGACGGGGGAGCTCTCGCAGCTGCAGCTTGAGCTGCTCGCCGTGCAGAAGAACCTCAAGCACCTCGCGGAAGGACTGAACGGCACGCTGCAGGACCTCGAAGTCGTCGAGAAGGACACGGAAGCCAAGGCGAAGCAGCTGCAGGAGGTGCTTCAGCATCAGCGCGAGGAGCAACAGGAGCACTTCATCGAGGAGAATGGCATTCAAGTCGTCGACTATGAGACAGGACACATCCGTAACTCGTCCGTGCGGTCGTCGATGGAGCGGCAGAAGCTCGAGGCCGCTGAGAAGAAGGTCGATCCAGCAGTGTTGCATTACGACTTTGAGCTGCTGGGACAGATCGCGACACTACTCGGGGTCTCGGCGATTGGTGGCATCGTGGCCACGTACTTCCACGTCCCACCCAACATTGGGTACCTCCTCGGCGGCGCGCTGGTCGGTCCGTCGTGCCTCATGGTCGTCCGTCAGTACAAGGAAGTCGAGACGATCTCGCTGTTTGGCTCGATTTTCCTGTTATTTGGCCACGGCGCGGGGTACATTCCTCAGGCGCCAGACCAGCTTTTCAAGCGGTATCTTGTCGGTGGTATTGCGTACATTCTCTCGACCGTGTTCCTCGTTGCTCTGGTGTCAGTC
The DNA here is from genome assembly GCA_022836835.1 of Pythium insidiosum. NCBI lineage: Eukaryota > Oomycota > Peronosporomycetes > Pythiales > Pythiaceae > Pythium > Pythium insidiosum. Next base: position 175,766 of record JAKVDI010000038.1, on the reverse strand, counting down.
TACTTGGGCTGGGTACGTTGATCATGCTTCGTCGCTCTGACTGGCGAGAGGCAGAACTGACTAGAGGGGGTTGCGCTGTTGTCGGCAGTCTGCATCATTTTCTGAAGGTCTCACGATCGGCGTCGCTGTCTCATTCACGACCACCGCTCCGTTGTACGAGCTCATTCGAGCGAATCAAATCCAGGACACAACATACGGACGCGTAAGTCACATCTTCTGACTGTGTGTTCATCTTTGTGGGAGTCGTAACAAACTGAGTTTTCCGTGTTGATGAAAGACACTGACTGCGATTATCGCTGTACAAGACATCCTCATGAGCTTCGCACTCGGAACACCTGAATGGTTTTCCGTCGAGTCTATCGGTTGGATCGGCGTCGCTGCGTTGCGGTCGATCCTGTCCTACGGTGTTGTCGTTGGGCTCGCGTACGCACTGCACCTGTACGTCGTGCCACCGTTGCTTCATTTTCTGCTGGCGATGGAGCAAGTGCACCACGCGCCACTCGTGCTACTTGGTGTCGTGTCAGTATGTCTGTTCATGGCGCTGTTCACCGAAACGATCGGCTTGTCGCTCGAGTGCGGTGCATTCCTCGCTGGTCTCGCCTTCGTCAATGTCTCGCGGGATGCACAAGCGGCGTTCACATCGATTCGCGTGATGGAAAACCTATTCGGCAGCATGTTTTTCGCTTGCGTGGGGATGATTCTCAACCCGTTGTTCCTCATGCGGAACGCTGTCGAGATTCTCTCTATGGTCGTCTTTATCGTCGTGATCAAGACGCTGTCGATGACCGTCGTCATGAAGACGCTTTTCTCACAGATCGCGATCGAGAAAGCCCTGCGAGCCAGCGCTGGCCTGTGTCAGATCGGCGAGCTCGCACTCATCTTCATCATCAAAGCACACGCCTCGCGCCTCGTGTCTCGCCGCATTTACCTGCTGTTCGTCGCTGCGATCGCTGTTTTCCTGGGGTGCTCGTCGCTGCTGAACCGCCAAATCGTGCTCGCGCGGCGCAAGAACGTCTTCCGACTGCCGACTACCAGCACCGACAAGTCCCGCGCGCGTGCTGACAGCATGGACAGTGTCAATGGAGACCCTATGAGTACTGACCGCCTTCTCGTCGAGCGACGAATACTCGGCTCGCGGACGCTGTCGTCGTCGGCAATGACAGCGCATCGAGAAGAGTGACACGGAAGGTTTATTTCGTACTTGAGACATTTGCTTGTGATTTTTGGCCTCGCAACACGTTTGGCTTTTGATATTTGTGTTTCTGTGTGTTTGCTTCATTGTTTGCCGTGCGTTGTGATCAGTATTGGACTGTCAACATTTCAAGCGAGAACCAGCATCGGCAATTCGTCTCAAGGTCGACAGACAACTCTCTACTCGCAGTCGTTGTTGCCACGCCGTCGGTCGACGCCTCTATCGTAACCGCTGCTCTCGTCATCATCGTCATCTTCGTGTTTACAAGCGCGCGCTGCTCGATACAGGAACGCAGGAGGTTGTGATGGCACGTCGTCCAGTGGCAGCGTTGCTTGCTCGAGTAGGAACGCGAACGCGTCCCGAACGTCATTGTCCGAGAACTCCAAGTGCAGCTCTCGCAGCCGTGTGACGACCGTGAGCACACATGCCAGATCCAGCGCCGACGACGATGATGAAGACGAACTGCCTGTCCCAGTGCCGCTGCCGCTGCTGTTGCTGTTGCCACCACTGTCGGTCGTGCGATCGCGGCATCGCGAGCATCCACAGCGCGCGCGAAAGAAAGCGCTGTCGTCTCCAAGCAACACGGCCCGCATGTCGCGCAAGTTGATTGACGCATCAAGCGACTGCTGCTGCTTGGAAGACGGTGATACTGGCTCCGACCCGGGCGACTCCATAGACGACGACCGCGAGAGAGACGACGGCGACGGCGACGCGGGTCGCGAGCCCGTGGGCGACTCGGCCCAGTTGGTTATTCGCGACGGCGAGTCTGCATCGTGCTGGCTCAGCGTTGCGCTGGACGCTCGAAGCCGCGACGCGAGTGCCTGCGGCGCTAACGAAAACGCCGCAAAGGAGACGCCGCCACTAGCAGATCGCTCGGCTGTCGCGGCGCTTGCCGCCGCCGTCGGCGCGTCTGCTTTGCTGCTACCACCGCGTCGGAACGCGCGCCACCAGTTCTTGCGGTCGATCCAGCTCGCGCTACCAGAGGACGTCGTGCTGCTGTTGCTTTCCGTGCGCATCGACCGCGGTGGCTCGTCGTACGACTCGGACCGCTCGACGATCGAGGAACTTGTGCTCGGCAACACAGGAATCGGCGACGCAGCTTCTAGCTCGAGGTCATGAAGAATTGGCTCGCTCCGTCGGCCACCGGAGTCGGCATCCGCAGAGCTCAAGCGAAGCAGCGTTCGATTTAGCGCGCGCTGCGTGGCCTCAAGTTGCTCAGCGTCTGAAGTACCACCATAATCGCCACTGCCGCTACTGCTGTTGCTTCGCTCGCTCCGCCGGTTTCGAGGCGCGTGGGGCTGATGCTGCTGCTGTTGCTGCAGACTCGCGTCTCGCTTGCTACGCTGCTGCTGCTGTTGTTGCTCCTGCTTCCACTGCCAAAACCAAAGAGCGACGAGAGGCTCTTGGCGTTCTGCTGGTACCGCAGTAGCCCACGCTTGAGCAGCTTGGGCTGCCACGAGAGCACGCGGCCGTCGGTCGAGAGCCGCAGCTTGGTGCGGTGCGGCAGCCCCTGACGCCCGTGCTTGACGACGTCGAAGCCGCTCGTGATGAGCTTGCGCCGGATCGAGTCTGCAAGCACCTGCTTGCGCTGGCGCGCCGCCTCGCGCCGCCGCGCCTCGGCTTCTCGTCGGCGCTCAGCGAGCAGCTCCTCGCCGCGCCGCACCCACGCGTGCTCGCGAACCTCGGCCATGCTCGGGCGCAGCTCGGGCTTGACGTGCAGCATACGCGTGATGAGCTCCTTGACGCCGGCATCGATCGCCGCCCAGTCCTTGGACGGGAAGCGCACGTTGAAGCGGTGCGTGCGCAGCTGCGCGAGCTTCATTGGGAACGGCGGGTACCCGCAGAGCATGATGTACGTGACGACGCCGAGCGAGAAGACGTCGACCTCGACGCCGTACGGTTTGCCGTCGAGGATCTCGGGCGCCGCGTACCCCGGTGTGCCGCACGAGTCGGTGGCCTGCTCGTCGGCGTCGCGCAGCTGGCGCGCAAAGCCAAAGTCGCACAGCTTGACGCCGTGCTCGGCGCTGAGCAGCACGTTCTCGGGCTTGACGTCGCGGTGGATGATGCGGTTCGTGTGGCAGTAGTGCAGCGCGTCGGCGAGCGCGCTCACGACGGTCTGCGCCTCGCTCTCGGGAAAGCGGCCCTGCTTGACGATCTTGTCGAAGAGATCGCCGTGCTCGGCGAGCTCCATGATGAGGTAGCACTTGGCGTCGTCCTCGATGACCTCGTAGAGCTGCATGATGTTGGGGTGCCGCACGCTCGCGAGCACGCGCACCTCGTGCCCCAGGGCGACGCGGTCGACCGCCGAGAGCGACGCCTTGTCGACGATCTTGCACGCGAACGCGCCGCCTTTCTTGCGGTGCGTGACCTGCTTCACCGTCGAGTACGAGCCCTCGCCCAGGTGCCGCGCGATCGCGTAGTTCTGGTGGAACTCGAGGAACGACTTCTCGCCGCGATGGAACGTCACGCCACTGTGAGTCGCTGTGGGCTCGTCATGATGATGATGATGATGATGGTGGTGGTGGCGGTGGTGGCTGTTGTTGTTGTAGCTGCTGCTGCTGCTATCGTCGTCCTCAATGGGCGACGTCGCCTTCTTGATCGACGCCACAGCGGAAGCGGGCGCCGATGATGAGGGCGCATGCGTCATCGCGAGCGCAGCGTCGGTGTCGGTGTCGAGCGCGCCGCTGCTGCGCTCTGGCTCCGTCTTCTGCGGACTGTCGCCGCTGCGCTTGTGCGTCGATGGCCACGAGAGCAGCGACGGCATTTCCGCCGTTGAGGACAGCTGCTCCACTCGAGAGGCAGACGTAGAAGAACTCGAAGAGGAGGAGGAGGAAGACGACGACGTGGACTCGGACGCGGCAGCACCGTCGCACGCGCTGTTGTTGCTGCTGTTATCTCGGTCGCTGTGCCTGGTCTTGGCCGCCGTCGCTGTGGCTTTCGCTGTCGCTGTTGCGGGTGTCGAGCGTTTGGCGCCTTCGTGGTCGCGTCGCGCGGGCGGACGGTGGCTCGCGTGGTGTCGGGAGGTCGTCGCGACGGACGCGAAGAAGAGCTCGGGATCGGCCACCGCACTGCGCGCAAAGGTCATGTCCCTCGCCCCGGCGCGGCGAGTCGGCGTCGGATGGCTACAGTCCGTCGGAGACTGTGCTGTGCTCGGCGTGCAACGCGTGGGTCAATGGGAAAATGGGGTCAGTTCTCTCTCTCTCTCTCTCACTTCGCGCTCCTCCGATCGACCGATCTTCTCGTCGCACGCGACGAGGCCCAAGCAGAGCAAAGCTTAGCACTGACACACAGCAAGAGAGGGAGAGAGAGAGAGAAAGAGAGCTGGAGACCTGCAGAGCGAGCGAGGCGTGGGACGAGGTCCCCAACGTCTCGGGAATGAGGCGAGAAGCGCAGCGCTGGCGAAGGAAACGGTAGCGGCTTCACTGCAAAAATACCAAAGCGGAAACGGCTCCAGCACGAGCGAAAGATGAGAGTGGAGAGCAAAGAGCAGAGAGCAAAAGCGCAAAGAGCGAAGCGCGGAGCGCAGAAGGGAGCTGAGTCGAGCGGAGCGCAGAGCACAGCCGAGCTGGCTACTTGAGGAGCTTAGTCGCAACCGCCAGAGGTCGGAAGGCGTTTCGACACAGTGGACGCCCTTTGCGGCATCCAACGGGCGCACTGGACGGGTTGCTCTTTGCTCTTTGCTCTTTGCTCTTTGCTCTTTGCTCTTTGCACTTTGCTCTGTGCACTGTGCACTGTGCACTGTGCTCTTTGCGCTTTGCTCTTGTCCTCTTAGCGCTTTTACGCTTTGCTCGTTGAATCTGTCGAAACGAACGCACGCACCGAACGCAAGCGAGGCCCACGAGACACACAGAGCTGGATTACAGTACTGCTCCATCTATCGCTCTAACTCTCTTCGCTGTCGCGAGTGACGACAGACGGTCGAAGGCAGCGTGCGCTAGGAGCTCGTGATGATGAGCTCGTCGTCGCGCGCGTCGTCGGCGGCGGCGTCTTCCACCAGGCGACGCGAGAGCTGCTTGAGCGCCTCGTTCTCAGTCGCCGCGGTCGCTTGCTCGAGTGTAAACGCGTGTACGCTGCCACGAATGCGTCGGCGCCGTTTTAGTGATGTGCAGCGTGGCCAGGGACGGACACAGAGACGGACTCCTCGTACCTCGTGTCGTTAAATGCCGCTTCGTACAACGCGAATGCATCGTGCGTACGGGGAACGCTTGAGCGCAGCGCCGTCTCGTGGGCGAATGGCGCGACACGCACAAGCAGCGAGCGCTCGCGTGCTGAGCGGTCGAGTACGCGGTCGCTGTACGCAGTGAAGCTGTTGCCGATGATCGTGAGTCGCTGCAGTCGCTCGGCGTCCCAGTTGGCGAGCAGCACGTTCTGGTACAGCGCTTGACCGCAGTGCGGCATGAAGAACAGCGTGTCATCCGCCACGGCGCGACGTCCTCGCTCGTTGTGCTCGATGACCGAGAATCCGAGGCGCTGAGCCAGCAGCCGATCGCTCTGTGTCGGACGACGCGTGAGGAGCTACAGCATGTGAAGCGCACAATTCAAGAGCGGGAGAAACAATACCTCGTTCATGACGGGATCAAACACAGACGCAATGCATGATACGTGGACATGCTCTCGCGTGATGCACTGGGTCAGCGCATGCGCGTACGCGAGCTGGTGGACGGCGTTCGAAGAGCTACAGAAGCTCCCGAGTCCGTAGCACACGACGTGCAGCACGCGTTCGGTCGCTTGACTACTGTCGGTGGGAGTCCACTTGTAGTGCGCCGCGAGCTCTTGCAAGGCACCAATGACGAGCGAGTCGTCGCGTAGTGCTCGCGAGATATCCGAGATTCGACCGAAAAGCGCGTCTTCCTTTGCTCGAGACACGCGAGCTGTCGTGTCCAGCGGCTCACTACTTCATACGAGGGTTACAATGCGCCAAACTGGAGAACAACGCGCCACAACAAGACGGTGTCGACGTACGATAGAGCCGAGGGGTGACGAGACGCCTTGGACGTGTGCTGGCGCTGGCGGCGCTTGCTGCCGCGCGACACGAGCGTCCATTCGTCCGATGCCATGGTGGACGGACGATCGCCGTCGTGGCCATCGTATGAACTGGAAACTCTGATTCTGAAATCTGAATCTGAATATATACTGCCGAGATCGGTGCTATCTTAGTACCTCTATATCTCGATACCGTGCACGAGCGTTCGTTCCAAAGTGTTCTCTCCCTCCGCACACCGTTGGTTACGCTATCGGGCGTAACCTGAGAACACGACTCTCTTCCATTCCCGAAACAAACCGAACGACTGGCGAATGATCATGACGACGAGGATGCGACCGCTTGGCACGTTGCTGCTGCTGCTGCTGGCGACCGTCGGAGCGCAGGAAACCGGCGTTCCTGGCGGATGGTCAACTGTCGAGATGGCGCCGGCGCACGAGCACACGCTGCTGAATGCGCTGGCCAAGCGCGACGCCAATAGCGAGCCCCATATCTGCGTGACGCAGCTCACCGCAGTAGAGCAGCAGGTCGTCGCCGGCACCAACTACCGCTTCCACGTGCAGGGATGCCGTGTGAAGGCCGGCAGCAACGGCAAGCACCGCGCCCACTGCCGCGCGCCCTGCACGATGGAGGCGTTCGTCGTGCAGGTCTGGGAGCAAAGCTGGACCGACACGCTCGAGGTGACGTCGGTCGAGACCGAGAAGACCGCGGGTACGTCCACCACCGCTGCTGCAAGCCAAGGAGAACAGACGCGTGGCGAGCTGTAATGACCCCTGGATTGACTCTCATCAATGGAACCGCGGGATTGAATCTCTCTCTCTCTTCTCTCGTTTGTTGTCGTTGACCTGCAGTCGTGGCCTTGCAAGCCATTGAAGACGACGAGAAGGAGCAGATCCTGCAGTGGATCAAGGACAAGGGACTCAACGAGTACGGCGACGGCAAGGACACGATGTACACGGGCGGGACGCCGCTGTTCGACGAGACCTCGGGCAAGCACATCGACCGCTTCGAGTACATCCTCAAGCGCCACCCAGGACGCCCGTGGAACGACGTGGACATGGCCACCCACATGCGCAGCAGCGCGCACGCACATGGCGCCAAGGCGCTCGAGCTCTCTGCCGCTGACAGCAGCTCCAAGTCCAACACTCAGCGAGACATCGCGATCGCTGCCGGCACGTTCTCGGTGCTGGGTGCAGTCATCGTGCTCGTGGCACTGAGCAAGCGCCGCCAGTCGGAGACCCGCCGCTTCACGTACCAGAACGTCTCCTGCCAAGAGCTGTGAGCGTGTGGGCTGCGTTTTTGCGTTGCTGTGTGGGCAAAATGGCAACAAACCCTCGATGTTTCTTTTTTTTCTTTCTTTCTTCCCTTTTCTTCCTCAAGATCGCTTTGATTTCGTCACGTCACACCGTCCAGCTTCGCCACTGCTGCGCGAATGTCCTGCAGTGTCGCCTGGTGGCTACGAGGCGGCAGCTCCGCTTGCTTCTTGCCCAACTTCCCGACTGACAGCGGCCCAAACACCGCCGCACACGCGTCAGCGCAGTCTGCGGGCGATGCCAAGTTCAGCCAGTTGTTCAGAACGTATCGGACGCCGTTGCTCGAGAAAAACACCTCGAGCTGCAGTGCACTCGGGCGTTGGCTCTCCTGTCGATCTACGAGCCGCAGCCGCACCGCCAGCGCGTCACTGAGCTTCACGAGCAGCGCACCGTCCGGCTCGTCCCCCAGTCGGTCTGTGGTCTCCCAGCGCTCGTCGCGGATGTGGAGCGTGGCGTCCCACTGGCGGATGATCGTCGCTCCGTCAGCAGAGAACAGGAGACCGTCGCCGCTGGACGATGTCGAAAGCAGCATGCGTCCGCTCGGGTAATAGTTGATGAACCCGACGCCGTCCGCGTCCAGACTCAGAGCGACCTGGCCGTCTTTGTGCGCCGCGTACGCCCGAAAGCCGTCTCGCTCGCGATCAATACTGACCGCGACGCTCCCGTTGGGCCACTTGGCGATCGCAGAGCCGTCCGAGCGGATCTGAATGGCCGTGGCGGAGCTGCTGCTGTACGCGATCGTGCGTGGCTCCTGGTGGAACGTCGCCAGCTCAGTTGAGACCTCGGGGGCGTTGTCCAAGGACTTGGAGGAGCTCGCTGCCTTGCCTAGCATCTTGGCTTTGGATGTAGAGCCAGTGGGGAGTGTTGGCTTGGTCTTCTTCTTCGAGAAGAGACCACTCTCCAATGACGAGAGCCCGAGCACCGCGCTGGCGATCGCTGAGAGACCTGGCATGCCTCGATCCGCCTCTGACATGCTGGGCATTGGATCGTGAGACGATTCGACTGTGTCTTGTCTTCGCTCGTCTGCTTGCGTGGACTGAGGCTCGACTGCAGTGACGTCACCACCGTCGTCTTCTGGCGTCGTGCTTGCGACTGGATCTCGATCTATTGGCTCGTATGGCGGGTCAATATCTTGCGTCGCTTGAAGATTTGGCTCTGCAACAACGTCTTGCACGCGCTGGTTGTTGTTGTCGTCGTCAAGCGATACAGGAATGAACTCTTGGACGGGAAACGCTCGCATAAAGTCCTCTGCTTTCATCTATCGAGCCACACAGCAGCGTTAAGTGTGGGGCATTCGATCAAGCCGTCTTCATTGGTTTGGAAGCCGTACCTTGGGCTGTTTCTTGCGAGGTTGTGGCTTCTCTGGCTCTGTCACCGAGCTAGAGATGGCGGTTGGTGCTTTGGCTGGCTCCACTGCTGGCGCTGGTGCTTGCTGAACTACCGAAGACTCCGTCAGCGCCTCAGGAGCGCAGTCGAGCTCATCTGTCGTGGAGCGCGAGGTCATGAGCGAGATCTCGGTCGAGTCGGACTGCGCAGACGAGAGGAACGCTCTTGCGTCGACCAGCTGAGCGTGCGCACGCATGTCGTCGTCAATGAGCACCGTATCGATGCGTCGCAGCCACGGCGCCGACTGAAGAACAAGCGATCTGTTGGATTAGAGCACCAAATCACATTAGAGGCTTCGGAATTTCTTGAGAGAGCCCCTGCATTGTTTCAGGCTCAACGGACACATAGTTGACAGCAGACGTGCAGGGATTCGGATGCACGACCAGCGTCTGGAGTGACGACAGTGTTGACAGCGGGGCGAGTTGCTCCCGGTCGAACTGGTTGTCGTTGATCCACAGCTCCTCCAGGTTCGTCAGCGGACGGACCCAGCTGAGGTCGCGAAGCTGGTTCGACGAGACCCGCAGGCGGCGGAGCTGGGACCAACGAGGCGCCAACGCGTGCAGTGACGTCGTGTCGACTAGCGCGTTGTGCGAGAGGTTGAGGTTTCGAAGCGCTGTAGTCTGAACGAGGAGAGAAGGTCAGTTGAAGAAACACTTGGAGATGAAGAGAGAGAGAGAGAGAGAGAGAGAGAGAGAGAGCTCACCATCTCGAGTCCACGCAGGTCCGAAAGCTCATTGAACTGCGTGTGTGACATGTGTCGGATCCATCAGACGCGGTCTAAACGGCTCCAAAGATCCGACGCACCGAGAGATTGAGGTGCTGCACGTGAGAGAGATCTGCGATGGCAGCGACGTCTTGTATCGATGCGAGCGCCTCGTCCACTGCAATCACCTCGCGCCCATCGTCACTCACGACTCGCATGCTCGCGCACTCATCCGCGGAGCCGCCGCGAAACGACACCAGCTGATCGTAACCCCATCGTACCCTGTTCTCAAAAGACGGTAGTCTTCCAAAAACGTTAACTTAGCGGGTCCTTTCCTCTTTTCAGCCAATCCGACGAAAGCAGTGTCTGTGGGCGAGAGCGACCGGCCGCATCCAGACAGATCAAGAAGCCCCGACACCGACAGCCAGGATGAACTTCGGAGGAATGATGGGCGGAAACGCGGCGGCGCCGCCGCAGCCGTCGGTGCAGCAGAACCAGCTCATGATGGCCAAGATCGAGATGCAGTCGTACTCGGATCTCTTCGAGCGCCTGTCGCGCGTGTGCTTCAAGAAGTGCCAGTTCAAGTACAACGACGGCCAGCTGAACGTCGGCGAGATGAGCTGCATCGACCGCTGCTCGGGCAAGTACATGCAGGCGTACCAGGCGCTCGGCGTCAAGATGGCGCAGGTGGAGCAGGAGATCGTCGCGCAGGCCACGGCGGGCATGCAGTAGAGACCAGTTTTCTATGTACAGATAAAAATGAAGAAGGCTCCATTTGCTTCAAGGCTGTGTGTTCCTGATGCTCTGCGGTGCCGAGCAGTCGTCTCGACCAGTCGTCGTATCGGACTGCCTGACGCAGAACATGTCAATGCTACTGCTAGAAGTTGTGCCGACTGTAGCCGCCGAGGCCACCGCCGACACCGATACTTGACGTGGCGCCGAGCGCTGATGGCCTTGCACTAACGCCGGCTGCTGCATTGTATGAGCTCGTTGGGACGTACGGTCGGGCGCCACCACCAGCAGAGTACTTGTCTTCGTCCACGAGTTGACTCATGCCTGGGGCATACCGAGCCTGGCGCGTGTACCGACTGCCAGGCACATCAGCGAGCGCAGCATCGTTGTCGAGGCCTCGCCCACCACTGTTTGTTGGTGTGCCGCCGTTCAGCAGCGTGCTTCCAAAAGTTGCCATGGCGTTTCGTGGCTGTGGAGGTCTTGACGAAGAGTATGTCATGCTGCTTCCAAAGCTTCCTCCACCGTTGATCGCGACCCCTTGCCTCAGGCCGCCGAAGCCACTGTCCGCTGGTTGCTGATTCTTGTTGGAGTACCCACTGCCTCCTGAAGACAGGTTCTCCGCTGACTTCTGGGGCGGAGTAAACGTCGCTGGTTTCTCTGCGTAGCCGTCATTTTCTCGCTCTGGACGACTGCCATTCGGTGTTGATACCGTCAGCGGCGTCGAGACGTGCAGGTTGACTTGGAAGAAAGGATACTGCAACGCCTGACTTGATGTCGGTCGCTGGTTGGGGTCAAACTTCAGTAAATCGGTCATCAGCTGAATCGCCTCGGGACTGGCGTGCGGAATGAGCTGACTGAGTGGTGTCGGAACAAACTGCGGGAACCGGTAGTTCATTTGGGCTGCAAGCTTCATCCCTTCCGGCCATGTTGCATGTGTGGGGCTTCCAAGTACAGAGCAAATCTTGTAGAGCTGATCACCTTCACTACTCCCCGGAAATAATGGCCGTAGTGTGAACATCTCGGCCATGATACAACCCATGGCCCAGTTGTCGATTGGAGAGTTGTACGTTGTCGAACGAAGGAGTACTTCTGGAGCACGATACCAGCGAGTCGAGACGTAGTCAGTAAACGGGGGTCGCGAACGAATCTCTCGTGCCAAGCCGAAGTCGGCCACTTTAACGATGTCTCCCTTCACCAGCATATTCTCCGGTTTGATATCGCGGTGGAAGAAGCTGTGCTTGTGCATGAACGCGAGGCCTTGAAGCATTTGGTACCTGTCATCAAGCGTCATCATTGGAACCAACTGTCGTCAGTGCCACACGGAGCATATCCGTCGAACGGGAGATGTTCATACATGAGGTTGCGAATTTTAGACTCGGGAAAGTGTCGGTCCCGCTTCTTCATGCACTCGTAGAGGTTGTTTTCCATGTACTCGAAGACAAAGTACAGCTCATCGTTTTCTCGAATCACCTCCTTGAGTTTAATAATGTTGGGATGATTCAGCTTCTTCAGCGACTGCATCCAAGCGACATGTGCGTGAGCATTCCGCCTGCTATTCATCACACCGCTCTTGCAATACACAGAATACACAGCCCATCCTGTTTCCCTCTCACCATGACTTCACGGAGTTGCATGCACTCCTCCCACGAGTAAAACTTCTTCTTCATCTTCTTCACGGCGACCTGATGCGAGGGAGCAAGCGAGAGAGCATGAGCGTCCACAAAAGAACATAACACCACAAGCGCAGGCCGTTTACGCACCACTTCACCAGACTGGCGGTTCACGGCCTTGAGCACAGAGCCATACGTGCCATCGCCGAGTTGCTTGGTGACCTTGTAGCGATTCATGGCGCCGCCTTTTTCTCAACTGTGTCGCGACGCAGACGTTGGTTCCAACGTTGGTGAAATCGATCCTTTTTCTCCGGACGGTACACACCTTCTCTGGACGACGGTCAGCCAGCGCGACGACGGAGACGTCCGGTGATCCGGCGATATTCGTTGCCGCCGTGGGAACCTGGCTCGACCGCTCTGCGGAGGCAGCGCGCAGCGTGTCGTCGTCGTCGTTGGAGCGTTTTCGACCCGCGCCCTCTCACACACGCAACGCAACGCAACGCGGCACGCGCTCAGGAGCAGCAGCAGCAACAACAACAGGAGCAGCAGACGGAAAAGGCTCAGGAGGCGCTGCGGCACCGCGGTCATCACCGCGTCGATCCATTTCCGCCTCGCCAAAAATACCCCTGCGTGCTCTCGCTTCGTAACCCCTTGCGTCCGTTGAGGGTTCCGGAACCTCTACAACTTGATCTCCCGTCCTGTGACAGCGGATCAATTGTTGAAGTCCGGGAGAACCAGCTCGTGCCACTAAGAGAGAGAGAGAGCGAAGGAGAGTGGGCTGGCAATATGCCGCACATGGAGGAGGAGTGGGAAACCTTTGGCGCGACGCTCGCCGTCGTGGCCTCCGTCATCTCGAACCTCGGCGTCAACGTGCAGAAGTACAGCCACGCCAGCGACGCGCTGCTGCCCGCGGACGAGCAGCGGCCTTACGTGCAGCGCCCGCTCTGGTGGATCGGGCTCACGCTCGTCGTGCTCGGCAGCATCGGCGACTTCACGGCGTTTGGCTTCGCGACGCAGTCGCTGGTCGCGGCGCTCGGTGGCGGCGCGACACTCGTCGCCAACGTCTTCACAGCCTACTTTCTCAACCGAGAGCCGCTGTTCCTGGTGCGTTGTGGCTGGTGTCTACCCCATTGGTTGCGATGATGATGGATGACGCTGACCGGAGAGAGAGCGTGTGTGTGTGTGTGTGTCGATAGACAGATCTATGGGGCGTGTTCTTCGTGATTATCGGCGTCGTGCTCATCGCGTTCATCGCGGAACCCAATGTCGAGTACCCGCTACCGGAGCTCGAAGAGCGATTCGTGCGCCAAGGTAAACGGATACGTTTACCCTTTTGCGTCATGTCGCCACTGTCGGACACCAACACCCGTTCTTGCAGAGTTTGTCATCTACATCGCGAGCGTCGGCGTCTTGATGGTCAGCATGCTCGCGGGTATCAAGGGGTCGGTCGCAAACCGACTGAAGAACCAGATGCAGTCGTCCAAGCGCAAGCAGAAGCAACTCATGCAGCACCTCGAGGGCCGTATCCAGCGGATCGAGCAGCGCCTGTCGACCATGGAGCACGCGCTGCGCGAGCAAGAGAGACGCGAAGACGGCGGCAACTCCTCGCTCGACCCGCTGCTCCCAAGTGACCCAACCTTCGCCCAGCGCCCCGATACCCCTGTGCACGCCGCGAAATCCAAGCACGTTGACCTCTCGACGCCATTTGGTGAGCTCTTGGAGGGAGTGACGAACCCCACACGTGTGCCATACTACTACGCTGTCTGCTCGGGCATCGTCGGCTCAATGACGGTGCTGCTGGCCAAGTGCTCAGCCGTGATGATCCGACTATCGCTCAAGGGTGAAAACCAGTTCCACTACCCGTTGACCTACGTCTTCATCGGAGGCATGTTCGTCTGCATCATCATACAGACACACTTCCTCAACATGGCGACGTCGCTCGGTGACATTATGACGGTCTTCCCCATCTTTCAAGCGTGTTGGATCTCGTTTAGTGTCATCGGTGGCGCCGTGTTTTACGAGTCGAGCAAGTCATTTACCCCACAAAAATGGCTTGAATACCCGTTGGCACTGCTCTTCATCGCAGTCGGCGTCGCGCTGCTGGTGCAGCATCAGTCACACGCGGCGCAACTCTCGGTCACGAACGGCTCGGGGATCAGCAAGAGTAAGGAGTACGGGCTGCTTGCGGATGACGAGGTGTGTCTCATCACAGACACGTCGATGCGGTCTCCGCTGTTGGCAGAGGGCAACGAGCTGGACGAAGGAGGGTATCTGCACCTCGAAGCGTGATCCAAGACGACGACGCTATACAGGACTACAAATAATGAGTGATAAAACGCACGGTATGTTTTAGGTAATGCATGCACGCCCCTTGCTGTGTCTTCGTTCTACTTCGGCAATGGCTGCGTCACTGGGCAGGAGCGACCTTCATGAGCGAGCGAGTGCTTTACTCGTCCGCGTCGTCGACGACAATGTCGGGGAACTCATCGTCGTCGTCATCGTCATCATTGCTGGCGCTCGCAGACGTCGTCGCGGCTGCAGCCTCCACCGACACATCCGCCTCCTCTTCTTCGTCATCGTTCTCGACAACTGCGACGTCCTCGGTAGTCGCGATCACCGGACGCTCGTCATCAAAGTCTTCCTCGACGTCTTCCTCCATCGGCGTCTGCTCGATCGGCTCCACCGCCTTCGCATCGCTCTCGGTCTTCGCTCGCTTGACGACCGCCGGTTCCTGTTCCTGTTCCTGCTCTTGCTCGGGCTCCTTCTCCATGTCAGCGTCTTCCTCCGGTTGGTTGTTCTCCTCGTCCCAGTCCATTCGACCGCGCACGGCCGGCGCCGAAACCAATGCGGCTCGGGAGCCCAGCGCCGTGACAGCGTCCAGTGCGTTGCTGTTACCCGCGGGCGCCGTGTGCGCTGCAACGACGCTGTCAAAGTTGAGCACCAACGGCGGCGCACGTGGATGCACGAGTGCCTCGGCGACGTTGAGCGCGACGAGCTGCGCGAGCGGCGACGCCGACGCACACGCCGACGAGCCCCAGTACTGCAGACTCGAGATGAGATTCGTCGCGTGCGCGCCGTTTTGGTCGGCGCTCACGGCGTCCGTGAGCAACAACATCGCGACCGAGTCGAGCGTCGACGCGACCGACGACGTTGACGACGGCGTCAAACGACGGCGACGACTCTGCTGCTGCACCGCGAGACGCGCCGTCTCGCTGACCGTCGCCCGCGCCTCAGTCGACAGCAAGCCGCCATACACCGCGACGATCGTCGCGATCGCGGCCAGCGCCGCGTCCACGT
The DNA here is from genome assembly GCA_022836835.1 of Pythium insidiosum. NCBI lineage: Eukaryota > Oomycota > Peronosporomycetes > Pythiales > Pythiaceae > Pythium > Pythium insidiosum. The sequence continues at coordinate 160,552 of JAKVDI010000038.1, read as the reverse complement.
TCTTCACCAACACAAGCTGGTTGCGAGCCGAGAGGAAGACGCTGCTACCGGCACCGTCGGCGCCTCCGTTGGTCGAGAGCTGCGAGAGATCGCCGGCCTGGCGCTTGCGCTTCTTGCCCTTGCTGCCCTTGCCCGACGCCTGTGACGGCTGAGCGGCTTCATCCGATTTCTTGGTCACGCGGGCGTCGTCTGAGAGATCCTGCTTGCACTGACGCACGAGTTGCTCCAGCAGCGGCTGCCCGACCTTCTCGAGCGTGCTGGCGCCGAGCGCCTTGACGCAGACCGCGACCGCGTCGTAGAGAACCGCGTGCGTGTCGCTGTGAACGTGGTCCACCGCGAGCGACAGCGTCTTTGTGATCTTGCTGGCGTGACGCAACGCGCAGATCCCGGCGCGACGCACGGCCGCGGTCAGCACGCGCAGTCCGAGCGCGTGCGCCTCCGGGAGCACGCCGTACACGACGCTGGTCGGCAGGCGGAAGCCGTCCTCGGACACGGCGCTCTGCTTGCCGACCTCGTTCGCGCGGATCGTGACGATGCGGCGCGTGAGGGCGATCACGTCGCTCAGCACGAGCTGCACCTCGCGCTCCGAGATCGTGCGGCTCTCGAGACACTTCTCGAGCACGCGCGTGACCATCGCGAGGCGCTGCACGACCGTCGCCGCGCGGTGGTAGACGTGCACGTCCGCAGCGCTGTCGTCGGCGTCGGCGAGCCACGTCTTCATGCCGCTGGGCGCCGCCGTCGAGACCGTGCGCTTGCCAGCGACGCAGTCGATCTGCAGGTGCGCCATCTCGATGGCACGGTCGACGATCTGCTTCCACGTCTGGTGCAGTTTGTCCGACGCGTTGGCGAGCGACGCGAGGCACTCGGCGGCCGCGAGCACGACGGCGTCGTCCTGCAGCAGCGGAGCCACGTTCAACACTTGGACGGCAGCGCTCTCGAGCTTGGCAACCGAGCTACGCACGCTCGACGGCGAGACCAGCAGCAGCTCCGTGAACAGGCGGAAGCCCTGCACAACGACCGCCTTGTCGTCGTCGCTCGACGCCGTCGCCGTCGATGACTCGCCGATCACCGCCAGCACAGCGGGCAGCAACTTGGTCAGCGTCTCGAAGAGCGCGCGTCGCGACTCGGGCGCGTACAGATCGATGTGGCGCACGAGCTGCCGCGCGACGGCGCACGCTGCCGCGACGACGCGCGGCGCGTCCTTGACGTACTTGACCATCTTGAGCACGCGCTCCATGAGCTTGGGCTGCAGCGCCTCAAGCTGCTCCATCGGACACTGCTCGGCGACGACCGCGAGCAGCTCCAGCGCGGCGGCCTTGGCATCGCGGCCGACCGTCGCCTGATCGACGAGCTCGAAGAGCTTGGCGTGGAACTTGTCGAACGCCTTGCCATCCGTGACGACGCTGAAGACGTCGTGCTGCGTCAGGATGGCGCGGAGCTGCGCGCTTTGCGCCACAAAGCTCTGCTGCGCGGCGGCATCGCTGGCGAGATGGTCAGGCAGCGCGAGCGCCAGCACCGACGACAGCAGGTTGCGGGACAGCGACGCATGCACGGCCGCTGCCTGGCTGTCGTTGCTCTCCATGGAGGTCGCCGTCACCATCGTCGAATCAAGGATGCGGTGCGATGTGTGATGAGGTCTGTTCGAACTGGGGAAGACCATTGGTGAACAAGCGACACACGGATTTCAGCCAATCGATCGACAGCAATAATCATATTTGGACCTATCATATTAATTTTGTGTGGCCCACACGAGTGAAGCCATGTGAGTCGTGAGGAGCTCCGCTCATCATGACACAGCTCAGTCCGTGAGCGACACAGCTCAGTGCTTGATCTGCTCGAGCAGACCTTGGCGGATGAGCTGCTCGACGTCCACGCGACGGAGGAAGTGCGTGGAGTTGACCTCGAGGTTGACGAGACCGTTTTCCGTCATGATTTCGCCACAGTCCTTGAGCACGCGCACTTCGACGTAGAGGTCCTTTGGCGGCGTTGCATCCTGAGCGGCGATCACACAACCGCAACGTCAGTGAGGTGCCTTGTACGAAGAATATACTGCACTCGAATCAAGACGCACCGCAGTGAGATCAATCTCGAAATCGGCCATATAGTCAGTCAGAAGCTGATCGTAGCTGTGGAAAAATTGCATCTCCTTCTGACTCAAGCTGAAGATGAGAGGCACACGATGACACAAAGCGCCAGGTCAGTTCACCAATGATCGCTAGACATGGCGCCCAAACGTTTTTTGAACGACGTACTTTGGGGCGAGGTGCGCCGGAACGATCGTGCCAGTCTCCCATCGCAAGTTCTTGATCTTCTCAAGTCGCGCATGGCTGTCACCACGAAACAACACCGTTAATCAGAGAACAGAAGGACCGTTGCATTGCAGCCAAATGCGATGGGGGTGGGTCGGCTTACATGTACGCCAGCAGACACCGCTTGTCTCGCAGTAGGCACTGGTGGTTGACGATAAGGCCGCAGTGGACCGATTGGTGCTGCTCAATTTCATCACCAAAGGATCTGCAGCACACGACGCAGATTCACACAATATCGATTAAGTCAAATAGACACCCTGCTATCGGCGCAAATGGAGCCAAACGAACCGAAGCTTCTCGAGGATCTGCTCGTGGAGCACGCCGACCTCTTCAACCACCTGGCGGACAAGCTCATCCTGTGACGCAGCCAGTGGCATGAGTCTCGTGCAAGCGCATCTCTGTTGAGCAACCACAGATGCATTACGTTGTACGGAGGAAGCCAGTCGCTGCGCTGCAGCTCCCGCAGCAGCTCTTTCGCCTTGGTGCACAGCGCCATTCCCGTTCCTGTTGGTCGGTCGCCTGTGGCACCTGTTCATCGGATGGTTATGCTGGGGTATCCGTAACCGCGTACTTAGTATCTGACCAGACTTGTCCACATTCGATAGGTTCGCGCCCCCCTCCTCGCCTGTCCAGTTGGGAACCGGACCGGTCTTTCTTTCACACCGGTCTGCACTTTTCAGTTGAAGCCAAGATCGAGCAGCTGAACGCGAAGAGCCGGAGGAGCTGAGCCGAGCATCGCGATGCGAGCAGCGGCGACCATGTTGCCAACAAGATGGTCGCGATCCACCGCAACAGCATCTGTGCGTCGAGAAATTGACGCTGGACGCGGACACTGGGTGGGGGTTGCGACGCTCTCCACGCAAGGCGACGCCTTGTGCAGCGTGTTGCCCACAACGTATGGGGGCTGCACTAGGGGTGCTGTGCTATCTTCGTACAGTAAATCTGATCCTCTCTGCTGCTCATGTCAGCGTGAGGACATGTAATGCGCGTTTGTGGGGTGCGCGTTGCCGACTGTCGCAGGAGAGCCCACACACTTGTCGTCACCTTGAACCTGAACCTGAAACTGAAATGAAACACAGCTCTCTCTCTCTCTCTCTCTTTCGATCTTTTTCTCTGGTGCGATGTGCAACCTGGCACACTCAACACGAGAGATCGATTGAGAGAGAGAGAGAGAGAGAGAGATGAGAGAGGGGTGAAGACAGAATCGCCATTCATTCTACTGGACTGTGGACACTGGACACTGGATAGACCAATACGAACGCGCAAGATACATAAGAGATGGAGGAGGCACGGCTGCATGGTGCGTGCGGCACCTCCTGTTGTCGTCCAAGCATTCGTGTGTTTTTGTTCCTGACACGACAATCCTGTTGGCAAGTTGCCACCGCATGCAAATGAATGCAGCGAGCCTTGTCGGTTCTCGACGAGTGAGTGACCCTCGAAGACATGTCGGCTCACCCGTCAGCCCGCGCGATTGGCTGGAATGGCTTGGCGGCATCACCAATCGCCTGTTTCCGACTCCTTGCTGAAACTGCATCTCTTGGCCGTGGTTTGACAACCATAGAAGTCGCCACAATCGTATTGAGAAGGGTACGTATACATAAAGTGAGATAGACCCAGTACTGGTTGAATTGGTGCATTCGTTTCTAGAAGGTGATCACCGATATCGTTCGCAAGGGGTAGGGCCGTTCGTGTCGATTGCTTTGCTTTGCTTGGGAGATCGATGGTGTGGTCCATCTGTCGCCGCGCGGCCACCTCGATTCCTTGTCGCTCCGAGTCCGAGGCATCGGCGTCGCCGAGCGAGTCGCACGCACAAAAGGCAGGCGAAGCGCATTTTGTTCTCTCTCTCCCAGCTGGACGCGAGATCCAGACGGCGAAGAACTTTGACGAGCCAGTCTTGCCTGGCTTTCTCCATCCAGCGGCTCGGCTCGCGCGGGGCGTTGTCGTCCACAGCACCCTCTGGCAAAAAGACCCGGAGCCCACGTGGTGCGCGTGCGGTTTGCAGAGTCACTCCATTTGGTCGCGTCGTGGGATAAGATCAGCAGGGCTTGCTCACCGCACTGGACAGACGGACGGACGGTCAGGTCAGTCTCGCACACCACTCAACGCCGAGTTCCCCCTCGAGTCCGTCCCGCCCGACTCCCGACTCGCGAGACCGATCGCATTTCTCGCGCGTCCCTCGCCGGCATCATCATCATCATCGTCGGTGTGTGATCCGTCCGGCCACTCTGACAGCTCCAACCGCCAAGGGGTGTTTAGACCGCCGTCAGTCACCAGCCAGCGCTCGCTCATTCCCGCTCCGGAATTCCATCCAGCAGCGACCCCTACCAACGCTCCCTCCCTCCCCTCCGCCTCTCCGGACACGAGCGAGGACTTGGTCCCCATCCATCCACCCGCGTCCACAACCGACTAGTATCCAGAGGTCGTCGCCGACGCCCCGGATAGCTTAGCTCTCGTTCTTCTTCTCCTTCTTCTCCTCGTCGTCGTCGTAATCGCCATGGCCGCGCCTCCGTCGTCCTCCTCGATGAGCGCCGCGCAGGCCGCGTTCCTCAAGAAGACCGCGTCGGCGCAGTTCCCCGAGAAGCTGCAGCACCTCTCGGGCATGCTCGAGGTCAAGTTCAAGGGCGGTGCGTTTTCCACGTGGTCCGACGTCTTCGTGCGGCTCGAGGGTCGCTGGATGACCATGTACAAGCGCGAGCGGGACACGACGCGCTGCGCCGCGATCGAGCTCGGCCCCGGCGTCGAGGTCACGGACATCAGCGACCAGGAGAGCTCGCAGAAGTTCCCGCGGCGCTTCGACGTCAACTGCCGCGGCGGCCTGCTGCCGTCGACCGAGTTCATCTTCCGCACCAAGTCGCGCAAGGATCGCGACCTGTGGGTGCACGCCGTCGCGACCAACATCCACATTCTCGACGGCAGCGGGCTCGACCCGGCGTTCGGCATCGCGGACCTCGATCACGTCATCACGCGGATGAAGGAGGCGCTCACGCTAAGTCCGATCCGCATCCGCAGTCAACATGCCGTGCGCTGTGCCACGGGCGAAGACATCGTCGCGTTTCTGGTCGCGGAGGAACTTGCCCGCGATCGTTCCCACGCGAACCTCATCGGCCGGCGCCTGCTCTCGATGAACGTGATCCACCACGTGGTCTGGGAGAAGGACTTCCTCGATTCGCCCGACCACTACGCGTTCACGGACAACGACGACGAGAACAACTACGTCATCGAGCACTTTCAGAAGTACATGGACGCGCGTCGCTTCTGGAAGTACTTTGACGAGGACTCGGCCACCAGCAGCCGCACGGGCGGCCGCGCCGCGCGCAGCACGGCGAGCTCCAGCGGCAGCAACTCGCTGTCGCTGCGGCCGTCGACGAACGGCAGCGTCATCGGCGCGAACGACGCGACGACCGCGAGCGGATCCAGCGCGTCGACGCGAGGCGGTGCCGCGGCTGCGACGCCCTCGGGGCCCGTGCCCGACAAGAAGGCGAAGAAGTGCTCGGTGTGCGGCAAGTCGTTCAACCCGCTGCGCCGCCGCTACTACTGCCGGCAGTGCACGGCGGTCGTCTGCAGCCACTGCAGCATGAGCCGCAAGAGCGAAGGCGACAGCGCGACGGTCGAGGACCCGAACGGCACAGCCGCCAACTCGCGCATCTGCGTGAGCTGCAAGCTCAGCGCGGTGCACCAGTACGAGCAGCAGAAGTCGCAGCACTCGCACACGGGCGCGACCGACGAAGACTTCTACGACAAGATCTTTTCGGCGCCTGGTGCGACGTCCGCGACTGCGTCCACGGTCAGCGGCAGCGACTCCAGTAGCGCACGAGCCAACTCGTTTTCGAACGTCAGCGCGTCGAGCTCGTCGCACGCGCATCTCGCTGCAGACAAGCGCACGGCGAGCGGCTCGAACCTCGGCAACCGCGCTTCCGCCGATCGCCGCCAGTCGTCGACCTCGCAGTCTGGACGCCGCGGGTCCTTCAACAGCACGATGCTCAGCTCAAGCGGCGAGTGTCAGATGTGTGGCAACGGCGTGTGTGCCCCGCTGCGTGACGTGTTCGACGTGCCGTACCCCGTCACGCAGGACCACCTCAGCCCGACGGATCAGGATCAGTACCTCGCGGCGCTCGACCTCGAGAACGAGCACGACCGATTGCGATCTGTGCGAACGCTGCTGCGCGCGCTCGAGACGACCAACCTCCGCCAGACCATCACCCAGATGTGCTCTATGGCGTCGATCGCGACGTCGTGCTCGATTGTGCTGGTCGGTTTGCTCGACATCGACGAGTACATGATCTGCGGATCCTACGGCATCTCGTCGCCGCCGCTGGAGCCGGTCGTTGAGCGTGAGCGATCGCTGGCTGCCCACACGTGTCGACAGGGCTCCCCGATTGTCTGCAGCGACCTCACAAGCGACGTCCGATTCGCCGCGAACCCGTGGCGACGCGATACGCTGCAGGGCGTGTTCTACGCGGGCATTCCTCTTGAGCTCTCGAACGGACACATTGTCGGCGCCATCGAGGTGCTCGACAGCAATGTCCGATACGGTTGCTCTGATGTGCTCAGCCAGATGCAGACGATCGTCAAGAGCGTGCTGCGGAAATTTGAGGAGTTCCTGGCGAACGCGCCGCCTGAGGAGGAGTACCAGGCACCGACAGAGCCGGTCTTTGCGCCCGAGCACCTGCCTCAAGGCGACTACGAGCTGTGCGACGATGACGATGAGGCGGAAGCACAAGAGACGGAGGCTGCGCCGGGCAGCGAAGTCGCGACGACCGATGCCGCGGGTGGCGCGATGTCGCAGAACGACATGGAGATGAAGCTGCTGGAGCTGCTAAGCCAGACGACGAACACGCAGGAGCAGCTCAAGAACCAGCAGGGACAAATGTTTACGGCTATCAACACACACTCGAAGCAGATCAGCGAGCTCGCGAAGCAGCTCGAGCGGATGGAGACGACGCTGGCAGCCAAGCTCGACACAGCAGCATAAGCAGCGTGTTGATGAAGAGGATGAAGCCGTCGTGGGCGCCTTCGTCCGGGTCGCTCGGAATAGCTTGTCGACGCGAGCGTGCTTGAGAGCGCGAGTGAATGGATGGATGGATGGAGAGCCAATCTTGTACACACAACAACTTGTGAATAGAAGACATATTTTTGGTTTCTCTCTGTGTGGGTTTGATCCGACGACCTGCGTCTGCTGAGAGATTGGCATTCGCGAGCAGACTGCGTCGGTCGCTCGCTGCTCGACATGGGCCTCTGTGGTAGTCAGCCCCTCCGAAGCCCTCGGAACAGCAGCAGCGCGGGCGTCCCGACGGCGCTGCTTCGTCTCGTCGAGATGGACGAGACGCGCGTGCTGGGTCAGGGCGCCTACGCATCCGTGGTGCAGGGCAAGCTGCGTGCACCGCCGCACTCGGCGGTTGCGATCAAGAGGCTCGAGCGGCACCCGACTGTGTCTATCTGGGAGGACGAAGCGCGGCTGCTGCGGCTCTGTGGGCCGCACGCCAACATCGTTGGGCTCCACCACGTCGTCGAGTCTGCATCCCACGTCTACCTCGTGCTCGACCTCGCGGAGGGCGGCGAGCTGTTCCAGGCGCTCATCAGCGAAGGCGCATACTCGGAATGGGACGCACGTCGCTTCACGAGGGACATGCTGGAGGCTTTGCGCGTGCTACAGGACAAGGGCGTCGTGCATCGGTGCGTGTGGTTGCTTGATGTAGCTTTACGGTTCATTTGAATGACTCGAAGGGGGGGCATCGAATCTCCATAGAGACATCAAGCCTGAGAACCTCTTGCTGACGTCCACGGACCCAGCAGCCGCGAGGATCCGGCTGTGTGACTTTGGCAGCGCCAAGATGGAGCAGGTAGTCAGGCCCTCAGGCGGTCGAGATTGATCCTCGCTGACCTCGATCGATGTGTAGGCGTCGAGCTACGTTGGCTGTGAGCACTTGACGTGGGCGTACTGCGCGCCCGAGATCCTCCGCGAGCTGCAGTCCAAGCTCCGCACGCAGTCGACGGGTCCTCCGATTCTCTCGTCGTCGGCGGCGACAGGACGGGCGTCGACCGACAGCCAATCGTCGGTCCCAACGCCACTGTGTCGCGTGGAGAATCCGTCAGCGACGTACAAGAGCGACGTCTGGAGCGTCGGCATCGTGCTGTACGTGCTGCTCAGCGGCATCCACCCGTTCGATCCCGACGGCCGCCAAACGCGAGAGCAAATGATCGACAACATCCTTCACGGACGTGTGTCGCTCACAGAGCCTCGCGCGATCTGGGACGAGATCTCGGGCGACGCCAAGGCGCTGCTCACGCTGCTGCTGAGCGCTGACCCGGCCGTGCGCCCGTCGGCGGCAAAGGCGCTCGAGCACGCGTGGTTCCAAAGCGCGACGACGCCGCGTTGGCCACTTCTCGCATCACAGACTGACAGTCTGCAGCAGTACCAGAGCCGCATGAAGAAGAAGTTTCGGGTACTGTCGGCAGTTCCAGGGCACTCGGCGGTGGATGAACGGACTGACTGACTGACTAACCAAGGGGTCTTGATTGTATGGCAGACGAGTGTGTTCGTCGCGATGGCGGCTCAACTGCTGCGTCGAAGTATCCAGAAGAAGCGCGAGTCCGAAGCTGAGGGCAGCGTGCACGCGACTGAGGACGCGCCAACGTCCAAGAAGGACGCCCCAACGTCCAAGGAAAACGACGATGGCAACAGCGACGGCCATGCCACCGCCACACACGTCGCAGGTATCCACGTCCAAGTCCCAGAGGAGACGCGGGCCGTCGAGTCCGTTGCTGAGAGCGCCGCCGAACACGCCGCCGTCCCGAAGGAGGAAAAGGAGCTGCGCGCATTCCCGATCCGCCAGACGAGCGCGCTGAGCAAGGTCTTCCAGCAGCGCCTCGAGCAGTCCAACCCGCAGTTGGGAGCAACCCCCCCTGCCACACAAATGTAGCCATGTTGCCTACTGACTTAATCGGATCGCGCCCCCAAGCGACGCGTCCCTTCGTGTCCCTCCCTCCCTTCTCCCTCCTCCATTCTTTCACCACAGCGTCCGCGATGCCGTCGTGATGGCCTCGTCATCGCGAGCAGCTCCTGCTCCTCCGACGCCGCTGACACCGAGCGGCGTCGTGTCCGCCAAGCGCGCGCCGCTCGCGGTGCCGTCTCAGTTCCGCGGGTTCTTCACTACCAGCGAGGAAGAGGAGCTTGTGGTGCAGTTCCAGCTGAGCGATGGCGACGGCAGCGGGGCGATTGATGAGCGAGAGTTTCGCGCGCTACTCGAGCGGCTCTCGCTGAGCGTGTCTGAGACGCAGGTCAGCGAGCTCGTCGAGAGCATCGACACGGACGGCGACGGGCTCATCGACTTTACGGAGCTTGTCGGCATGGTCTGCCGCATCAAACAGGGCGACAGCAAGCTCGCCGCGCTGCAGTCCTTTGTCTCAGCGCTCGGCACGACGCCGGTCGCGCTGCTCGAGCGCGAGGTCGCCAAGTTTGGGCTGCAGGCCACGTACCAGCTCGTCGAGAATCAGCCCAACGACGCCACCGACGACGAGAGCGCGTCCACGACGACACCGAGCGTCTTCGTGATGCGGCTCACGCTAACTGGCAAGTGGTGCGGACCTACAGGTCGCGAGACGCTGCAGGCGCTCGGGCGCACGACGCGCGAGGCCAAGTTCCGTGTCGCCGAGGCAGCGCTCGCGCGGCTCCGCAAGCTGCAGCCGGGACTGGCGTTTGAGCCTGGTGCGTTGCCCGACGAGTGGCGCGCGTGGCTCTTCGGGAACATGGAGCGCGGCGGCAATGTGCGAAAGCTGATGCGCAAGCTCGGCGAGAAAGGGTTCACGCCCGCGAGAGACGTCCGCGTGATGCAGCAGATCTCGGCGCGCGCGTCCTCGATTCGCATGCGGCTCCAGCACTCGCGCGCGCACAAGACAACGAAAGAGAAAGCACTGGAGCAGCAATTGCCCCCGATCTACGAGAGCCAGAGCCAAAGCCAAAGCCAGAGCCACACGAAGGGCGAGGACGACGACAGCGATCGCAACAACAACAACAACAACAACAGTAACCAGCGACAGCGCCGACCCACGGGGCTGCATCCACTCTGGGTGCACTGGGCGCGACAGGAGTTGGCGCGGGGCATCGACGGCACCGTCGTGCTGGAGGAGCTCGTGGCGCGAGGGTTTGAGCCGGAGCGCTTTCCCGCTCTCACACAGTCGTTCCTCCAAGCGACAGGAGCCACGTCGTCTCGCAGTCCCGAGACCACCGCCATCACGTCTCCCAGTCGCAAGCGGTTGACGGCTGCAGAGCTGCCGTCATCCGGTCCGACGCCTCGTCCGTATACGTTCTGGCGCTGCCTCGAGGATGGCGAGTTCAGCGAGGTTGAGCTCTTTCTCTTCTGCGGTCAGGACGTCAACGTCACACAGACCGACACGGACGCGAACCGCGTCAGTGCGCTGCAGCTCGCGTGCAAGCGCGGGCACCTCGCGATCGTCGCGCTGTTGCTCGAGCACGGCGCCGACATCCACCAACGAGACGCGTTCCACCGGACGCCGCTCATGCTCGCGGCGCGCGAGGGCCACAGCGAGATCTGTGCGCTGCTGCTTGCGAGGCAGCCGCGTCCGACGCCCAGTGCGACGCTCATTCCGTCGACGCTGAGCGCGTCTCAGTCCCAGTCGGTAGCTGTCGAGCCAGCAGCGCCAGAGAAGACGTCTGAAGGGGACGAGGAGGTCGCGCTGTTTGCGCTGGATGCGCTCGACAACTCGCCGCTGCACTACGCGGCGCGCAGCGGCGACAGCAAGACGATTGACCTGCTGCTGGAGGCGCATGACGCGCGACTGCTGACGTTTCTCGCAGAGCTGCCGCGGCACTGCGCGCTGGCGTACGAGAGCGTGCTGCGCGACGCGCACGCTGCCGTGATGACGCAGCGACTGCGAGCGAACGAGCGCCGCCGGTTCCACCGGTCGTGGTGCATCGACGCCGCGCTGTGGGTCTGGCGGCGGCTCTTTGCGGCGCAGCGTGTCGTGCCTCGGCCGCGCCACGAGCTCATGGCGACGCTGCTCGAGCGCTTCCACGATCGCTTTCTGGCGCAGCGTCGATCGACGGACGCCGACGCAGACCTCGATGGAGGAGACGACGACGACGAGGAAGCGGAGGAGGAAGAAGAGGAAGAGGAGAAAGAGATGGAGCTCGGTGTGCGGCAGCGCAAGGCAGCGGCGCGGGCGGCGCGTCGCGAGTGGATCGCGTTCGAGCAGGTCGCGTTCCTCGTGGATCTCTGTCTGCGCGAGACGTTCCGCCACCTGCGCAACAAGCAGGGACGCACGGCGCTGCACGTCGCGTGCGACGAGAACCTCGTGTGCACGCACGAGCTCGCGATCCATGCGCTCGCCGAGCAGCACGGCTGCGATCCAGAGCTGCGCGACCACAGCGGTGCGACCGCGACCGAGCTGCTGCTGCGGCCCAAAGGACGACCCGGGTCGCCACGCGGCGACTGGGACCACGAGCAGCGACTGCTGGTCGCGCGTCGGGAGCGCGTCGCACAGCACGACGCCGCCCGCGAGCGCGCACGTCTCGAGGCCAAGCGACACCAGTGGCAGCGCCTCGTGACCGAGCTCTCGACCGACTTTCAGGACCTCGACGTGCTCACTGCTGCCCGCAAAGCCGTCATGGCAGCGTCCTCGTCCTCCTCCTTGAAAGAGCTTTGTGCGGGTTGGGAGATCTACGCGGAGCCACGCACGCACAATCGGCTTTTCGTGAACCCGCGCAGTGGCTTCGTGCAGCGGCAGGTGCCGGCGCCAGTCGCGGCGTTCACGGCCGAGCGCCTCGCGTGGAAGGAGACGCTCGAGACGCGCGCGCAGTTTGTCGAGCAGCACCGCGAGGCGCCCGAGTGGGAGGTGCATCGCGTGCGCGGCAGCGACGTCTACTTCTTCTTCCATCGCGAGACCACCGAGTGTCACTGGGTGCGACCTGCAACAGCACCCGCGCATGGCTGGCGCACCAAGCGCATCTTCGAGGACGACGAGCAGTTCCAGGACGCGATGGAGCACCCCGAGAGCCGCGACGCCATGCGCCTCGAGTTCTCGGGCCACGGCGCCGCGCTCGGCGCTGACGTCGTGCGAGGCCGACGGCTTGTCGGTGCTGCTGGCTGTTGCTGGCGTGAGTGCCGCGTGTTTGGCGTCACGTTCTACTGGCGCGAGACTGGGACAAAGGACGAAGACGCCGTGAAGGACGTCTCGATTGAGAAACCGGGTGACGTGCTGGCCGCAGAGGCCGCTCGCTTCGCGCACGCGCGGCTTCGTGAGCGCAGCGAAGAGATCGAGACGCACCACGGCGGCTGGCGACGCTGGTACGACCACCGCAGCGCGCAGTCGTTCTACTTTGACGACGACAGCGGCGACTGCGTGCTCGACGTCGACGCGGACGCCGCGTTCCGCCGTCGCCTGCGGGGCCCTCGTCGCCGCCGGCTGCGCGACGCCGAGCTCACGGACGACGAGCGCCGCAAGCGTCGAGAGGAGCACGAGTGGAAGCTCACGCTCGAGCGCGCGCGGCGGCGAGACGTCCACGCGCAGGTCGCGAAAGAGCGGGAGGCGACGCAGCTCGCCGCAAGCTCGGAGCTTGAGGAGCGCCACGCGACCGCGCTGCGTCGGCTCGAGATGAGCGTCACGAGCGAGCACCTCGCGATCGAAGCGTCGTCGATCGAAGGCGACAAGGATGGAGAAGACGGAGGTCCGTTGAGCGGCCGCAAGTCGCTCGGGTACGTGGACGCGCGCTTCCAGCGCGAGCGCGAGGTCTGGCTCGACGCGCAGCGGTTCCTGCTGCTCGTCTCGATGAACCCGGCGACGCCGCGGCCGCGCGACGAGCTCGAGCGCGCCGACGTCATCGAGCGCGAGCTCGACGAGCAGGAGCGCGAGCACGCCGCGCTCGAGGACCAGCTCGAGGTGCACACGCCGCTGGCGCTGGCGCAGCGCGAGCGTCGCCGCGTGTCGCGCGTGCTGTGGCGCACGAGCGAACGCCTGCGTCGCGACCTCGTGCGGTGCCGTTGGGGCTGCGGCCGGTGGCTCGCGCGCGTGCTCAGCGTCACGACGCACGAGCGTGTCGAGTGCCGGCGGCGCCGCATGCTCTGCCGTCTCGGCTGCGGACTCGTGCTCGAGGACCAGCAGTGGCAGCGCCAGATCTACGAGCACGAGCGCAGCGATGCCGCGAGCCGCTGCGACAGCCGCATCGTCGCGTGCCCACGCGACTGCGGCGTCTTCCTGCCGCACCTCTCGCTCGCGCGGCACATGGACGAGCTCTGCGTGCGCCGCCCCGTCGGCGATCTGCGCTGTCGTCTCGGCTGCGGCGCCGTGTACCAGGGCGGTGCACACGAGCTGCTGGCGCTCGAGCAGCAGCGTGAGGCGCACGAGCAGGACGACTGCGCGCTGCGCAAGGTCGAGTGCACGTGGCCGCGATGCCGCGGCGTGATCCTCGCGCGCGACCGCGACGCGCACCGCCGCACGCACCTCTTGTCCTCGGGCATCGCGACGTTTCTCACGGCCGAGATCCACGAGTACCGCGTGCCGCGCGACGTGCAGCGCCTCAAGCTGCAGGCGTGGGGCGCCGGCGGTGGCGCCGGCCACCTGCGCGGCCAATGCGTCGGCCACGGCGGCGGCGGCGCGTTCGTCGAAGCCGTGTTCCGCGTGCACCCGGGCGAGACGCTGTACCTGGCCGTCGGCAGCGGCGGCAGCGCGGGTCGATACGCGCAGATGACGCAGGTCCCGGACGACGAGGGCATCGCGCTGGCCGCAGAGCGAGCCAAGACAGCCGCGACAACCGCAGCTACGCCGACGCCATTGATGACCGCGTCCACCGCGAACGCTGCGAGGCGCCGAGAAGCGCGCGACCAGTTCTATCGGTCAGTCACGCAGGCGCGCGTCGACACGACCGTGAGCTCGGCGCCCGGTGGCTGTCCTGGCGGCGGCGTCGGCCACAGCGGCAACCGCGAGAGCGCGTGCGGCGGCGGCGGCGGCTTCACGAGCGTCTACCGCAACGGCGCGTTCGGCATCGAGTACCTGCTCATCGCCGCTGGCGGTGGCGGTGGTGGAACCTGCCGTCACGGCGACGGCGGCGGAGGTCTCAAGGCGCGTGCCTGGAAGGACGGCGACGACCGGCGCCTGGGGCGTCCCGGTGACGCCACGACGGGCGGTCGCGCGGGACTCTGCGACGAGCACAACCCGATCTGCCGATTCGTTGGTACCGCTGGCATCGCGCTGCAGGGCGGCGACGGTGCCGAGTTTGGTGGCGGTGGCGGTGGAGGACTCTACGGTGGCGGCGGAGGAGGATTCGCACCGGGGATCGTCGGCGGTGGCGGCGGCGGCTCGAGCTTTGTGAACGCCGAGATCGCCGAGCGAGGCAGCGTCGTCGTACTGCCAGGGCTGGCGCCGACGCCTGGGGGTCTGGAGCGCGCGCCGCCGAGAGCCGTGCGAGACGCGTACTGGGACGTCGTGGACGCCGTCGTCGGCGAGGGAGGCAGCGCGACGCCGAGCGTCGTCTCGAACGGCAACCACGGCGGCGTGCGTCTCGCCAAGCCAGGGTTCTTCCAGGACATGCACCACTACCGATGACAATCGATCAATCGAATTGAATTGAATTGAATCCGATTGGTTTCGTTCATTCATTTCTTAAAAGCGAGTCGTAGTCGTCGTCGTCGTCGTCGAGAGGGGACTCGTGAGCACGACGACGGCGTCGCGCGAGGCGTTGCGCACCCACGGAGGACGGAAGACAAAGTAGAGTCCGCCGTCGCCGGGCTTGGCGTTCCAGTCCTCGGGCACCTTGTGCAGCCGGTACTTGGCGGTCACGTGGTGCGCGCGCGCCAGCACGTTCATGTACGCGACGAGTCCGCTTTCGCTTTCGATCGTGGCCTCGCTGAAGCGCACCGCGATGTTCTCGTCCTCAGTCGGCGCGACCGAGACGTCGACGCCGGGCCAGTCGCGCCGCACGACCTCGAGCAGCTCCTGCAACAGATCCGGCAGCACGAGCCGCGTGACGACGCCACTGGCGTCGGCCGCGAGCGACGCCTCGGGGCGGTGGCCGCTGGGCACGAACGCGCCGTGCAGGATCTTCTTCTGCTCGAGCCACTTGCGGTGCCGCTCCTCGTCACGCGTGTCCGGGTACGGCTCCGCCAGGTGAGGGTACCGGTACTCGGGCGTGTGGAACGCGTCCTCGTACTTGAGTCGCCGCGGGTCGTTCGTACTCACAAAGTCCTTGCCGCTGATCGCGAGCCGCTTGGCCTCGGACCGCAGCCGCTCCTGCTGCGCGAGCTCGTCCGCGAGCGAGAACCGCGACGGCGTGTACTCGAACGCCTGGAACAGCCCGTGCTTGGTCACGAGCTTGCCGGGCGGCTCGACGCCCAAGCGGTTCTCCTCCATCTGCTCGAGCCGCGCCTGCGTCACGCTCTGCGGCCCGAGCCGCGCGGGCAGCTTGAGGATCGACGTGTAGTTGGCCGTCGAGAACGCCTGGCGGATGAAGTCGGTCTCTGAGTTGGCGTACTCGGGCAGCAGCGACGAGAAGTTGGGCAGCATGTAGTGCGGCATCAGCGCTCGCGCCGCCTCGACGTCCAGCGCGTCCAGCGGTTGTTGCTGGTATCCGCCGCCGCCAGCGCGTACAGCGTCGTCCACGTCATTGTTGTTGTTGTTGTTGCTGCTGCTGTAGCTTGCCATCGTCTTCGCAGAGTGGAAGTGATGTGGGTCGCGCGTCGGTCAGGATGCGATATTTCTAGACAACCGAACGGCATCATCCGAGCCAACGAATGCATGTGATCCAAACTCCCGAGTTGGAGAGCGAGTGTCATGGCGCGTCATTGCTTCTGCTGCGCAGCCATGCCGGCCACAGAAGACGCTCTCGGTATCGAGTCTTCTCAACGAGTGTTAGTGAATCTAAAGAGTTGTCGATGCTCAGTTTCGTCGTGATGGCGAGAATTGACGGCGTCGTCAGAGGGCGTCGCGCCATTCTAAACCAATGATACATCAACATTCAAGTTGAATGAACTGCTCGTTTGTGTGCGCGTACACTGTCTCGCGCATGGACGTCGGCGCCGCGCGCTAGTAGCAGACTGACGATCTCCGCTCGATCGCCAAAGCTCATTGCGACAAGAAGAGGAGTCGCGCCAGTCTACCAGTCGCTCCACAGATCCATCTTCAGCAAAATGAACCAGAGGGAGAGAGAGAGAGAGAGAGAGAGAGAGAGAGAGAGATGACGAGATTACGTACAGCGTCTCTTGCCTCAAGATCGGCGCCGTGGTCCAGCAGCAGCGCAGCGGCCTGTGGTTGCCCGAAATCTGCAGCGACGTGAAGCGCCGTTTGTCCATTCTGCAGAATGGATCCACGTCAGTCGCTGGAATCTCGAGCCAAAACGTTTCCCAGACTTGCACTTTGCATTGCGTCGACTGGTGCACCACCCGCGAGCAACGTGCGAAGGACGTCGACAAAGCCGCAGCTCGCGGCCCTGTGCAGCGCCGTCGCGCCGTCCTGCACCCAAGCCAACAGTCAGTTGATTGAAAGAGGAGACATACAAAACACCAACACGCACCTCTTGACTGGTCGCGTCGACCTGCGCGCCTGACTCGAGGAGCAGACGCACGACGTCGACGCTGTCACTCAGCGCTGCGTGGTGAAGCGCGCACTCCCCATTCTACGAAGAAGACGTTTGAGTCCACTTGAATGCCAACAAGAGACATACATCAGCCAGCATACGTTGTCTCGTGCGTCGACGTTGGCTCCATGCAGCAGAAGTAGAGCTGCAATATCAATGTCGTCGTTCTTTCCAGCCCAATGCAGCGCTGTCTGTCCTCTCTGCAAGACAGCCAGAAGCTCCTTTAGACACACACACACACACACACACACACACACAGAAGCAATGGTAGTCAAGTGTATTGTACCTGGTCTCTCGCGTCTACGTTGGCGCCATGCTTCAGCAGCAGTCGAGCGATCGTGCCAAAGCCCTCGGACGCGGCGCCATGCAGCGCTGTCCAGCCAGTCTACCGCCCAACACATCGACCACTCCACTCAAACACACACACACACACCACATCTCTGGATATGAGATGGACACAGCACACACCTCATCTGCTGCGTTCACAGAGGCTGCATTGCCGTCAAGAAGCGCTTTCACGCGCTTGAGATCGCCGCTTTCCACGGCATCATGGAGAAGGTCGGTCGCCTCCATTTCGCATTTCCTTCAAGCGGATCTGATTCCAGGTAACACAAGAAAAAACGCTTTTCTTTATAACAGCACATCACCTTTGTTTGTTTAAAAACACGTTTGAGTTGGGTATATTTCACGAAACACACATGTCACACAGACAGCTCCTGCAGTGAAAAGCTCACTTGGTCGTCCACAGGTCGGCGCCTTCGTCGGCGTCCGCGTTCCACATGAACGAGTTGGAGCCCCATTTGATGCCCTCGTGCGGTGGGCAGCCACCGTGGCGACTCATCTTGTCCACTTCTCCCTCCGGCGTCTGCACGTAGAACAGCGACGCGTGCAGTCCACGCGGTGGCACCGCGAGACCCGTGGAGCACTCGCTCATGCCGTCGCGCTCGATCGCGTCGTCGCTGAAGCGGTCCACCGAGAACGGGAACACCGTCTCGCCGCCGATCTTGGTCTCGTTGTTCAGGTAGAGGAACAGCGTCACGTAGCGCTGCGGGTGGAAGTGTCGCGCGTACGCCGGCATGACGTAGTGGAAGAGGTCTGGGCGACCCACTGCGCGCTCCCACGCGCGAATCGCGAGCTCGGCGACGGTCGAGAACGCGGCGACGGCCTCGTAGAGCACAAAGTTCTTGCCGCGGTTCTGCGAGACCCATGCGTACCATTCGGCGTTCATGGCGCGTGTCAGCGTTCGCTCCGAGTACGTGTCGAGCAGCAGGTCGAGCATTTTGTTCATGAAGGCGACCGTGAACTGCGGGTAGAGATCGCCGTGCGCCGGCTGCACCGAGCTCGGCGCGTAGTCACCGAGGTACGAGACGCGCTCCTTGGCCCAGCGGATCCAGCGGAAGTAGTGCGTCGCGCCGTTCGGCCCAACCGCTGGCTTGGGCATCGTGTACTGCACCTCACGCAGTCCGAGCTTGCGTTCCCACGCGCGAATGGCCCACGGCAGATAGTGCGGCTTGCCGTCCTCCTTCATGAGCGCCGGCATCATGTTGGTCGCGTTCTTGTCGATGTTGCTCCGCAGCCACGTGATCCAGTCGTCGTCGAACTCGGCTTGCAGCCAGTTGCGCGGCAAGACGTCGTGGTAGAACACGTCCAGGAACGCGTTCGGGAAGACCTGATCGTCCTCCGCGTTCGGGAACAGCGGCTGCCCCTCCTGGAACTCGAGCGGCAGCTCACGTCCTGCTGCCGCGAGCTCGCGAAGCTTGGCAGCCGCCCAGTTGGTCCAGTTTTTGTAGTGATCCAGGGTCAGCAAGCTGGCGGTCTTGGGCACGAAGTCGCGCGAGTGAAACGTGTCGAGATGCTGGCGATAGAACTCACCAGCCGCATACCGCACGAGCTGCAGTCGCTCGGCGTACGAGGGACTCGGCAGACGCGCGACGCGCGCCGAGCGGCGGCGGAAGTCGCGCGTGAACGTGTCGTCCTCGAGAAACGCCGTGTGGCTCGTTCGCGCGGACGAAACGACCGTCGAGCTATTGGTGCCGTCGACCTTGGACCGGTTAAGCGATGGCATCCCCAGCGCGCGGATCTTCTCGGCCTCTTGCGCCGTCAAGAAATACTGCACATCCAAGACCTTGGGGCTCAGGCCGACCGTGGTGAGCTGGACGCCGTCCTCGAGCGTGTAGACGTATCCCTTCTCGATGCCCGGCCACTGCCACAGCTGGAAGTCGAGCAGGATGTGCACACGCCACTCGGTCGCGCGCAGCTCGTCCACCGAGCGGATCGCGTGGCCCATTTGCGAGTACAAGCGCACGCCGTTCGCCATTTCATCGGCGTCGGCGCCGAGCCATAGCGCAGCGACCTCGGCCGCGCGTGCGATGCACTCGTACTTGCCGTTCCACGAGACGTAGACGCCCTCGTTCTGTCCATTGAGCATGAAGAACACGGCGTCCGGCGATGGCGCGATCGGGGGCTCGCGCATGGCTTCGGTGACGGCGATGATACGGCCGTCGAGCAGCGTCGTGGGCGCGAACTCGCTGTCGCAGGCGTCAGCCGACACGAAGACGCGCGGCTCCACGCCGACGATGTCGGTCTTGTACTTGCTGGGGCTGCCACCGATGGCCGCATCCACGTGCGCCGCCACTGTCGTCCACGTGGACGCCAAGCGGCGCGCGACGACGCCCACGTCCAGCGGAGCATTCGCTGGCGGCACGTACGTCTCACGCGGGACAAGCGCGAGGCTGAGAACAGCCACAAGCGCTACGCTGGCTGCGTAGGCCACGAGTCCCAACGTAGAGGAGGATTTTTTGTTGGCCTTGTTGATCACGGGCGTCTTGGCGCTGGCATCTTTCGGTGCGGCCGCCTTGGGGGACGATGCCTTGGGGGATGAAGAAGAGGACGAAGACGCCTTGGGGGACGACGAAGGGGACGACTGCTGCTGAACTTGCTTGCGCGCCATGATGGAGAGAGTACGAGGAGCCCCCGATAGTCTCGTTCGATTCGGATCCGCTCGATTGACTGCGTTCGGGTGGCGTTCGGTTCGGTTAGGACCAGGACGGCGCAAGTGGTCGGTCGGTCTATCGTCGGACGGGATCACTTGCGTCGGAGCCAGCTCAAGCGCGAATGGGCGGGAGGAAAGCTCTGCTCGCTCCAGCAGCTCAGAGTGCACAGCAGCAGCAGCAGCAGCAGCAGCAAGCGAGTAGCGTTCTCCGCCGTTTGACGTTCAGAACCAGCGAGCGACCTTTTCGTCAGCTACAAAACCGACGACGAGCAACGAGGCGGGGACCTTCCGGCTCTGACGTCTGCTGTCGTCAGATACACTTTGCGCGTGTCTTTGGCTGTTGAACTGAGTGGCGGCGATCGGATTGGTGCAAAATGATCTCGCCGCGAGCAGCTGGGTTGATGCCGGGTGCTGCCCAGCTTTTATCATTCGTTTCGTCATCGCACCTTGTTTTGGAAGATCACGATTATGTTGCGTTTAACAAATCGCGGTGGTGTCGGTGGTGTTGCTATGTTGCGTATCTCGATGTTGCGCTTGATCCCCCCAATCCCAATCGAGTGGTCTCCCCTCCTGGTTCGCTCCTCCCTCCCCTCCGCTCCCCTCCCCTCCCCCTCACGGCACGCGCAAGTGTGTGCGGCCGCCGACCGTCGACGCCACGCCGTTTGTTTGGAGAGCCCCACCACTCCGCAAGGCAAAGGCAGAAGGAAGACGTACGTACGATGCTCACCCGTGTGGCGTTCCGTAAGGCGCTGGCCCAGAGCCGCGCTCTCGCTCAGGCCCAGCCGCTGCGCTCGGCCGCCGCGCTCCACACGAGCGCGCCCCGCCAGGAGGAGGACAAGGCCGCCGCGCCGGCCCCGGTGCACCCTGGCCTGCTCAACCAGTTTGGCCTCGATGACTGGAAGATCTCGGCGCCGCTCATCGCCGCGCTGTCCATCCCCGCGCTCAGCAAGGGCGTGTACGTGATCAACGAGGAGACGCAGCTCGCCGCGTGCTTCTTCCTGTTCTGCACGTCGGTCTACAAGTTTGGTGGCGACGCCATCGCGTCGTACTTTGATGCCCGCGCCAGCGCCATCCTCAGGTGCGTTCGTTCGTTCGTTCATGTCGTGTTGGGAGGTCGTATCGCCCGCCACTGACCGGGTTTGATTCCATGGAATAGCGAGCACAACGCCGTGGAGGACGCCAACATCCAGCTCGCCAAGGAGACCCTGGAGACGCACAAGTCGCTGCTCAACATCCACGAGGACGTGGCGGCCGTGGCGGAGGCCCACAAGGAGGCCGTGAAGCTGCTGTGCGAGGTGCAGGCGTACAAGCTCAAGCACAAGACGCGCGAGACGTTCGTGAAGAACCTCGAGTCGATCCGCCAGATCGAGGCCAGCTACAACATTGAGCTGCAGAAGGCCATGGTCGCGTCGGCCACCGACAAGGTGCGCGTGACGCTCGAGAAGGGCGACAAGAACATCAAGGCCGCCGCCTTCAAGCACGCGCTCGACATTCTGTCGGAGGCGCCTGTGGACGAGGCCAAGGAGGACGACGTCGCCGCGCTCTTCGCCAAGGAGCTGCGCGCCTACGCCGAGGCGCTCGAGGGCAAGCAGGGCCAGATGATCCCGCTCACGGCCGCCGAGCAGGAGGAGCTGCAGGCCGACCTCGACGCGTACATGAAGCGCTTCGGTCTCGAGGACGCCGACTTCAAGGCGCCCAAGGAGATCAAGCTCGAGTTGATGTAAGCCGTGACGCCTTGTGGACTCTACACCACGCACGAGCACACAGACACACAGCACGCTGTCGTCGCCCGTGCGTAGTGGTGTCGGGAGCGTAACGATGGAGAGAATGAACGAGAAAAAAAATACAACCACATGAACGCGTTGTCGTCTCGTGGCTCTGTCTGTAGTCCTACATATCCTAGAAGCGCTTGGCCTTGGAGAACGAGATGGTCGCGCCGGTCTGGAACCCCGTGGGCTGCAGGTCGTAGATCGGTCCGGGCGTCCCCACCGGCAGTCCGCCGGCCGCGGGTCGCATGCGTCGCTCCGTGCCGAACGTCGGCGCGACGCCCTGCCGCGCGTCCTTGAACGAGCTCTTGAGCATCACGTTGGGGCCAGGGCCCTCGCTTTTGCCGCTCAGCGGCATGCGCTTGGCGAGTCCGAACTTGGGCGACGGCGCCGTCCCGACGGTCGTCGCGAGCTCGTAAATCGGTCCTGGCGACGGCGTCATGTCGCTGCGCAGCGGCGATCGCGGCGCGTTGTCGAACGCGGTGACGCTCGCGTTGCGACACAGCGAGTTGGGCTGCCGACCGCACGAGTCCACGGCGTTGTAGGATCCCGGACCGGCGGCGTCGTCGGCGCGCTTGCGGCTCACGTCCCAGTCCTCGCGCGTGCTCGTGCCAAAGCTCTTCTTGACGCCCGTGCCGATGGACGTCGGCAGCGCATAAATCGCGTCCGTGGCGTTGGTCGTGTTCTGCCATTGGAAGCGCCGCTCGGTCGGTGTGAACGTCGCGATCGTGTGGTGCACGCCGTACTTGGACGGCGAGTCGAATAGCGGTGGGTGCCTCGAAGAAGAAGAGGACGACGACGGTGGAGATGACGGCATGATGGAGGAGAGAAGCGGCGGCAATCAGTCAGTCACTCCACTCGCGGTTCCTCTGCGAAGCGGAGACAGAGAGAGAGAGAGCAAGAGAGAGCGGACGCATAATGGCAAAGCGCTGGGGAACCGCATCAGGCAGCGAGGAAGGTCACGACGGACGCTCGACTCGTGCGTCTGAGACCAACGACATCCCAAAATACTGTTGCGATCTTCATTCATGATTACTCTACTAGATGACGCTGGCCCGTCGTCTTGCGGTCGTTGGGGCAGCAGACAATGCACCTCTAGCGCTGACCGCCTCTGCTTTCGCCGGCTGCGAGGCGTTGCCTCTCGCTTTGAGCGTCTTCTTGAGCTCCGTGAGCCGTCGCCACCGACGCCATTGCGTTTCCTCCAGCTCTCGCTCGCCGTTCGCCATCTCTCGAGCTCCAAAGATCTTTTGCATCGGCAACTGCGTCGGCATGGGAGCCACCGCAGCGATGTCCAACGCCTTTGCCATCGCAGTCGACGGCGCTGGAGTCGTAGAGACTGATGAAGGAGACAGCAACGCTCGTGCAGCTCGCTGCACCATCACGGCATGCGTCGCCTGCGCGATGGCGCTCCTGAGATAAACATCCTTCCATCCCTACAGACAAACAAACACGGCGACAGTGAGTGCAGCCAAACACGGTTACAAAGGACACTCGTGAGTCGACGCACGCTGAACGCCTGCGCTCGGAGTGCGCGCTCGCGTTGACGCTCGAGACTCGTACACAACGCAGTCACGCGTCGCTTGAACCGGTCGCGTGTCGCGCTGTTCGCGTCGTTCGATTGCGCGAGCTGAGCTTCGTACTCGCAACGCAATTGATCAACTGTCAACGCATGCAATCGCTCGTGTTCCTTGATCTCAGCCTCAAGCTCTCGCTCACGCAGCTTGATCCTCTCCGTCACCTGCAGCAACAAAGGCTCTAGTTCATCAATGCCAATTCAATCAATGTCCACTCGCGTGTGACGCACCTGCGTGGAGAACGCGAGCACAAAGAGCTCACACCACGCTTGCAGCTCCTGCCGCTGGTGCTGCAGCCACGTGTGCATCGCACGCAGCGTCGCCTGCGCCATCGCGAGTCTGCGCTGCACGTCTCGCTCTCGTTGGTTCCACACGTGCACTCGTTGTGTCAGCTGCGCGTCACGGGACGCGACTCGGGCTCGCTGAAGACGCACGGCCACTGCTCTCCACGCGAGCACAACCTCGCGAGCGTAGAGCGCTGCAGTGCGCGTCTCCAGGCGGTCGCGTTTCCAGGCGACGACGCGATTTCGAGTGATCTCCACGCGATGGCGCTCGTGTTCAGAAGCAGCGAGTCGCTCTTCCACAGAACGAACGGAGCGTTGTTCTTCCGTGATGCGGTCTTGCTACACCGCAGTGTCAAGCATCGCGAACTCCATAAAGAGCGATGGACGCACGAACGGACCTGCTCCCTGATCTTCAACGCCGATGCGTCGAGCTGCGTCTGCAGTGTGGTGATCTCTGCCTTGAGCCTCTCAATCTCGCGATTCTTCCAACACCAGACACCAGTGGGTTCAGTCAGTCGATTTCCCGATTGGTATGATACAACTCCATCCACTCACGTGGTCGAGAGAGCGACTCTGATGGTTTTCACACTGCGCTTGAAGCTCTTGAACTCGGAGTTGAAGAGCTTTCGATTGTTCTTCGCTCGTCTTGTGCTACAAACAAACTGTCTCTGTGTGCTGCATCTCTCAGATAGAATGAACGCTGCACTGGAAAGGGCGCACCTGAGCTGTCAACGCGTCCAGCTCTCGACGCAGAGCCTCGATATCACGCCCAAGACTCGCGATGGTCTCCTCCTTCTCCTTCATTCGGTTTTTAAAGTCTGCTGCCGTCTGCAACCTCAGCATTCGTGTCCGTCCAGCTTGCGTCAATTACTCCAGTGGGTGTCCTCAGCATTCGCCTACACAAACACACACACGTATACATACCGCTGCGTGTCGCTGGTCGAGTGCTTGTGCGGTCGCGTCCGCCTGTCGCTGACGCTGTAGCGCTCGAGTCGTCTCCGCCTCGAGACGGCACTTTTCAGCGCGTAGCTTGGCGACTGCGAGCTGCAGATCCTTCTCGTTGGCGCGTCGGCGCTCGATCTCGGCCTCGAGGCGGCGCACGAGGTCGCCGTGTGCCGTCATCTCGAGGCTCCGTGCCTCCTGCAACTGCCTCATGAGCGCAGAGAGCGTTAGTGGACGTACAACGGGCGTTCTATCAGTGGCGTGAACACTGTGTACCTCATGCGCGCGTCGCTGCAGAGCGATCGCATCGCAACGGCAGTCGCAGTGCGCCATGTTGCCGCTCGGATGATGACCATGCTATGGCGCACGAAAGGACGTTTGAGGTTTTTAGGTTTGGTTTGTTTGGGTGAAAGAGTCTAAACATGGGCGACATTGATGACAGTTGGCAAGTGTGCAAGAATCAATGGTGCACTACAATGGCGACCGCACATACGGGCATGGGGCATCAAGAGCGAATGCTTTGGTGGGGACATCTCCCCATGATGAGGGCGACGCATTGGATTCGCTGAAGCGTGTCTTGATGATGCGTGGAGGAGGTCGGTCATCAACCCCGGACTCAGATGCGGATGTGCGTTGTCGTCGGAATCAGACCGCGCTTTTCATCGGAACGCGTGTTGGCAAATCCGTTCGAGTCACCTTCGTGTTACCTGCGCCATGATTCCAAGGTTCGGAAATCGAAGTGCACGTCAACATCGTCAACCGTTCCAGTGACACGACCAACAAAAGCGCAAGTTCCAGAAGTCACAGACGCATCGCCGCCGCAACCCCACGAGGCAAGCGAGGCAGGCAGCAAATCCAGTGAGGCACTTTTCTCCGAAGAGAGAGAAGGAGGGAGAGCACGGGTTAGACCAGGCGTCTATCCATCCATCCATCCATCCATCCACCGAACTAACCGCGCGCGCGTCGACGCGTATTTTTCGATCCGACAGCATTTGACCAAGGGGCATCATGATTGTCCACATCTACTCGGCGCTGAATCTGCTTTGGATTCTCTGCAACAGCGCGATCCTCAACAGCCTGCAGTTTGCGCTCTACTTGTTTGTTCGACCATTCGACAATGCGCTGTATCGACGCATCATGGGCGCTGTGCAGGCGCTGTGGATGGACATGTCGTCCTCGTGCTTTCCAGAGACCAAACTCGAAGTGACGTACGTCTGCATCTGTCTCCAAACTCCATAGTCGCGAAGTCTTTAGGGTGGGTCTAACAAAGCGTCGAATGGTCTATCCAGAGGGGAACTCCCGACGGATCCGTCGCGTCCAGCGATCATCATCGCGAACCACCAGGTCGACGCCGACTGGTGGTACATCTGGCAGGCTGCGCGTTTCTACCACGGCGCTGGCAACATCAAGATCGTGCTCAAGGACCAGCTCAAGTATTTGCCGATCATCGGCTGGGGCATGCGTCTCTTCGAGTTTCTCTTTCTGCGCCGCAGCCTCGATCACGACGCCAAGCACATCAAAGGTCCGTGTTGTTTTTTGTTTTCGCTTGCACGCTGTCGTTTCGCTCCATTGGAGACTAACTGTTTGGTTGTCTAACGCATTCGCAGCTTACATGGAGAGTCTAATCCACGATGAGTTTCCATTTTGGCTGGTCATTTTTCCGGAAGGCACCACAATTCACACAGAATACGTGCAGAAAGCCCACAAATTCGCTGAGAAGTACGTTAAGTATTCTGGTGCTAAATGTGTTTGTCTCTATGACGCTAACTCAATTCAATTGAAGGTCGAACCGCCCCAAGTTTGAGCATGTCGTGCTGCCTCGAACCGCCGGTCTTCAGATCATCCTCGATGCAGTCGCTGAGGTGCAGCCCGATATCTACGATCTCACGATCGCATTCCCGTCGTATTCCGGCGAAATCCCGACATTCGACATGGGCTACGACCGCAAGATCGATACACAGATTCCATCGATGAAGTCGCTTCTCGCTGGCAAGAAGCCGGGCACGGTCGCGATCCACGCCAAGCGCTTTTCCTATTCGGATGCAGTCGGCAACCTGGAGGCGTTCCTTGATGAGCGCTGGCAGGAGAAGGACGAGCGCATGTCCCATTTTATTCAGCACAAGGCCTTTGCTGCAGAAAGCGGTGAGGAGCGCCAAGTACTTCAGCTTTCGGTACGATTTCATATCCTCTTCTATTTGTCCGAGCGGTCTGTGTTTATGCTAATCCTGCGTTGTGTCGCATGTGTAGCACTCGGTTCTCCCGGTTTTCCGCTTGTGGTTTGGCGTCACCATGTCGTTTTTCCTCCTCCCTCTGGTTATGCTGAGCTTTTTCCCACGTACGTGCCTTGTTCATGATAATGGCTCCTCGCGTGAATGCTTACAACCAGTTCTACGCAGTGTACACGATCTGGGTCATTTACTGCTTTGTGTATTCGATTTACGACCGCACGACCAATTTCTGGTGGCCGTACATCTTCAATCTTGTTCTCGAGCGCGCTGCCAAGACTCGCGAGGGACTCAAGCTCAAGTGGGCGTGAGATATTTGTTGTTTACGCGCTCGCGAGAATCGACGCGAAAGTTTCTGGAATTGCATGTGGTTATGAAGCAAGCGATGTGGGATTCGTCCTCCTGAACGAAAGGAGAAACGCGAAAACTGAGAAAGTCACTTGCAGCAGTTTTATTTCATCAATAAAAGCAAAGAGATGTTCTAATGGGTCTAATGGGCATTTTGTCTCGCTATGTCTACGTTCAATTGCATCGAGAAGCTGAGCGCCCTTCACTCATCGGCGCCGACCCATTTCTGGAAGGTGAGCACAAACTCTTGAAAGGTGATTGTGCCGTCCTGGTTCACGTCCAGTTCCTTTATCCGCTCTTCTCGAATTGCTTTCGTGGTCATACCACTCGCCTTGCGTTCCAGGGTCGCTCGGGGAGTTGTTTGTTGGTGCTCCTGCATCACTTTCCTCACTTCGCCAATCTGGATCGTGCCGCTTGCATCTTCATCGAACATGAGATACGCAGTGACGATCATCTCGAGCGTCTTGGCGACAAGTGCTGGGCCGTCGTCCGGGATGATCGACTCTCTCGAGCTACCAATTTCCCCGCGCGGAAGCTGCAGCGGAGGAAGTCCTTCGTCAGCGGTCAGTGTGACCTCTTCTGGAGCGTGCACGAGTGCGCGCGGTAGCGACTCGAAACTGGTGATCAATCCAAGCAAGTAGCTGATCGAAAGCGATACAATGAATTCTTTCAGGCTCAGTGAATTGTCGCGAACCATGTCGGACTCGTAGAAGATCTCACGCATGTCCGATTCGTTCATGTGCGCCCCGATAGCGTCCAGAACCGCTTTGAGACCGTCAAAGTCCAGTCCTTTGTCGGGAATCTGCTCCATCGATCGCCCATTTTCATTCATCGCATGAGCCCATTAGCCAGCCACACCCACAAACGATATCAGCGTTAAATCGAGATCTTCTACGCACCGCATATTGGTCGT
This sequence comes from Pythium insidiosum, assembly GCA_022836835.1. Lineage (NCBI taxonomy): Eukaryota > Oomycota > Peronosporomycetes > Pythiales > Pythiaceae > Pythium > Pythium insidiosum. Next base: position 132,615 of record JAKVDI010000038.1, on the reverse strand, counting down.
AGATGGTCTGAATCGTGTCAAACGCCTCGGATGCCATTGCGAAGCGCAAGGCGATGCGCTCAAAGTTTGTTTGCTTCGTTTTCCCATCCGCACGACGCCGCGCGATATTCAGTTGCTTGAGTGTCTCGACGATACGGCGATCGATCGATGTCTGCACCCTTGGGCCATTCACAGGCGTTTGGCACGTCGGCGGCTCGCTTGAAGCGTCATGCCCATCGCTATTGCGCGGAACTCGCGACGCGCCGCCGCCCATGACGAACCCTTCGACGCCGCCAGCCCAAGTAAATGCGAGTGGCCACAGCTCACAGAAGTGAGTCCAGTCACTCGCTCCGCCTTCGCTCTGTTCAGTCTGCTGAATCCGTCGCCTCACTCGCTCGACCGGAAGAATGGTCGTCCCAACGTTCTTACCCTCCGTCGCATGGTGTCGGTGCTGCTAACTGGTTTCTGTCGAGTCTTGTCCGCTTCAGGCATCTTCATATTTTTAGAGGACACACGCTGGCGTGTGATTGATTGCAGTTGATCGTTTCAGAAATGGTGAACTATCTGTATTGGCACCAACCCTCCGCAATCTCATTGCGTTCCGTTGAGCGGATTAGTGTAATCGGCTTACTGAAGATGTGCAGGAGGCGGCGGGAGTGGCGTGGTTGTGCCGGATGCGTTGGGTGGGGTCGGATTAAGAGGGGAGAAGCCCAGCGAGCGAATGGCTTTCGGCGCATATTCACGAATCCGCTGTGAAGACGATGTCGGACGTGTCGCTCCTCCAGAGGGCGACGCCGTATCTGCTTCGTTCAACATCGACTGCAGTATGGTGGCTCCACCGCGACTGATAATCGCTGCTTTCAAGCTCTCTGTTTCGACCACAAACATAGAGATTCGACCATGAGTACCGCCTGGGCATGGAGAGAAGACCCAACACATCCACATGCCTACCTTCTCCGGACACGTTCGAGACGACCCAGACAGCATTCGCTTGCACCGCTGCATTCTTCGACTTGAGACATGTGAGAATGTCGTTGATCGCCTCCAGCAACGCTGGCGTAGCGCTGTGAAAGTCCACGGCGGTGAGCAGCGCAACTCCGAGCAGACAGAGCTGAAGAATCTTGTCATCTCGTTGCGCTGGTTGATTAGACGATTTGCCAGTCAACATTGAAACCAGTGTGTGCAAAGTGCCATTTTCTACCATGCGTGGCCGTAACTCCATTGCCGATGCGAAGTTGACGAGGAGATACAGTGTGTTGAGTCGGATGGACTCGTTCGGTGGATGCGCCAGCAAATCCACCAACTGATTGAGGCTGTCCATGATCACCGACGGCGTCGCAATACTCGGCTTGCCACCCTTGGTCATCGCGACGAGCGCCTTGAGCGTCTCGCCAAGAACACGAACTTGAAAACCAGCAAGTCCAATAGCTCCAGAACTGGCTGTCCGAACAATCGTCGCGACTAATCGAAGCAGCATCTCGTTGGTCATGCCAGTTAGTTTGTTGCGGAACGCGTCGTCCAGGTTCAGCAGAAGATTGAGAAGCTGCAGCGCGATCAGAAGGGAATCGTCGGGTTCCTCAGAGATGGCGCGAACGAGACTCAGCAGTGGTGCCTCCGTAAAGACCTCCTGCAATTGCTCGAAGTTGGTGTTGTCTTCGACCCATCGCAAGACGACTTGAAGTGCTTTCAGTTTCACGTGGGCATCAAGCGCGTCAAGCAGTTGGATCGCCATCACCACTCCTTGCTGTTCGCACAGCATATCCTTGTCAGCCTGTCCTAGCGATGCGATCGCCTCGAGAACGGTGAGCGCACGTGCGAGGCTGTTTTGCGCGTCGACCATGACCACCAGGCGGTGCATGCACTCGACCAACATCTCGGTCAACGCTGCCAGCGCCTGCTCGTCGGGAAATGCGGCACCTGGACGATAGTGAATGATCATGTTACTGAGCGCCCCAAACGCTTTCCTTTGGGTCTTCAACGGCTCGTACGACGCTAGATGGTCGACCATCGTTTCGAGAATCTGCTGCTCATGCAACTTGCCCACGAGCTCAGGGTCCTTCGATACGCTCTTGATCGTCCAAATCGCAAAGTACTGGATCTCTTGGGAGACGGAGGCAGTCATATGCGCGGCCGACACTTCATCGGTGATGAGAAAGTGGCGCAAGCGTGGCAACAGATGCGAAGACACGACGCGCCGCCCGATGACCTTGTTCTTCGCACACATGTTCGCGAGCAATCCAACGACGCAACGCTCAACGCTGCGCAGTCGAATGGCGTCTTCTGCGATCAGAGGCGATGCGAGTATTTGTGCAAGCACAGGAACTGTCGCGTGTCGAACGAGAGCGTCAAGACACATCGAGAACTCGCTCAAGTGAAACAGCGACTCCAAGGCGTACAACACGATCGTCGGGTGCACGGACTCGAGCGAGTCGATGAGTGTGGTGATCTGTTCCTGGGACAACAACGAAGCCTTGAAGAATTCTTGGGACGCGAGACGCGCGATGACGTGGGCAGCGTGCTCTTGATTCAGCGCGTTTGTCTCGGTGGGACCTCCAGCGCCATGGCCAACGAGCGCGCGGAAGAGATGCGCTGCGATTCCTGCCGTTTCTCCGACCTTTTGAAGCACCTCGTCATGACTCCGCACAGCCTTTGAAAGGCATTTGAGCGCCTCCATTCTGCGATAATGGGACTCACTTAGCAGTGCAGCACCCTTGTCCAGAGCATTTGTGCTGGAGGTTCGACTTGCCAAACGGGGAGCTCTTCCTCGAGGAGCACCGGTCGACGCTGGAGGAGGCACAGCTGCGATTCGCCCGTCTTTATGGCTGGTCGACGAAGACGCTGCAACCGACGAGGACGTTGCTGTTGCGCAGAACTCCAGCAGCAGAATCTGGAATGCTCCGAGATTAAACAGAGCGCCAATGGAGGCATCCAGCTCGCAGAGTACACCGAGGAGGTCCCAGCTACATCGCGCGACAAGCTCGGTGCCGTGCTGAACGTTGGAGACGATTTGCTGTAGCGAATGCTCGTACACGCGAGTGGCAGTGAGCCCTTCATCGCCCATGCGCTTGAGAATCAGCAGGATATACACCAGCAGCTTCTCGCGGACAGCGTTGGGTAACGTGACAGCGTGTTGATATATAGTGTCCAAGAGAGACGTGAGAAGGTCATTAAGCCACTCGATCTGCGCCACACGTCTCGTCAGCGCGTCAAGAAGCGCCATGAGCGCCGTGTGGCCGTGCTCTGAGCACGACGGAAGAATGCGCAGCACCGCACGCAGTTCGCCGGCATGGCGGCAAAGCATGTCGAAGGATTCATCGTTTTGCGATGCCCAGACAAATACCGTGAGCAGGATGTCGATTGCCGTCTTCATAGAGTCGCTCCTGTTGTCGTCTCGAGCCCAGTCGTCAATGATTACCATCGCATTGAGCCAAACCACGTCGGATAGTTCCCCTTGCGCTGACTGAGGCGGCAGGCTGGAAGCCAATCGGGCAGAAAGCTCCAGCAAGTCGAGGATTTGCGGTGTCGTCAGTGCCGCTCGTTCAAGTACGCGTTTCGCCTCATGGAGCCGAGTTCGTGTCAACGCGACCCCGAGAAGCGCGTTCACGCGCCACTGTTCAACGTACAAGTCGGCAAAGCGCCGAGACTGGGCGAACTTGTGAAGACAAAACAGGTAATCGGGGACGGCAGGATCTATCTCAGTTGTGAACTCCGAGGATGACGACTCTTCACCCCAGTGTGCGCGCTCCTTTGACGTCATATCGTTAGCCGTAGCAATACTGCACGTCGCCATTGCGTGCGTGAGGCAGCTCATGAAGCAATTGATCGCGCGGCCTTGTAGACGCTCGTCTGTGAGCGTGTAAAGCTGAAGAAAGTGCACGATGTATCCCAGGCTCTCGCTTCGAGTAGCTGCATCTCTATCGGACTCAAATCGATCCAGGGCGCGCGCAAACTCGGCATTCAGATCAGCGTTGTAACCCAATAGACTCAGGATGGAGATCGTGACGGGTTTATCGTTCGCTGCGATATGCTCGTTGTTCTCGATCGCGCCACGAATGTCTGCTTTCTTGAGCTCAGGAATGAAACAGCCAGCGCTGACCAGCAGTAGCAATAAATGAAGAAACTCGTGTCGTGCGCGCTCGAGCTGCCGTGACGAGTCATGAAAGATCGCCAACAGACGCGCAAACGCGGAGGCTGTAGACGAGAAGCTACGGCAGGCGGTGAGCACGACGCCGTCTTCCCACCTTTCTCGAGCGATCGTCAGCGCATGCAGCGCTGCATCAATCACGTCGTGCTTGGTTAGATCGATTACCATCAGCGTTCGGAGACACCACGTCACAAGCGAGGAAGGCGTGGGTGGCGCAGGACTCGGACTCGTTGGTCCAGGCGGTTGCGCTTTGTAATCACCCTTGGAACGCTGCACAGTGACTTTAAGCATCGTGAGCGTACTCACCAGCGCATCGGATTGGGTCAACTGCACCGCTTCCAATCCGCAGAGGGCCGCTGGTGGGCATGGCAAAACGCTTGGAAGTGTCTCTGTCTTGGCGAACATGTCGTCCACTGCACAAAACCAGAGGTCGGAAGGAAGCTGGTCAAGAATTAAATCGATGTGCTGGCAATTGGTTTGTCGTGGAGGTGCTTGCCCTTCTGTTTCCTCGACAGCTTCATCAAGGTCGAGGTGGTCAACAAGAAGGCTCCACGTGAGTAGCTCTCGAAACGTGCACTCGCCAGTGCGGCTTCGTCGAGGGCGCGATTTCCTGCCGCTCGCTACAGATGTATTGCTAAGCGTTCGGCTCGAGTTCCCTCTCCCGTTAGCTTTTGGTCGTCGCTGGCAGATCTCCTCGTGAAAAAGGAGATTCAACGCCAGTATTGTGACCGTTGCCGCTGAGTTCAGCTCCGAGCGCAAAACATCTCGAATGCTACGCTTCAATGTGAGTGAAGCTTGTCGATACTGCAGACCAAGATACACCGTCAACGAACTTGCTAGCGCTAGCTCGTCTTCATCGTACCACAGTGCTTGCTTGGTCTCGTCTGAAGAGAAAACTTCGGCGAGACGCGTGCCCGCGAGAGGGGACGTGCTCAAGAGCGTCACAATCTTGGCGATGAATCGTGGATGAATCGACGTCGCATTCAAGATCGCAGCATTTACGACTTGAGTCAACGCTGGGGTTAGTGTGCGATGTGACTGGTGAGTCTCGGCCTTGCTTGGATCGTCTTGCGTTGTAGCCTCGGTAACCGGAGCTAAGTGTTGCGTCGTAAAGACTATCAGCATTTGCTCGAGAAGTTGAGATCCAGCACTGGCGGTCAGGAGGCTGTGGCCGTCGTTCTCGGCCTTCTCAAACGCCAGAACGAGAACTCGCTCTGCCAGCTCAGCGTGCGTGATGCTGGCACCGATCAGTAACAGGTTGCAAACATGCAGTAACATTGTCGTCGACATCGGGATCGCATGGCCGTCGGCAATTAACGAGCCGATGAGGAGTCGAAGTACATGTAGCTGAAGCTTGCTGTGTTCGTGGTCGCCAAGAATCTTCTCGATGAGCTCTGCGAGACCAGCCAGGCTGTCGATATCCCACGTAGCTCTGTAACGTTCTGGACTGGTGTCGCTCAAGACATAACCGAGTAGCTTCAGGCCTACGCGGGTCTCAGTCGATGGAATGAAAGCCACCTGGTACTGGAGCTGAATTGATAACTCTTCCGGTCGCCTTGCATTCACTGCTGCGTCAGCTGCTATGATTTCGCACACTCGCCGAATTAGCCCTTGCGTGGAGTGTCTGAAGATCGCTTGCCGTCCCGTGCTTCTCTTGCTGATAAGCATCATCAATTTGAGGGCATGCACCATCACCTGGTCGTCAGCTGAGCTCAGCAGGCCCTCGAGGAGCTCCACGAGTTCTGTTGTCACAGCCATTGCAGCAACTCCATCACACACGTGCATATGAGCTTCACATAGGAGGCTCAGACTTTCCAACGCGCGCTTTCGACTTGGAGCGAGGTCTTTCGCTTGAGCAGAGTCAGCTTTTGCTGCTTTCGACGGAGATCGCGACCGCGGGTGCAGCAGCAATGACAAGCAGTGGTCGTGTAGCTTGATATCGACAAGCGTTGCCAAAACAGCAGGTTCACGAGACCGCGCGAGATTGGTGAGTGTCTCCATTGTCATTGCACGTTCGCCTTCGCTCGCATGTGCTGCCTCTTGTGCGACGTTGAGTTCTAGAATCCGGCTTGGGGCCTTCGCGGCAACAAATCTCTGTGCAGCGTGAGGAGTGCTTGAAAGCGACCGCAGAATCTGGCAGGACAGCGCGAGTCGTTCATCGGCGCCGAATAGGACGCCTCTACGTTCGCGGACAAAGGTGATGAAGCGTCCGAGACCATCTTCGTGCAAAATGAGGACTGGAATCTCACTGTCGTGGCACATACTGCGAAGTAGCGCCAAGAGTAGGCACTGCACGGGCCATTTACTTGTCGTCTGCAACGTCTTGACCAAGATGGATACACCGTCTTCAACCGTGATGGCGATTTCGACCTCGCGCTCGGTCACGGCTGCAAGAAGCAGCTGTAGCGCAGCGATCGCGACATCGTCGCTGCGCGGGTCTGCGACGAGCCGCAGCACCGCGGGAATGCTTGCACCATCGTTGAGCAGTTGCTTGTACTGTGGGGTTGTCACGTACGCGTGCAAGATCTTGAGCACGATGCGCACGGATGCAGGGTTCACAGCCGCAACGTGTACCCATCGGCCAAGCGGCAGAAACTGTGGCAACAAGGTCGACTCGCCCAGGCGCAGGGTCTCCTCGAGCTGTGTAGCATCGTCTGATCTGCAAAAGAGATTGAATAGAACGCATAGAACGAGATGCTGCTGCGAGTTTCCAAGCAAAACGCCCCCCAGAAGTCTGCACAAATCTGATAGAATCTGGTGAAATCTTGTGTGGCTGAATAAACTGCCAGAGATTTTGACGAGAACGCGGAGTGGAAGATCGAGCACCGCCATCACTTCCGCTTCATCGACTCGATCTTCCTCTTCCACTGTCGCCTCGTGGCTCTTCGTGTCAGACTCCTTACGCTGCGTGAGTCCCAGTTCATGAATGCGTTGTACCAGAGCGAATATTTGCCCAACAGCATCGACCTGGTTGAACAGCTCAAATACGCTCTCCTCGTTCGAAAAGAGAGATAGCAGCATGCTGCAACAATCCTCTGCGATACGTCTTGACATAGAGTTACCGGCTCGCAGTGCTGAGCGGCGCCATTCGACTGACGTGGACAGCAGAGTGCAGATCTGACCAAGCCCTTGAATATTACACAGACCCGGAAGAGATGCAATTCGCGCTGCCATCAAAGCGAGTAGTGGTGCCACCATAGCGACGATGCTTAACGCCGGGTGCGCGAGCAATGCAGTCAACCGCTCCACACTGCGTAATGACGTAAAGAGCAACTGACGCGTGCTGCTCCAGTCGACAAAGAGCGTGACACATACCAATGACGCGATGATCATCCCCTCGTCGTCATCGCTGGTCGCCACCAGCACGTTTTCAATTGCCTGGGGCACGTTCAGCAAGAAGAGACGCTCGCAGTATGATGGAGTGACGGCCATCAAATGGCCACATGTCTTGAGCGCGTGAAGAACGATCTCGCGAGCAAAGCCGTCGCCCGTGTCCGCCCTACTGCCACCGGTAACTGACATCGCACCAGTGTCACCACTGCCGGGTGACTCGTCCATGGACGGATCCATCGGAACAGGTCGCTTGGGATCGAAGAAAGTCAATGCACCAGCCACAATCTCAGCCAGCCCGGAGCGAGCGATGCAAGCCTTCAGCTCGGTGGACAACTCTGGTAGAGCAGATAAACTTGCCAGACAAACATACGCGTCAGCAAGTGGAGGAGGTGGACAACGCGCGGGCTCGCGCCCATAGATCTCCATCCATTCCATGACGTGGCGGAACACTCTTGACCAGTTTTCTGACTCTGTGGGCACCTGCGCACTACCAGATCGTTGCGTAATCCTCGCACAGCTACTTGGTAACAGTAGGGACAACAACCGGAGTGCTGGCAAGTGTATCTCTCGCGGGACAGCCTCCAGGTGGACTGCGACGCTTGAGCAAGTCCCCGGCAAATCGATGAGAGCTTGAGTGGCATTAGCCTTCAGACAAAGGGCAAGCAGAATCGCCACAGCGTTCGCGATAACGGACGGTGACGCAGCTGTGCCGACTTCCTCTGATGGGTGCAATCCCGCCTCAAGAATCGCCTCAATCGCGTTTGGCGAATCACGAATCCATGGCGTAACCTTCGAGGACAGCGTAGATCGCACTAGGTGGGCCAGCGTCCACAACGACAACGTGATTGCTTCGCCTGACGCCTCGCTTGACGATTTTTTCGATGGCATGAAGGAGACCATGCGCTCGATCATCGCAGCCTCTAAACCGAGCGCTTCTGCGTGACCATACGAAGTCATGTAACCGATCATTTCCGTCGCAAAGTACTGAGTTTCGAGACCAACTTCAGCTGCAGAACGAAGAAGTAAACGGGGCACCAGCACGATTGTGTCGAGTGATGCCAGAGCGTCGGCAAGCTCTCGCTCCATTGAGAGACACTCGAGAGAATTGACTGCGAAGTGAATCACGTCTGCAACATGTTCGCTGTCCTTCGGATCATTATGAAGCTTGGAGACGTCATCAAGGCATTGCAAAAGGAATGAAAGAATGTGTGACTGGCCGATCACAAACCGCCGACTCGGAACTGAAGCCTCCACGATATCAGCCATCGCACGAAGCCCTCCTAGCAATAGCAATAGCGAGCCTCGGTGCTTATGAACGAACCGGAAGAGCGGGGTCACCAGGTCTTGGCTGTCGAACCATGGCACAGTAGCATTGAGACTGCATGCGGTTAATGACGTCAGTGCCGCAACCAAGTTCATGCGAAGCTCGTCGTTGAGAAGCGAAACGCCAAGTGCTTGAAGGATCAGCGGGATTCCGCCTCCACCAATCATGATAAGCTGATTGACCTCTTGGCTTGCCATTTGTCGGAGAAGCTGGCTGAGAGGAAGAATGAAGGCGAGAAGATCCACGCTTGCGTGTACTGCTGCCATCCCACGAAGCTCAGACCGTGACAGCTTGTGAAGTCCGTCAGGTGATGTCACCTCATTTCTGGTCGCTGCCGCTCGCGATCTCCCCTCGACAGTTCCGTCTAGCTCTGCAGCGAGAATCCACTCCTTGAGGAAGAATAGAAGAATATGGGCAGCGCATTGCTCGGCGAGTATGTGCGAATCGCCTGGTAGACTGGCCAGGCGATTGAGAATGAAGATGATCTCCAAGCTCGTTACTGTCAACTCGAAGGCTTGATTACCATCAGAAGTTGATCGGTTTTCTGGTGTTCTAGACATTTGAAGCCGAAGCTGCGCGATCAACAATCGTGAACAATCGCTTTGGGAGAGTTGTGAGCTGGCACGATCTCCAAGAATGTTGCACAGGTGGCTCATGACAACCAGAGTATGAAGAATCATCGAAGGCGTCGCAAAGGGCTGCTGAGATTCGCTCGTGGCACCTGCGTCACCATTGGCTTCGCGCTTCGTGAATTCACCCGCAGTTGAGTCTGGTGGGATCATCATCAAATAGAGAGGCAGGAGTCTATAGATGTCCTTCTCATGAAGAATAACGGCGACTCGCCGGCTTGCGCTGACACAAGCGAGTAAACTGAGCACAGTCGCAGCATTCGAGGGACAGGATGGTAAGTTTCGCTTGCTGTCGGACTCTCCGGGAACCAACTCATCGAGCATTCGACCCATCGCTTCTCCACTGTCTTCAAGAGCTATTGTCGTCTTGTGTTCTTCAACAACCGCGATCTCATCAAAGATACAGAGTATGTTGCGGATTGTTTTCGGTCCAGTACTGTCGTCCGTTAAGAGGATGCGAAGTACCATCACCGTCTTCTTGGGCAAGAAGAACTTCAGTGTCTCCTCTTCGAGCATTGCCATGATCAAACGAGTGATATTCTTCGCCAAGGATCGCTGTCTCTGAAGAAATGTCGTCAGGACATCAGCGATGATTTCTTCTGACTTCAGTGCCTGGCGAACTTTCGGAAACATCACCAATGTGCCCAGCAGGCGCATCGCACGATCAATTAGGCCATCGTGAGGTGCGAGGCTGGACTTTCGGAGAATCGACTGCACGATTGCGTTTATGATCTCAAGGTGCAACAGGCGGACATGGTTGTCTCCGAAGTACGCCAGTTTCGCCAGCGCATAAAGCGCGGCCTCCACAACGTGGAGGTTTGGAACTGCTTGGAGCAGTTGAACGAGAACTGGTAGCACATTTTGCTTGGTCGCAACCTGTTGATTAACAGCGTCTTTCTTGCACCATACACCGAGAATAAAGCTCGCGCAACGCTTTACGAGCTCGCTTGGATGCGAAAGGGCTTGACACACGACCTTGATCCCAACGGGCTCAACCATCCCAGCTGCGTGGAACTTGTCAGCGCAATTACTCAGTACCAGTAGCGCCTGCTCCAGCACTGCGGTTTGCCGTGTTGGGAACGAGCTAAAGTCCAGCACCTCTTGTGTTGACTCAGTCTCCGTCTCGACATCTTCCTCATTACGATGCTTCGGCGAATACACGAATGGTTCAAGTTTGTCATCAATCTCATCTTCAACTGGGGTGGAGTCGTTAGAACCTTCAGTGTCGTTACGAAGAGCATCAGACGTATTGCCACGGTGCAAGACAGAAACTGCGAGAACAGCAGCAGCGGTGCTTCCGATTGTTGCCTTGCTGGGTGACAACTTGGCTTCTTTGGTTGGGCTGCTTTTCTGGGAGACCGCTTGATTTGAGCTGCTCGCTGCTAAGGATTGAATCTCACTCTTACCCAATCGAAGTTGTTTTGCCTCTTTCCATGACAAGTAGTCCTTCGACGTCGTTGATGCCGCTGCTAGCTTGAGTAATACAGCGATTGCGTGGGAAGATTTCGCTGTAGTGATGAGTATGGCGTTTGATGGCAAGAAAGATAAGTTGGCTAGACACGTCACACTGAGCTCCACGATAAACATATCTTCTGACTGCACGCAATGCAGTAGCGCGTCAACGCATTCGGGTATCCCGAAACGCAATTTGTTGAATGATTCCTTGGTGAGATTGACGACTGTGTGTAAAGCCGCTCGACGGATTCGCATGTTCACATGCTCCAGCATACGAACGATGACGACGACGTCAATTCGTTGAGAAATCTCGAGAGTGTGATCTGCAAGCTGTGACAGTTCACCGAGGATCATCATGGCACTCTCAACAATCTTTCCATTCGTCGACTTCATGAGGGCGCACAGCTCAGACACTGCCTTCGCAGGATCGCCAACGAGCAGAGATTTTTTGTTGGCGTCATTCCCCTCAATCAGCACCGCGATAGCGCTGACAGCCCCTTTTCGAATGGCCAAGTCCTCGTGGTGAATCAATGCAAGCAGCTTCTCGAAGCAAACTTTGGAGCCGAACTTAACCTTGTTTCCTGGATGGCTTCCAAGCTTGATCACAGCTTGCAATACATTTTCCAGTACGTGTGTGTGGGTCGATGACAATCGATCGACAAGCGGCGCAGCAGTTCCGACGGCGCCAATTCGAACTTTGTTTTCATCATTCCGCGTACACAAGTTGGCCACCAAGAGCGCAGTAAAACTTTGGAGATCCGGGGCGTCCGGCTGCGATAATGCTTGTGTAATTGTGGCAAGAAGCTGTTCACCACCATCTAAAACAATCGTCGAGCGGTTCCCAGGCAGCGCAGCCATGTAGGCTAGAAGCCTAGAGCCTTCAACTTGCAGTTGTGTGGTGTACCGTTGCCGACCGTGCACAGAAGCACTGGGTTCACGGGCAAAACCTTTCACAAAAGCCACGAGCAGAGGTGTCAGACACAATTCAGTCAGCTTCTTCTGGTTACTGGGCGCATTGAAGGCAGCGTTTGCAAGTGCGTTGCACCATGCAAGACATAGTTTTACGAACATAGCTGACGGGGATTTCGAAAGTGATGAGTTCGCGGATACCATGTCGGCCTGAATCAGTCGTAGGAACTCGTTTGAGCGATCACATTCCATGAGCTCTTGCTTGGTGAGCCTCATATCGTGTCCAGCACCAACACACATCGCCGCCAACGCCTGCAATCCTCGGATTTGCAGCTTCGCTTCGTGCTTTTTAACCTCATCATCCTGCTCGCTAGCATCACTGGTGACGACTGCCATCTTGGTTATCAAACTGACAATCGTTGGGGTGACTCCTAGCCGCTGGAAGTCCGATCGATTTCCTTCGTGCCTTGTGACCAAATTGCGGATCGCAGCACACCCTCGCGACTTCACTTCAGTTCCATGTTTCGATAACATGGCCCTCATGATAACAGCTGCGCCGCTAGAAGCCTTTACGATCGCTTTGGCATCACAAATGTCGTCTCTGGTTGTTACCCGCTGCAGGAGATGAAGGCTCGCAGCGACCAGAGACTCACGCGGTGAATCAATCTGACGCAAAACCAAGTCGACAACTTTCGTCGTCGCAATAGTTTTTCGAACCGCTGTGTCTGCTGTACAGAGCCACGCCAGAGCATCGAGGCATGCAGTCAGTACATCAGGCTGAAGAGCGGCAACAGGCGAGTGCGTCAGTAGCAATATCGCATCAACGATACGGTATTCTGCGAGCAAGCGCTGAACAGCTGCGTCACGTCGAGCGATTACGCTGACAAATCGAAGCCATGCGACTCGGTACACGCTGGCAAGCTCCATGTTTCGCTGGCGAAGAAGCGACTCAAGTTGTATGAGCATTGGTGGCACGACGATGCACCTTCGAAGCTCCACACAACTACCAATCGCGCACAATGCCTCCATTGCATGCTTCATAGTCCGTTCTTGGTGGTGATTCATCAAGTGCGAGAGAACGAGACAACTCGGCGCACAAGCGATTTCGCGTCTGGAACTATCTGCTCGACATGCACGATCAATTGTTCTAGCCACAATAAAAGATTGCTTGCCTTCGCTTTGGGGCTCGTTCTCTTTTTCTGTGGTCAGGCACACAGACAGCAAACTGAGGAGGGCTTCTGCTGCATTAGGGATCACTGCAAACGACTGGCGCTTGTCTTGGTATTGGAGCAGGTTGCCCCAGACCCGGCACCCCGCGATAGCAATTCGGGTATGATGTGCGGTCGCATGACTTTCGAGCATCAACACCAGCTGTCGACGGGCGCCGGCTGATGGAATCTCCGGCAAGTTGTGGTGTTTGAAGACGCGTCGAAGAACATTGGCTGTGAGAACTTGAATTTGTTCGTACTGCACATTCACCGGTGTGTCTGATGGCGTGATTGGAGCATGAAGCAGGTTTGCCAGTCGATCAGGCGAACTTGAGAATATGAGCGAAACTGCCGATTGGTTCTTCCCTTCTGTAATGTTGTTGAGAAAGTGAAGAGCTTGTAGCTGGATAAATGGCGTGGTGATCTTCGTCAGCATCGCTAGAACATGCTCAATGACTAGAACTGTACTTAGTGCTGATCTGAGGAAATTGTTTTCACACGCGACATGGCTGAACAAGGTTAAAAGCCCCGCTAACCTCGTCGGTTGGTGGACGTCGAACAGCGATACGAACGAATCTAGCGTTGGATCGACACTTGCCAAAAGATCGCAAAACGACGCTGATGTATCGCTCCTCGAAGTAGATTCGATGAGGAAGAGCAACATTGTGCTAAGCAACTCATCGTTTGCACCACGAAGGTGGCTCAACATCTCTCTCACACATACCGCCTGGCATGATAGACGCCTGACATTTTCTTCATTGCACAGACAAGTCAGCAGCTTGGCAGCTGAGGTTGATCCGATTCCACGCTGAATACACTCAGCCGACTTGTTCCCTTCTTTATCGGTCCCCAGAATGAAAGCTTCGGTCGCCAGCTCGAGAACAGTACCACACCACACATTGTGTTGGGCAATTAGGCGCGTCAGACTCTGCATTTTCAGAACAAGAGACTTGTTGAACGCGTCGGCAGCTGTGGCGCGGTCCGGGTCAACTTCTCGTCCGGTCTTCAGAACAATTCGCTCATCTAGCAATTCCGCAAACGCAAATACGACACATCGCGTCAGTGCGTCATCTTGAAGCTCTACCAATTTTAATAGGTGGTCCGGTGCCTCCACTTTGAAGAGTCTTTCTCGAATGACGTCAGCAGACCCCTTCGCAGCCACGCCAAGCGCAAATGCTGCAGCACGCAGGACTGGAGGAGACCCACCAACTAGTAACTTTGCAAGAATGGACAAATTAGCCTCTGTCGACAGTGAGTCACGAAGCTGAGACGTCCGAGAGAGACTGGCGAACAGCAATGCAGTGGCACTCGCGTTCTTGGACCTCTTGGCACCACCACGCAGCGTATCTAACATTTTCGTCACAGTCGAGATAACCTGATCACGGGGAAAGATCTCCACGTTCTCATCTGCAATGAGAGCCAGCGCGCTTATTACTGCATGTGCTAGAGGATTCGTTGGAGACATGAGTTGCAACATGGCCTCAATACAGCCCAACCGGACAATCTCAGCCATGTTGTTCGCTGAGTGAGATTTCAGGTCGTAAGAACAAACCAACGACGGCAACGATATTGGATGGAGTAACTAACACACGCACCATTTGGCAGACTGAGGCCAATACAAACAACGGCAACCTTGACGATCGAGGAGTTAGAAGTGTGCATCAACTGCATCAAAATGGGAATCATACGGCACTGGTGTAGCGCTTCTTTGACGGAGCCTGTTCGTGTGCAGACAAACAGCATTAGCTTTCGTGGTCATACATATCGAGTTACAGAGTCGAAGCCGCACGATTCGACAGCGTGAGCTGTAGGAGGCGAAGGGTTGCGAGGACGATCTGTTCATCTTGTGACGTAGCGAGTCGTGAAAGATGCTCGACAAGGCCGCGATCTGAGAACTCGGAAATCAATCGTGCTGCAGGTTTAATCGTTAGAGAACGCAGGTGATGGTATCGCTGAAGTATGAATACGCACGATTTCGGGAACAAAGTGCATGGACGACTTGTAAAGCGAGAAAGCGCACGTTGGACGCCACGTTATCGACACCGAGAAGCGTCATTACCTTCGCAATACCGTGTACGCTCACAAAGATACCCTCTGCCGTAGCTATCAGAACACATCGTCAGTCGCATCTCTGGTATGGTTGGCTCACGGTTTCCTACCACTTCGGATGACACGCGCGAGGAGCGCGAGACCGGTAGACTGTATCACCACATCCACGCTGTCGATGAGAGCGACAAGAGGGGACACCCAGCGGTCATCCAAGAGCTCTGGCACAATTGACAGTGCTTGACTGGTCGTCTACAGTAGACATGAAGTAACCCACACTGAGCCACGTGTGTTTTGTCCGCGCTGCTCGCGTCGATCGTACCATTGGAGTCGTGAAGTCCGTGGTTGGTGTAGCGATGGCATCGCTGTCAGCCGTCGATATACTCTTGTGCACATCATCCGAGCAAATCGAAAGGCGCTGTCGGTGATCTTGGAGCCATGTCGGGACAACACGCCATTGCGCCAGTTCGACGCGCAGTAACTGAGCGAGTGCGTCACCGGGGTCATCGTCGGCATCAAGAGCGCGCTGCCGGTGCGGAAAGAGCTCGACATGCGACTCGGTGAGTCCCATGGACACAACTGCGCAGACCAAAGGCCGGTGGTGACGGGATTTAGCGGTCGAGCGAGCGACAGAGAGAGAGCGAGAGAGAGGCGCGCCGGTTGCTGTTTGGTCGCGACGGTTCGGCGCGCGTCACTCGGCGTCTCCATCACCGCCACGGTCCGGCCGTCATCTCGACAGTGCATTTCTCAATCAGAATAGGGACTGAGTGAATCGCTCGGTGGATCCACAGCGACGGGAGTCATCCATCTCATCGTCGCCATCGAGTCATCTTGCCTTGTGGTTTCCGCGTCGACCATCACTCTCTTCAACTCGATATGAGGGCGACAAGCCTAAGCTAAGCAGGAGCAACCCTGCATGTTGGTGGCGGGTAACAATTCTTGCCTGCCGATCTCGCTTGTCAGCGCTTCACGTGCACACGATAGGAGCCTCATGCAGATAAACACTCAGTACGTAAGCATCGGAAACGTGGATTTGATGGACGTAAAGTACGTGAACTGATCGTCTACGGTGTGGGAGGGGGGGGGGCCGTTGCGTGGCTGGCGGCGAGTACACGCGATCACTGATCCTTCTTGCTTTCTTGTGTCTTCTCAGTCGTGGTCGCGTCAGCTTCCTTGCGCTCGCGCAGCCATCGGCTCCGCACGATGAGACTCCACACGAGACACGGAAGGAACGGCGCGACGACGACGTAGAACCCTTCGACGCTCGAGGTCACGTACTGCAACGCAAAGAGCAGGACGCACAGCGCTGCGAAGAACGCGTACACGCCGACAACAAAGTTGTAGTTGATCGTCGGTGACGGTGTAAGCAGCGCGCTGAGCATGGTGATGGTGGTGATCTGATGATAAGCGCGAGGACGTGTGTGTGTGTTCGTGTGTCGAATGTCGTGGCGGTCAAAATCTGGTTGTACCATGCTAATAAAGCTAAGCTGATTACACTGGTACAGTGTGCCGATCAGAGACTGCTGTGCCGTGAAAAGACGCCAACCGTTGTCGCTCTTCATGAGTGTCTTTGGTGAAGGCTCTGTCGCCGTGCAGCATATCAAGCACACGATCAAGATGCTCTCGTGTCTATGGATGCTCTGTGGTGCGCTGCTGTCGAGCATAGTGTACGCAGATATGTACGTGTGTGAGCCATTGAAGAGAGCGAGAGAGAGAGAGAAAGAGTGAGTGAGTGAGCTCATGGAGAGACGATGGCAGACCCATTGCACGACACCTCGTGTATCACGTGGATCCGGGACAAGAGGCAGTCATCGTGTTCAAGGGATTCAATCAAGACGGAGCCAAGGTATGCATTTCTCACTAAAGAGGGTGAAATGCTCTCGGTCTGACCGAGTATGAGTAGCTCTCCGTGACGCTCGTCTCGCTGCCGACGAACGGCGCGTTGTACCAGCTCTCGCGCGTCTTCAGCGACTACGGCTACGAGCCCAAGCGCGAAGAGACTCCGATTTCGACGGTCCCAAGCGTCATCACAGGCTCCAAGAACCGCGCCGTGTTCTCGCGACCGATCTGGGGCGGACCGGCGCTCAATTCCAAGGTACCAACGCGTTCTCGTGATTGTGCTTGTGGCCGCTCGCTCTAACATTGCTCTCTGAGGGTTTCAGTACACAGAGTTTCGCTACACGATGTCCAACGCTGCTGGTGAGACGTCGCGCGAAGGCATCATCGTGATCACGACGAACAACGCGCTCGTCACGAGCACATTCGACGCTGGTCCCGACAACTGGAGCGTTCTCTCGAACGGCAACGGCGGCGTCGTGCACCAACCGATCACCCGCGGCGGTTTGCTAAGCTATTATATCTACGCCATCGATGCTGTGATCCACCGGCAGGAGAACGGCGACGACAGCATGCGATGGTACTTCAACGCGCCCGCCAAGTTTCTCGGTAATCAATGGGCGGCGTACGGCGGGTCGCTGGACTTTGTGCTGTCGTCGGCGGAAGGAAGCTTCAATCCGTCCAACCTCAATCTCGACGGCCGCGGAAACCTCGTGGTACTGGAGTGCAGTACGTGCAACCAGAACGCCGGCATCACGCTCGCGATGCCGCTGGGCGCTACGTTCTCGTACGACGGCACGACGACGCAGTTCCGCCTGCCGCTGAACGAGCGCGCTGGGTGGGTCAAGGACCCGAAGAACATCATTCTCCCGTGGACGCAGCCCACCCAGTGCGAGATGGTCGCCGTGCTGAGTGCGCTGTCCTCGCTGCGGATCCTCGGTGACTTCACGCGTGGCTACGAGAGCGTCGCGCTCGACACGGTCACGATCCGCCATGGCGACGGCCTGCCACGCGCGTGCTACACACCCTAGAGACTTGCTTTGCATTCGTGATGCCAACCAACCAAACAAAAATTTTATAATCGCTCGCGCGTACAGGAAGTCCTGTGTTGCGTTTGCCTTACGCGGATGGCGGTGGCAGCTCTGCGATGCTCGGGAACAGAAACTCGGAGTGGATCGGGTAGTGATCGGACGGGTACCGGCCGTTGCGCTCCTCGGTGATCACCTCAGTCGAGAGCACCTTCATTGATGGTCGATAAAAGATCCAGTCAATGTGGTTCGCCGCGACCTTGGCGTTCCGCTCGCCATCGTTGTGGATACCTGCCCATCCGTGGTACGTGTACGACACCGTGCCGATCTGCTTCTCCGACTCGGGCCACGCCTCCAAGAAGCGAGGGCCCTCAGGGTCGCGCGTGAGGTACCCGTACATGTCGGTGTGGCGATACGTGTTGAAGTCGCCGACTACAAAGAGCGGCGCCTCGGGCGCTTCACTAGTGATCTCCTGGATGCGCGCCCACAGCAGCCGTGCGCCTTCGTTGCGCGACGTCTCGCCGACGTGATCAAGCTGCGTGTTGACAAAGAAGAACTCTTGTCGCGTCGCGAGCAGCCGGAACTTGCACCACGTCACGAGGCGCACACACGCCGCGTCCCAGCCCTTGGTGTGCGGCGTGTCCGGCGTCTCGGACAGCCAAAAGTTGCCACCGTCGAGCCACTCGACGGCCGTCGTGTCGTAAAAGATCTGCTCGTACTCGCCGTTGACCTCGCGCTCGATGCCGAAGCGCTCGTACGGATGCTCCAAAAGGTCCTGCACATCGCCAACCATTCGCCATCGTCACAACACAGAGACCTCGCTTCAAGACACTCGATCGGCACGTACGTGAAGCTCCTTGAGCTGGTCGCGCAGCCCCTCCTGAGTGCCCATGACGATCGGGTGGTACCGGTTGATGATATCGGCGACGTGGTCCTTGCGATACCGCCAGTGGTTGAGTCCGTCGTTGCCGCCCGCGAACCGCAGATTGAACGTCATGAGCGGCAGCGGCGTCGGCGGTGCATTCAGTCGCTCAGCGGCTCCTGCGCCCTTGAGTCGAGGGGCGGCGCCGCGCACTCCGACTGCGATCGAGTTGTCTCCCGAGGATGCCGACGGCGCTGACGGAAGCCCCTTCCAGAGCACAAAGATCATGAAGCAGAAGACCGTCCCGACGACGACGAAGACGCGGTCCTGAAGCGACATCCCGCGGGACGCGCTGCCACCCACTCGCCGGCGGGTCGCGCTGCTGGCGCTGCTGAATGGACTCGCGCTGCTGCTGCTGTACTCGCCATCGTGGCGGTAGGGATTCCGAGGCGCTGCGCTGCCGGGGAAGAACGACTCGAAGCTGCTCATCGAAGCCAATGCGTCTATGGATCACCAGGAGCAGCACAAGGGAATGGGAGGGACCGAGGGAGCGAGCACTGCCAGGGAGAGAGACAGAGACGGAGAGACAGAGAGAGAGAGACCAAGTGACCGAGTGAGCGAGCGATCCTGGTGATGATGATAGCTTTGCGCTGACGCGTGGGCACCTGGCACCGATTGGGGACGCGACCAGATTCAGATTCTGTATCTGATAATTCGATCCGAATATAACCTATTCAAGTACGCTGGCCTTGGCGAGGAGGTACGATCAAGTCGGCAACAATGGGGTAATGATCCGATGGGAAGCGGCCATTCAGCGACTCGGTGACGACCTGCGCGACCGTCACGGGCAGCGCTGGACGCGCAAAGATCCAGTCGATGTGCTCGTGGCCCGAAAGCGGCTCAGTGGCTGGTGTCGTGGCGTCGTACGCGGGTCCGATCCACTCGTGGTACGTGTTGTCGACGCGGCCGATGCGGTGCTGCGCCGCAAACCACGCGTCGCTGAAGCGAGGACCGTCGTCGTGCTTGGTCAAGTACTCGTACACGTGGCTGCCGCGGTTGACGTTGAAGTCGCCCATGAGGAACAGCGGTGGATGGCCGTGCTGCTCCAACACGCTCCGCAGCACCTTCCAGATCGTACGCGAGCCCTCAAACTGCGCCACGGCGCCTTGGTGGTCGAGATGCGTGTTGACCACCACGAGCTGCTGCCCTGTGCTGCGCAGTCGGAAGCGGCACCAGGTTGCGATGCGGACCAAAGACGTGTCCCAGCTCCAGCTCTCGGGGACGTGCGGGGTCTCCGACAGCCAGAAGGTGTCGCCTTCCAGCAGCTCAACGACGCTCGTGTCGTAGAAGATCTGTGTGTGCTCGCTTCCGGGCTTGCGTGGCTTGCCAAAGCGCTCGTACCCCGGGAGAAGCGCCTGCAACTCCGCGAGCTGCGGTTCCTCGCCTTCCTGGGTCGCCATCACAACCGGGTGAAAGCGGTTGATGAGGTTCGCGACGTGCATGCGTCGATGCTGCCAACTGTTGTCGCCATCCCATGCGCTGCCGTACCGGAGGTTGAACGTCATCAGTCGCAAGAGGAACGGATCGCTGTCCACGTGAGCGACGACGGCACCCGGTGGAAGCACCGCAGCAGACTCGTGAGGCACGCGCGAATGCTCTTGGGGTGGCGGTGGCAGTGGCTGTGAGGGCATCTTGGTCGTGTGGACGAACACGCCGACAAGAACGCTGATCGCGATGACGGCGACCGCAACCAGCACGAGACGGTCAGCGCGACGAGCTTCAGTGGACGCGTCACTGGACGATGGCGCAGACCGCTTGCCTTCGAGACGCTGGCGTCGCTGGAGATGCAGCTCCGATAGCTGCGCGTTCGCTGTCGCCGATGGATCGGTCTCGCCTTCTTTGCGTCGTCGCGGACCAAGTGTGGGCGACGCCATCTCGAAGAATCTTTTGCTTCTTTCGTGTGGGTTGATCTGCCAGATAAACAACATCTGTAAAATGTGTTTTATTGAGAAAGCGCTTTTTGGTGGTAATATTTCCGAGGATTGTTTAATTATCACGAAACAGTTGTCAGGAATTCATCTTTCACTGTGGTGGACTCGACAGGAGGAACTCGGCGAGCACAGGGTAGTGATCCGATGGGAAGCGGCCATTGAGGGACTCGGTGACGATCTCGGCGACGACGACTGGCATCTCTGGTCGTGTGAGGATCCAGTCGAGATGCAGCTCGTGCGGCCGCGCGTCGGGTCGAGCGGTGCCGTTGGGCGTCGCATCAAACGCGGGACCGAGCCAGTCGTGGTACGTGTTGACGACGCTGCCGATTCGGTGCGCGGCCGACAGCCATGCGTCCCTGAGTCGCGGCCCGTCGCTATCTGCCGTGAGATAACTGTACACGGCGCTGCTTCGGTCCGTATTAAAGTCACCCGTGAGAAACACTGGCGTCTCGGTCAACGCGAGGCCGCGTCGTTGAAGCACTGCCTTCATGTGGCGCCAGATCGTCATGACGCCCTGTGTTCTCGCGTTTTGTCCGCGGGCGTCGAGATGCGTATTCACGACCACAAGTGGAAGCCCCGTCGCCCGCAGTCGAAAGTGCGCCCAGGTCGCGACGCGAGGATACTTGGCGTCCCAGCCCTTGGAGTACGGCACCTCGGGGGTCTCCGACAGCCAGAACGTGCCGTCGTCCACTCGCTCGACAACCGTGCTGTCGTAGAAGATCTGCGCGTGCTCGCCATCACGCTCGCGCGGCTCACCAATGCGCTCGTAGGTCGGCGGCAGGAGGTCCTGTAGCTCTTGCAGCTGCGCTGGTAACCCTTCCTGGGTGCCCATGATGTGTGGGTGGTAGCGACGGATTACATCTGCGACGTGAGCGCGGCGCTCTTGCCAGCTCGATGGGCCTTGCTGCGCCAAAGATCCGTAGCGCAGATTGAACGTCATGAGTCGTAGCAGATACGGATCCAACGGCACGCGCCGCAGCAGACCATGCGCCATGGATGAAGAGGCAGCTGTGATGCGGTAATGCGTCGTCTGCGAAGACAGCATGAGACCGACACTCACGCCAACGAGAAAGAGGATCACGCCGATGGCGTGGGAGCGTCGTGCGCCGCGAAGCAGCCCACGCGCATGCGCTGCGTCCCACGACTGCCACGTCGCCCGGGGCGGCTTCATCTCGGCGACGAGCGGCTCCTCATCGTCGTCCTCGCCGCTGCGTTGGTGTAGCAGCTCTTGTGAATCACGCCGCTTCTTCTGCTTGGCAAACGGGTTCAGGAAATGCTCGCGCGCCATGATGAGAACTCGCGATGATTCCGCCACCAAGATGTCAAGAGCTGAAGCGACGCACTTCTTTTGATAGCATCAAAAGCGCTTTTTACACTAAGTGCGCATTCCATTGTGTCCAACTTACAAAAAAGCGCTTTGTGGTAAGTACGCGTTCAACGACGGTAAAGTACGCCTCGCTTGGCGCGGAATGCATGACCAAGTTTGCTCCATTCACAAACCACGAACGCTCCCAATGGCAGAGCTCGGTCTCGACGCGCTCGCTGCGCTCGAGACGCGCGCGATCCGCGAGAAGGAGCGCACGACGTACAACTCGACGCTCGGCGCCGTCTCGTTCTTCCTCGTCGCTGCCCTCGGGCTCTCGCTGCCGTCGCCCTGGCGCGTGCTCAACGGCGACTGGAGCTCCTCGCTGCTGCTCAGCCTCACGGCGCTCGCTGGTACTGCGCCATCGATGCTGCATCGTTTGTCCATGTTGTATATTGACGTCTTTCTGTGTTTGTTAGCGCATGGTGTGCTCGCAGTGTCCGTCGTCGTGGCGTTCCGCTGTGCGCGGGTGCAAGGCGCAGAGCTGTACGACCAGTTTCTCGATCGCGTATGAAGTGAACACGCTCTTGGTCTTTCTTCGTTGATGGACACGCGACAAGAATTAACATCCGCTTCTTGCGTTTGTAGTATGTGCGACCGTCATCGTCGCGCTCTGCTGCGGCCGAGACGTCTACAGCCCCCGATCGTCTCGCGGCCTGTACGCTCCGATTGATTGTGAACAGCTCACTCTCTCTCTCTCTCTCTCCGGACTCACTCTCTTTCTCTCTCTCTCTCTCTAGTGCGAGATCTCGTGAACAAGACGTCGCTGTCGCTCGTCAACAAGGATCTCAGTAGCGCCGCCAGCTCGTCTGCGTCGTCGTCCGCCGCTGCGGCTGACGCTGGTCGCTCGTTCTTTGACCCGCCGCCGGTCAAGACCGTGGAGGAAGGGCGCGCGTATCTCCGCCGTCTGCAGCAAGCAGCGCGTGACCGCGAACAGGACGACGCACTCGCGAACTCCGCGCCGTTTGGCGCCGGCGCCAGCGCAGGCGCGGGCGCCGACTCGTACGGCATCTACGGCGGCGTCGGCGCCATGCTGCCGCGCGTGTACCAGGCCTCGGGCTTTGATCCGTCGCTGCGAGACGCCGACGAGGACAAGGACGA
The DNA here is from genome assembly GCA_022836835.1 of Pythium insidiosum. Taxonomy (NCBI): domain Eukaryota; phylum Oomycota; class Peronosporomycetes; order Pythiales; family Pythiaceae; genus Pythium; species Pythium insidiosum. The sequence continues at coordinate 109,407 of JAKVDI010000038.1, read as the reverse complement.
AGACGCGCTCACGACGTCGTCGTCGCCGCAGGTCGCATGGGCGCAGCTGGAGGACCTCGGACTCGCGATGCTCATGCACTTGTACGTGCGCAACATTCGGAGGCTGCTCGCGTGCCACGTCAAGGACTTTGTTGAGGCATTCGTGCAAAACGCGCTTGAGCTCAACGAGTGCGGCGTCATGTCGGACGTGCTGCTGCGTCGCGTGCCGTCGCAGGCGCTGCTCTGTCCGCCGCCGGTCGCGGCCGACGCGTCGACGCCCAACGTCGCGACGCCGCAGCTCACGAACGTCTCGCTGTCCGACATGCTTCACGGACTGACGCGCCACCCGGCGTTTCGGTCCCGCACGCGGCCCAATGTGCATCTCTTTGAGGAGCACATGACGTTCGAGAAGTACCTGAACGTCGGCGAGGCCACGAGCGCCGAGTTCTCGTCGCTTGAGCGCCAGCAGTACGTGCTCGAGCGGCTCATCCTGCTGTCCAAGGACCGCAACCTCGACCGTTTCCGCTGGAACAAGGGCGGCGCCACGTGGAAGGGCAAGGACTGGAGTGACGCGCTGCCGTCCGACGCCGAGATCCTCATGAACGTGTTCTGCTGCATCCTCGACAACGCGCTGCCGGCCGAAAACGAGCGCGATCGACCGTTCTGGCGCTCCTATTTCCTTGGAAAACCGCCGCGTCGCCCGTTCACGTCGCGCATGCGCAGCCGATTGTACTTTGTGCAGACCGTCGCGCGTCCGCCGCACTTTAAGGTGCTCGTCAAGGGCGCCGTGCGAGAGATTGTCCCGGTGCGTTCGTTCCCTGTGATGTGTCTTGGCCGTGGAGTGGTGGTGACTGACATTGGATGAATGGGATTGATTGTGTAGGGAGAAGAGAACTGTTTCCATGCGATCGTCGTGTACTTGCACGCCGTGAAGAAGGCGAAGGCTGGATACCTCGAGAGCATCAACCTGCACCGCATCATCGAGTCGGTGCTGGTCGTGGGCGAGTGAGTGGCCGAGTGAGCAGGACGCCGCACCAAGTATACCAGTAGACAGACAGACAGACAGAGACACACAGCAGTCGGTTGAATAACATTACAGCAGCAGCATTCTTTTCTTTCTCTCTCTCTTCTTCCTGTGTGAATTGTGGATGAACTTGCAAACTAAAACTCGAGGTCCTTGAGGTCGAGCCACTTTGTGAGATAGAGACACGACCGCGGCGAGATCACGTTGCCTTCCTGGCACTGATCGAACACGGGACAGACGCCGCACGGCGTCTCCGACAGCGCGTTGAACGTCGAGATCTCCTGCGAGATCTTGTACTTGGTCTCGTGATTCGCCTGCCAGACAACCATGCACACTGCAAGTCAGTACTCCTCTCCCTCTCTCTCAACGGATCCATCTACACTCCATTCCGTACCCCAGGCGTGAGGCGCACCGCGCGCACTTCCTCGACGCGTCCGTCGTACATGAGCGTCTGGATGATGGAGCGGATCTCATCGGGTCCGAGCGCGACCTTGGAGATGCCCGAGGCGTGCACCTTGTCGGTGATCGCCTTGAGCGTGCTCATGCCGCTGGCCTTGATCACCTCGTACACGAACGTGCTGAGCGTGTCGATGAACACGTGGTCAAACTCCTGCTCGTTGTACCACGGACCGCCCGTGATCTCGGTCGACGGCACGAGGTCAAACAGCATGTACAGCTTTTTGTTCTTGCTGCTGATGCTCTTGACCGACTTGACGAGGCGCCGCGACTCGAGCACGCGCAGCGTCTTGGTCACGATCTGCTGCGGAATGTTGGTGTGCGTCTTGATGTCGCGCGTCCAGACGCCCTTGTTGCCCGCGCGCTCAATCTCCTGCAGCACCAGGCGCTGCTCGATCCTGCACACCGACATCCACCCCGTTAGCTCTCTCTCTTCATCTCTTTATCTATCTAATCTGTCTGTGGGCGCGGATGCACAACGTACGTGAGACCCTTGATGCGCTCGGCCTCCTCAGCGCCGACGACGCCGTAGGACAGCACGCTGCCGCGCTGGAAGATCTTGATGCGGCCCTCGCCCATGAGCGCGTTGATCACGGTCGGCAGGCGCTCATACTCGCCGCCCGCGAACGCCTCGCGCACCTCCGCGTCCGTGAGCGGGTCCGGATAGCTGCGCAGCAGCGAGAGGAACTTGTGCATGAGCGCCTGCTGCTCCTGCGTCGCCGCCATCGCCGTCGCCATGTCCAATAGACCCGTCGCTCGGCACGTTCACCACCAGCGAAAATGCGGCTTCAGTCGACGCACTCACTCACTCACTCACCACCGGGTTTGTTCGCCCCAAGCGACAGAACGGTTAGGAACGTCTTAACCGATCTGAAATATGTTAGGAACCGACATGGGTGATCACCAACCGTGTGTGCATTGCTTGTGTCGCTGGCCACCACCACCAAAGGACGTATCGCCATCTTCCGCGATGAAGTTTGCGTACGAGGTATCGCTCTCTCTCTGTGTCTCTCTGTCTATGGATCTCTCTCTCTCTCTCTGTGTCTATGGGTACATGGGAGGCTAACTGCGTGGGTCTAGTTTCGCCACCTCTGTGGCAGCGTGTACACGCAGGGCAATGTCACGTTCACGCCGGACGGCAACTCGCTGCTGAGCCCCGTGGGCAACCGCATCACACAGTTTGACCTCATCAAGTGCGTCTCTCTCTCTCTCTGTGGTTCTCTTGGTGTCTTGTCGAACCTCTATGGACTGACACCTGACGGATGATCACCCTATCTCTCTGTCTCTCTGTCTGTCTGTGTATCTGCCGATTGTGTGTCCCAGCCACACGTCGCGGACGTTTGCGTTCGAGAGCCGACAGAACGTCGCGCGGCTCGCGGTCTCGCACGACTCGCGGCTGCTCGTGGCCGTGGACGTCGAGGGCCGCTGCCTGCTCGTGCACCTGCGCAAGGGCGTCGTGCTCGCGCGGTTCAACTTCAAGAAGCCCGTGCGCGCGCTCGCGTTCTCGCGCGACGACCGCTTTCTCGCGGTCTCGCACGGCAACAAGCTGCAGCTGTGGCGCACGCCCGCGGTGCGACGCGACTTTGCGCCGTTCGTGCTGCACCGCACGTACGGCGGCCACTACGCCGACATCACGAGCGTCGCGTGGTCGCACGACTCGCGGTTCTTCGTCACGGGCTCCGAGGACCTCACGGCGCGCGTCTGGAGCGTCGACCCGTACCCGGGCTTCGAGCCCGTGACGCTCGCGGGCCACCGCGACTTTATCGTCGGCGCGTTCTTCACGGCGACCGACGACGGCGTCGTGACGGTCGCGCGCGACGGCGCCGCGTACCTCTGGGGCTTCCGCCTGCCCGAGGATCAGGACGACGACAGCGAGGAAGAGGACGACGACACGAAGGAGCAAGCGCCGGCGATCGCGCGCGCGATCAAGTGGTACACGCTCAAGAAGCAGGTGTTCAAGATGGACTTTGCCAAGGTGCTGTGCGCGACGTTCCACTCGGCCGCGAACCTGCTGGTCGTCGGCTTTGGCAACGGCACGTTCGGCTTGTACGAGGTGCCGACGTTCCACAACATCCACACGCTCAGCGTCACGCAGAACGAGATCGAGAGCGTCGCGATCAACGCGTCCGGCGACTGGCTCGCGTTCGCGTCGCAGCGCCTCGGGCAGCTGCTCGTCTGGGAGTGGCGCTCCGAGACGTACGTGCTCAAGCAGCAGGGCCACTACTTTGACCTCAACGTCGTCGCGTACTCGCCCGACGGTCGGCTGCTCGCCACGGGCGCCGACGACGCCAAGCTCAAGCTCTGGGACACGACCAGCGGCTTCTGCTACGTGACGTTCACGGAGCACAGCGCGCCCGTGACCGGCGTCGCGTTCACGCCCAACGGCCAGGCCGTCGTCAGCGCGTCGCTCGACGGCACGGTCCGCGCGTTCGACCTCAACCGGTACAAGAACTTCCGCGTGCTCACGACGCCCGAGCCCGTGCAGTTCATCTCGCTCGCGCTGGACCCGAGCGGCCAGCTCGTGTGCGCCGGCACGATGGACCCGTTCAACATCTACGTCTGGTCGCTGCAAACGGGCCGCGTCACGGACGTGCTCAGCGGCCACACGGGCCCCGTGACGTCGCTGGCGTTCGCCCCGTCGATCGCGACCGAGCCCGTGCTCGCGTCCGGCTCGTGGGACCACACGGTGCGACTCTGGAACGTCTACCAGAACAAGAGTCTCATCGAGCCGCTTGCGCACTCGACGGACGTGCTCGCGGTCGCGTTCCGTCCCGACGGCAAGCAGGTCTGTTCGGCGACGCTCAACGGCACGCTCAACCTCTGGGACATCAAGGAAGGCGAGCTCGTCGCGACGATCGACGGCGCGCGCGACATCGCGGGCGGCCGCAAGTCCACCGACAAGATCTCGGCCAAGAACAACGCCATCTCCAAGCACTTTACGAGCGTCTGCTACTCGGCCGACGGCACGTGTGTGCTCGCGGGCGGCCGCTCCAAGTTTGTCTGCATCTACGAGACGTCGCAGCAACTGCTGCTCAAGAAGTTCCAGCTTTCGCACAACCGCTCGCTCGAGGGTGTGCTCGACTACCTCAACAGCAAGGAGCTCACAGCCTCGGGACTCACGCGCGGAGAGCTCGACGCTCATGTCGCGGGCGACAAGCAGCGTACGCGTGGCACGGGCGACGACCTCGTCGGTGCCAAGCGCGCCGTGGATCCTGGTGCACGCCGACAGAACATGGAGGTGCTGTCCAAGGCGGTGTGCTTTGCGCCGACGGGCCGTGCGTGGGCGGCGGCGACGACCGAGGGACTGCTGATCTACGCGCTCGACGAGACGCTCACGTTCGACCCGTTCGAGCTCGATGAGGAGATCACGTCGGACCAGATCAAGCGCACGCTCAAGCGCCAGGAGTTCACCAAGGCGCTGCTCATGTCGCTGCACCTGAACGAGGAGGACCTGATGCAGCGCTGCGTCGAGAGCGTGCCGGTGCGCAGCATCCCGCTGGTCGCCAAGTCGCTCAAGGACGTGTACCTGCAGCGTCTTTTGGCGCTGCTCGCGAAGCAGCTCGACCAGAGCCCGCACCTCGAGTTCTATCTGCAGTGGAGTCTCGCGCTGCTCAACACGCACGGCACGACGATGCGTGACGAGTCGGCGCCGTTCCTCTCGACCCTGCGCGCGCTGCAGAAGAGCATTGCGCGACATCTCAACGATCTCGCCAAGATGTACGTCTCTCGCTCTCTCTTGATTTTGGTTTTGGTTTTTGAGTTTGTTTTTATCTGACGTTTTGTATGTGGTGGTGATGCCAACAATCAGTTGCGACGACAACCAGTTCTCGCTCACGTACTTGAAGAACCTGCACCGATTACATTCGACGCAGGCATCGACGGCCACCGCGGACGTCGTTGAGACGCAGTGAGAAAGACCATCGACTCGTAGCTCTTTCTTTTTGCGACTGTAAATCCACGACGACGATGATCTCTCTTTCGCTTCCTTTTGTCACGTTAAATAGGCGGCAACAATCTCTTGTCTCTAGTTCCCGTCGCTCTTTGTCCACACGACCAGCGTTCGACCAGCACTCGTCGCGAGCAACCGCTGCGATGGATGCACACTCACTCCCAGCACGGCGGTCGTCGTCGGATGACTCGCCGCCGTGGACACGGGCGACGACGCGTCCTGCGCCGTCGGGTGGCGAAGCTCCTCCGTGATCTCGGTCGTCGCGAGATCCCAAAACACGACGCGGCCGTCTTCCGAGCCACTGACCACGCGCGCACTGCCGTCCGACGCCTGGAGCATGCCAGCGCCAAGGCAGAAGCGTCGGTTCACGTGGCCACGCAGCGTCGCAACGCACGCCGCGCGCAACGGCGCGTGGTAGTCCCACAGCGTGAGACGCCCGTCCATCGTGCCGACCAGCACGAAGCGACTGTTGGGCGTGAACTGCACGAGCGTCGCGGGCACGACGGCGCCCCGCGCGTCCGTGCCGACGATGATCTCGCGCAGACACTGCATGGTCGCGACGTCCCAGATGCGCACGAGTCCGTCGTAGCTGCTGGTCGCGAGCAGCGTGCCGTCGTGGCAGAACGCGAGGCCCGTCACGGCTTCCTGGTGCACCAGCAGTCGCACGAGGCAGCGGCCCGTGCGCACGTCCCAGAGCCGCACGCTTTCGTCCACCGACCCGCTCGCGATGATCGTGCCCTGGGGATTGAACGCGCAGCAGTAGACCGCGGTCGAGTGGCCGTCCTCAGCCGCTGCATTCGTGGCGCTGGCGCTGCCACCGACGGACGCCGTCGAGACGCTGCCGCTCGCGGAGCCACTGGCGACCGCGGCGCCGCTGCCGTCGAGACCCCCCGCAGTCGCGCCGTTGCCAGAGGCGCGCTCCAGTCCGCGGAAGAGGAACGCCCCGCGCTGCGTTGGGGCGCCGAACACGGCGGCCGCGCGACGCGTCTCCATGTCCCAGACGCGCACAGTGTGGTCGTCCGACGCAGACACGAGGTACGCGCCGTCGTGGGACCACGCGACGTCCGACACGCCCTGGTCGTGGCCCCGAAACACGTGCGCCGGCTTGGGAGGTGAGTCACTGCTGCTGCTCGAACGCGCCGCTTCCAGCAGTGACGCCGTGGACCAGACCTTGAGCACGCCGTCAGCGCCTGCAGGGAGAGAGACATGGAAACACGAATGAGTTGAGTGCGAAGAGCTACGCATCCATGGCCGAGTGTGGCGTACCAGCAGACACGAGCCACTGGCCGTCGAGCGAGAACTGCAGACGCGCGATGGGCTTCGCATGCGCGTCCGCCACGACCGTCGTCGCGTTCCATGCGCTTCTGTTCTTCTTCTCCTTCTGCGTCATCTCGTCCACAGCAAGAGACACCGCCATCGCCGCATGGCCGGTGGACGCGGACGTCATGTTCCCACAGAATGGATTGGGGTGGACGATAGTGGCACGAATAACAAAAAACCGCTTTTCTTGTGTTGCGTAACTGGTTACGTTTGTCAAGAATGTCAGGAATTCACGGTACACGAAACGACGCAAGCATTGAGCTGCAGAGATAGAGAGAGACAAGTGCGTGACCATGCAGAAGCTCACGAATGTCGAGTCCCAGCGCATGATGGCGGTGCTGGGGGACCTGCTGGATCGCCTCAACTACCTCACGTACGTGCCGCTGGACCCGCAGAACGAGCTGCTGGGGACGCTGCGTGAGAACCGGTGCCTCAACGCGGCGGAGCTGCTACGCGAGCACTGGCGATGGGAGCAGCTTTATCTTCAAGCGATGGAGGCGCTCGACAGCCGGCAGGACGAGATCGCGGAGCAGGTCAAGGCGAACGCGCGCGGCCTGTGCCGCGATTTGCGCGACAACCCCGTGGCCGTCGAGATTCTGTACCACAGCGGCACGGCGTCCCACGATCGCTCCGAAGACATGCAGATGCTGGTCAAGGCGCTGTCGGAGCTCACTGACCTGACGCACAGCCAGCTGGAGAAGACCGTTGAGGACGCCAAGTCCAAGAAGGAGCTCATGCACGTCGCCGAGAGCCGCATGAAGCAGGCGGAAGACGACCGCGTCGCGATCCGAGAGAAACTCGGCGAGCTGCGCAAAACCAAAGACGAAGAGATCGCGCTTCTCGACGCGCAGGTGCAAAAGCTCCGCAACGAGTTGCACTCGATCAACCAGACGGCAGCACACGAGCAAAATCTGATCGAGACAGAGCTCAAGGAAGCACAGCACAAAGCGCACGAGGCACACGCACAGGAAATGAAGATGCTGCTGGACAAGGCCGCGATGCTGCAGACGCAGATCGCCAAGATGGCGCAGGACCACCAGGAGGAAGAGGACGGTCTGCGCAAGAAGAAGTGCAAGACGGCGGGAGAGCTCGCGAGTCTCATCGAGAAATACGACACCGAGATGGCGACGCTCGAGGACGCGATTCAGGAGGTCGAGAGCAGTTTCCAGAAGGAGCGCGAGCAGTGCAACCAGCTGAACGAGCACTTCCTCAAGATCGACGAAGAGCAGGCGCGGATCGACGCCGAGGAGCGCGTGCTCGAGGAGCTCCGGGCTCGCGAACGGGAGAAGCAACAGGTGCGTGAGGATGAAAGAAGCGTCTTTTTTGGTAGAGGACGTCATGCATGGTGTGTCATGCATGTGTGTGTGTGTAGTTTCTTCACAATGCAGCTACCAAGATCCAGAAGGTGTATCGCGGCATGCTCGCGCGTCGAGAGTACAGCAAGATGCTCGCCAAGACCAAGAAGGGCAAGAAAGGAGGCAAGAAAGGCAAGAAGTAGACGTAGATGTAGAAGTAGCAGGCGCGCCATCAGCAGCCGCAGCAACTCTATTTTGTGTGTATGGTACGCTCGATGCTGTTTTAGACACTGCTTGAGCGGATTGTGTGGCAAAACCAACCAGACGAAAGAATGGACGTGATTTTCATCTTCCTCTTCTATTGATTAGAGGTATAGCCCACTTAAAAGTGCTTAAAACAGCAGAAACATCTCATCAATCCTGTTGTTCACAGCTCTCCACGACAGAACCATCACCATCACAGGAACGGCACATAACGCTGCGGCATAGCCTCGTTCTTGCCTCTTCCACCGTCCGTCACCATGTAGAATGTACCAGCACTGAGACCGGCAGCACGCAGAGCAGGTCCCCAATCCAACATGATCGGATCCGTATGCAGTTCCTCAGCGATAGCTCCATACTCGGAAAGAGATAGATGGTGGAAAAACATCGATGACGGAGTTCTCCCTGCCAACATCACGGGAGAATTGGCATTGACCGCGAGGACCAGACTTGAAAACCATGCTCGGATTGCAGCGCCAGACGCAGCAGCACTTGCTCCCTGTGCAACTGGAGCAGCAGCAACCCCAGGCGCACCAGCAACTCCAGGAGCAGAGTACAAAGGCCTCATCACAGGGCACCAGCGGGCACACTCCTGTCACTACACCCACTGGAGGTGGTTGGCGACAGCTCACTGGTGCTGACACACATGCAGCGCTACAGGTCTCCAACAAACAACACCCTCAAGCCACTTTACCGCCTGGCCAGGCGCCTCGCTACAGTCTGGAAGTGGAACGCTGGCATCATCATCTCCGGGCGAGCAACAAAATGGCCGACGCGGCAGCGAACATCGCCATGGACACCACCACCAGTTCGAGTATGGTCTACCCGACACAAAGACCCGGTTTCAGTCAGCTGGATCAGCTTCTCCCCGGAGACTTCGCAGAATGGCAAAGAAACACGATGCGCGCCTTCACTGTGCAGTAAGGATACACCAGCGCTGGCTATAGGATTCGCTTCGACGTAATCAATAGACCTCACCTTCAAAGCAAAAAACTCCAGGAGCAACAATAACCCCAAGACAAGCATGCAACGTCGCATCATCTGCCCAGTCAATCGCAATTCCAGGATCATTTTCATCTCCCACTTCCATTCGCTGCACCCACTCATCCCAGGTCGCACGCAGCACAATGCGAGTCCTTGACGTCGGAATTCTTCTGCTCCATCCTTTGTTTCTTCTTCGGAGGCTGTTTCCTTGTGTTGCCTTCGCTACTTCCTCGTGCAATTTTCCTTGTCGTTCTTATTTGTTGTTGCGGTGAAAGTTCTACCAACACGTGAATTCTTTCTGTGGGACGGTGATGATCGGTGCAGAGCTACCAGTACAGTATAAAACCCTGAAAGTGAGGTATACGCTGATGTAGACAGTCGGAAAACGAAAGGAAAATGGTGAAGCTCTTCTGTGCGTTGGTTGGAGCGGCAGGAAGCGCGTTCTCTGTGCGGGTTGATGAGAGCGACACGGTTGATGACTTAAAGGACTCGATCAAGGCGGAAAACGAAGACATCACGTGTGCTGCGCGACGTCTGAAGCTGTACTTGGCCAGGAAGGGCGACGACTCATGGATGACAAACGACGAAGCCGATAGTGTGAGCGACGTTGATGGGCTTCCACATCTAGGTGTTCCACAAGCGAAGCTCCGACGCGTTGGTTTGTCTGAAGAGAACATGCTCGAAGTGGATGACGACGACGAGGCAGCAGGAAAAGGCCTTGTGAATGTGCTCGTGGTGGTTCCACCCGGAGAGATGAAGCTACTGATTGCTCCGGTTGCTGTACCGATTGGCCCTGAAGTGGATCTTCTTTCGTGCGATCATCTACTCGCATTCTTGGAAAGCGAAATGACCAACAAGGTGGCAATCGTTTCGAGCCCTCACATTTTGACACAAGAAAGTTTGCAGTTCCGCCTTGTTGGGCGGGATGCGGCGATTGAGAAGGTATCCAACTGCTTCGAGGACATCGTTGCCGTTGCGAAGAGTACCGCATCTGATCGCACCAAAGTGGCAATGCCTGTTTGCTCTGGTATTTCTGGTCTGGGGAACACGCGGATGTTGGAAGAAGGCTACACGATTTTGGAAGAGATGAAGTTGGACCCCAAGCACGTGTTCCGTGTGATTGTTCCGTACTTCAACGGGTTTAGTCCCCTATCAGTCGAGCATTCGATGCCGATCGAGGCGTCTTTCTCGTGGCGGCTCTTGTATCGATTCTTTCTGGACAAGAATTGCGATCTTTCATTTCCCAAGTGGTTCAAGTCGCGATTACCTCGCAATGGAGCGCAGCTGACGTTGGAATGTGCCGTCGAAGTCATCGAGCGCAAGCTGCGTAAGAAGCTGCAAGAACCAGCGACGTTGTATCTCTTTCTCGGTGTTGATGAATATCAGAAGATTGAAGATGTTCGTGCTCAACAGACCGGTTCCAAGACATCAGTGTTGCGTGAGCTCGTGGAAAAAATAAGTGCTCTGCTGTGCTCACAGTCATCGAGTATGATTCTGCTACCCATGTTCGCTGGGACAGACTTCGGCGTCATTGAATCCAGTTCAATTGCCAAGTCCTCGTATTATGTGACCAAGCGACTTCCGATGAAGCTCTTGTCAATGGATCAAGTGTTCAGCATTGTGGAGAGCAACGCAGATTATGCTGACCTGCTGAATCATGCTCAAGTTCGCCGAAATTTGTTTTCTCTTGGTGGTGTTCCGCGGTGGATTGTCGAGTATCTGACGGCAATCAAGAAAACTCGTGCGAAGGGGAAGTGCGTGATCTTGGACTGCATCAACAACTGCTACGTCACAATCTGGGAAGAGTACGTGAGACCCTACTTGAACTCACTCGAAACCCAGACGCTCGTCCGTTTGGCGGCATTTGCTGTATCGGGTCGACGAGTTCAAGATACTGACCAGTTCGATGGGAACTTCAAGTGGTCAAGACTTCGAGATTCTTCTATATGCTTGCTGATCCCGTCCAACTCTGAAGCGTTCGATGTTCGAGTTCCTTATGCGTTGTTGCAGAGTGTCGGGTTGAGCTGTGATGAGATGACAACCGATGCAGAAAAACACTTGGCGATGGCTTTGATGGACATGAGGAAGATGGTAGATACAACAATGTTCGACGTTGAACCGTGGCGGTCGTGGGAGGTGTTCGGTGCTTGCTTTTATGCAGTGAGGATCAACGCGTTGCTGGTGCTTGGGCACTCGACTGTGACGCTAGAAGATCTTCTGCCTGGGACGCTGATGTCTGATGTAACGCGTGCCATCTCCGTGAAACTTGTTCCGTCGAGAGTGATTCGGTGTGCCGGCGCGTATGGTGCTTCAACTCCTCGGCTCATTCCACGAAAAGGGAACCAGTTGGAAAAGATCGACTGGACGTCGGGTGGCTACATTGTATTGAATGACGATGGCGGAACTGGTGTCGACATTTTTTTTGCTCTGAAGGATGCTGTGACTGGCAACCAAGTTGTCATTGTCGACCAACGAAAACGACAATTCGGCAAATTTCACCCAAGTCACGCAAGTGACTATCTTGGTAAGCTGGGAGTTTGCCCAGACTTTCTCGTGGCGAGTGGTGCGCGTTTGGTGCGAGGGGTCATGAATTGCGTTTCGCCGTCAAATCTGGCAACATTTGTGGTACCGGATGATTGCTTCATCTCGAGCCGAGCCGAGTCTGATCAGTTCCATGGCACTTTGGCGTATCATCCAGCGTGTTCGCCTGTCATCTCCATCAACTCGGCGTGCAAAACCGCGCTCAAGACTGTGTTTGAAGGTGCTGCAAAAGAAGTGGATCAAGTCGTTGGAGAAATCATGAGGAAGCGGGAGGAACCGAGTGGAGGATTCCTCTCGTCCGATGAGCTGCTTTCTTTTATCAGAACGAAGCGGTTGAAAGTTCAATTTAAAGGCCGACATGCGGAGTTTTCATCTGAGCGACAGGAAACATTTTGCTTAAACAATAGCTATTTCCTTACGACCTTTTAAAGTTTGCACTCGACTTGTCAAGTCCGTGCCGTGTGGATTAGGCTGAGCGCGTGGCCCAGTACTGTCGCGAGATGTGGTAGCACTTAGAGGAAGCGTGGTGGGTCTAGAATGAGCTGCCGATCGATGTTCACCGACCATCCATTTCGTGATCTGGTTCTCCTACAGCACCGAATTCGTACAGTTCCGAAAATCCGACACAATTCTCCGGCGGCGTCCGGATCCATGACCATAAGTGCTGGCAAGCTGTGCGATCAGATGCGGTACTCTTCGCAACGGCAACGATGTCCTCGAAGCAGTTGGATACCTTCTCAATCGCCGCATCCCGCCCAACAAGGCGGAACTGCAAACTTTCTTGTGTCAAAATGTGAGGGCTCGAAACGATTGCCACCTTGTTGGTCATTTCGCTTTCCAAGAATGCGAGGAGATGATCGCACGAAAGAAGATCCACTTCAGCGCCAATCGGCACAGCAACCGGAGCAATCAGTAGCTTCATCTCAGCGATGGAGGCGCTCGACAGCCGGCAGGACGAGATCGCGGAGCAGGTCAAGGCGAACGCGCGCAGCCTGTGCCGCGATCTGCGCGATAACCCCGTGGCCGTCGAGATTCTGTACCACAGCGGCACGGCGTCCCACGATCGCTCCGAAGACATGCAGATGCTGGTCAAGGCGCTGTCGGAGCTCACTGACCTGACGCACAGCCAGCTGGAGAAGACCGTTGAGGACGCCAAGTCCAAGAAGGAGCTCATGCACGTCGCCGAGAGCCGCATGAAGCAGGCGGAAGACGACCGCGTCGCGATCCGAGAGAAACTTGGCGAGCTGCGCAAAACCAAAGACGAAGAGATCGCGCTTCTCGACGCGCAGGTGCAAAAGCTCCGCAACGAGTTGCACTCGATCAACCAGACGGCAGCACACGAGCAGAATCTGATCGAGACAGAGCTCAAAGAAGCACAGCACAAGGCGCACGAGGCACACGCACAGGAAATGAAAATGCTGCTGGACAAGGCCGCGATGCTGCAGACGCAGATCGCCAAGATGGCGCAGGACCACCAGGAGGAAGAGGACGGTCTGCGCAAGAAGAAGTGCAAGACGGCGGGAGAGCTCGCGAGTCTCATCGAGAAATACGACACCGAGATGGCGACGCTCGAGGACGCGATTCAGGAGGTCGAGAGCAGTTTCCAGAAGGAGCGCGAGCAGTGCAACCAGCTGAACGAGCACTTCCTCAAGATCGACGAAGAGCAGGCGCGGATCGACGCCGAGGAGCGCGTGCTCGAGGAGCTCCGGGCTCGCGAACGGGAGAAGCAACAGGTGCGTGAGGATGAAAGAAGCGTCTTTTTTTGTAGAGGACGTCATGCATGTGTGTGTGTGTGTGTGTGTGTGTGTGTGTGTGTGTGTGTGTGTGTGTGTGTGTGTGTGTGTGTGTAGTTTCTTCACAATGCAGCTACCAAGATCCAGAAGGTGTATCGCGGCATGCTCGCGCGTCGAGAGTACAGCAAGATGCTCGCCAAGACCAAGAAGGGCAAGAAAGGAGGCAAGAAAGGCAAGAAGTAGACGTAGAAGTAGAAGTAGAAGTAGCAGGCGCGCCATCAGCAGCCACAGCAGCTCTATTCAACTTGACTGTCCAAGTATACTCTCGCAACTCATATATCGAATCATAGAAAATAGGCCAGATTGACCTTTCGAAAATAATACCAGTGCAAGGCAGCATTCTCGAACATTGCACGAACATCCTTAAGAGCGCATACACCAGCGAGCAAGCGACGTCACCGAACGATATTGTAGAATGGCCGGACCTTCGGGACGAAACAGCGCAGCGGACGACGCGATGGCGTCGCGCTTCGAGATCCTCGAGGAAGAGACGCACTTTCCTGTGAAAGAGTCGGCAGCTGTACCCGCGGTTACGGAGGCTGAAGGCGGCGACAGCTACGAGGACACGACGGCCGTGGAGGAGACGCTGGAAGCCAAGTTGGAGCGCCTGCAGCTCAGCGATGACGCCAGCACCAGCGTCAAGCGCGCGTCAGAAGCAAAGGAACTGGGCAACAAGTACGTTTGTGTGCGTCATGCGTGAGATGCGCTGGGTGACTGACGTACGCGCGCCGTTGACAGAGTCTTTGCAGAAGGACGATATCTCGATGCGATCGATTGCTACACAGCGGCGCTGAAGCTGTGTCCAACTGAGGACGAGTATGCATACAACCGCGCTGTGTACTACAGCAATCGCGCTGCGTGTCTGCTCAAGATTGGGCGCACGGAAGAAGGCGTGGAGGACTGTTCGCAGGCCATTGAGCTGTCTCCCAACTATGTCAAGGCGCTGCTTCGACGAGCAGAGGCGTTTGAGAAGCTGGACAAGCTGGATGAGGCACTAAAAGGTAACGATTCGGGTTGTCTTGCTCTCGCTCTGCAGCTTCGAGTGATGCGTGACACGGATGTGGGATCGTAGACTATGAGGCGGTGCTCAAGATCGACCCGACGATCCGCACAGCCATCAAGTCGCACGAGCGCGTGAAGAAGACGGTCGACGAGCGCAACGAGAAGATGAAGGCCGAGATGATGGAGAAGCTCAAGGGATTCGGCAACACGATCTTGGGCAAGTTTGGGCTGAGCACCGACAACTTTCAGATGGTGCAGGACCCACAGACAGGCTCGTACAACATCAACTTTGTGCAGAACCCTCCGAGCGCCGCTGCGAACAAGTGAGCGAGGGAACCAGAGAGGAGCATGGATACAGTAGTGGCTTGTCATGTCGTCGTTTCCACAGCAGCAGCAAATTCTTAATGGGCACACGAATGGGATGTTGGATAATGCGCGCATTGACATACGCTTAGTTGTTGAGACAGAAGTGCTGTCTTGTCAGTATGAATAACTTGAACGAGAATTAGAGAGCGATTGCCTGCATGGAGACGGCGACCAGCGCAGTGACACCGACAGCCAATGTCATGGCATCACTCGTCTTGGTAGGCGCAGGCGTGGACGGCTTGCTGGGCTTCTCCGTCACAGCGTTGTCGCTCGGATTTCCAGCGGCAGGCTTGGTGACGGTCGGACTTCCCCCAACCAGCAGCATTCCGCTGCCCGATCCAGCCGACGGCGCCACAGGGCCGTTCGTGTTCGGGGTGGTGCCATCGAGCTCCTGGATGGACGAGATCTCGAGCGTGTTGGTCCAGACCTGCTCAAAGATGACGACGCGGTACGTCTTGGCAGCACAGCTCGCGAGATCGCCGCTGCATTTTCCCTTGCCCGCCTCGGCGTTCGGGACCGAGCACGCCTTGATGTCGTACTGGTAGTTGATGCCAGCGACGACCTGCTGGTTGAGCGCGACGATGTCGTGGTAGCAGAGGCGCGTTGCACCGACGCCCGCCCTGTACGCCCCCGAGGACGCGAGCGCCTTCGTGAGGCGCTCCGTGTCGTTGGCGCCGACCTTGTGCGCGCTCCAGCCGCCGGGCATTCCCTCAGACGCCGAGGACGCCGAGTCGGCGGCTCGAGCGAGCTCTCCGTTGATGGTGGCGACGGCCACAAGCGCAGTGAGGAAGAGCGATAGCGTCGACGTCATGGCCAAGAGAGAGAAAGAGTAGTTAGTGCCTGGAGGATGTCGCGGCTTCGAGTGATGTTGGAAAGTGAGTACAGTGAATCCAACTAACTCGGTTGGTTGGTTTGTTGGTTTGTTGGATGCCGATCCCACCAACGAACCGAACGAAACGTGGGTGTTGAAGTCGCCAGTGACAAGCAGCCTGCCTACCCACCCGCGCGTCGCACCAGTGCTGTTGGAAAATTTCAGACCAGCACCATCACTCTGCACCAGCACCTGATATCCAAGAACAGCCAGACATGGTGGGTGGGTTTCCTCGGGACAACCGAGGTCTTTCGTTCTTCAACATCATGGAGAGAAGAAGACTCTCGCCACAAATCAAGATGTGGCTCTGCTGCGCACCGCAGTTGAGCAGAGCTGAGAAGAGCAGCCACATCGCATGGCTTCATGCTCGCTCTCCTCTTAACTCAGTCACGCGTTGGTGCTAGCGGCAGATGGGGGCACACGCTGGTGCGGTTGCGCCTTGCGTTTCTGTGTCCACTCATGTCGGGAGTGCAGGCGGAGTGGTGGCGGAGGCGTGTACATGTTCTGGAGTGCGCCTCATTCTTCTTTCTGAACCCTCTGAAAATGGACTGCATTGGAGGAGGGACCAGTCGCCAGGAGGTTATCGTAGTGTGGGCGATGCGTCAGATTTGTATGGAAGTGATGATTGAGGCATTTTTCTCGCTGAGTGAGTGATGTCAACTCGTTTCTCATCACGAGTAGGCACCTGACAATGTGATACTGGGGAAGTAATACGATGGCTCGTTTTGCTGTGGGCATCATGGTGTCGTCAGTCATGGCGTCATCCACCAGCAGCAGAACGATACGACACGGCAAGACAAACCTGCTCGTCGATCCAGGTCATTCCCTCTCGCAGAAGCAGATTCAATGCGAGCATACTGCGCTTCTTGTCCCACTGCAGCTCACGTGCGAGAATGCTGACGTTGACCATGCCGCCTGTGTTCTGTGCGAGCGCCAGGATTGTTGCGTGGTCGGAGCTCAACGTCACGGGCACCGTGACGATCTGCAGAGGAGTTCAACGTCAGCCTCACAGTCACAGCGACACACCCAGCGACGTCGGTGACTCCTTCACCACATACCATTGTCCTCGACTCCATCTCAATCAGTTGGAAGCCTTCGCCAAGCACGTTCAGCTTCTTCACGGCTCGCTTGACGTCATCATCCGACACTTTCTGCTCCACCGCCACTGTCACCATGAGATTTGGCGAGACACTGACAACATAAGCACGACCGACCTGCATCGCGGGGCCTCTGCGCTTGTCAAGGAAGCGAAGCAAGTCGCTCATACCAATCAATCCGCCATTCTTGGGCCTGTCAGACAACCGTGCCGTGTTCAGCGACGCGCAGCAATGCTGCTGGGCATGCGGTGGTGGCATCCGAACCTTGTGAGGATGCCAATTTCGATGATCTGGACTGCCAGTTCGTAGTAAAAGTCACCGACGTCGAGCAGCTCAGACCAGAAACCTTTCTTGGACGCGAGCGGGTCGACGCCGATCTTGGCGCACATGATCTGGAACTTCTTACGAAAGTCGGGATCCTTCTTGATGTTGTTCTTGTACTTGACGGCGAACTGCTGCAGGTTCGTGCGGAACAGCTCGAGCTGCGTCGTGATGTGCGCCATCTGCGACTCGGCCATCTGACCGCCCATCTCATTGTACTGCCTCGCCTGTTCCTGCTTCTTGCGCACAGCGGCGATACCGACGCCTCTCCTCATTATTGTTGTCGCTGTGGTCGTTGCGCTGTGTCGATGATGGTGATGATGATGATGGTGCAGTGGAAGCTCTTCCTGCACTTTATTTATTGTGGACCACATTATATGGCATCGAGGTCGTTTTCAGGCTCGAGCGCGTCATCTCTTGCCTTGATGCCTCGCTCACGATTTGCAGCCAATCACGTCGTGTTTCGTGGATCTGCGCTGTCACCGACGTCTTTCTGGAACGAAATGGGCTTGTGCGCTCGGAAATATTTCGGCGGATGCGAATTGGCTGCTGTCCCCACACCGCGGAAATATTACCGAGTACCCTCCCTGTCTTGGGTCTTTGTGTCAATCCACAGCTCCCTCATTCCCTCCGAGCTTGTTGTTCTCCTCCCTCCTCTCTCTCTCTCTCTCAATCCTCTGCGCTGCGCGCCGACGCTGTCGTTACACCATTTTTGGGAGTTCTTCCTCACAGAAACACACACACACACACATCTACCGACACGATGTTCATCTTCGACTGGTTCTACGGCATCCTCGGCTACCTCGGTATGTTGTTCTCCACCAGTCTATCTCTGCTCGATGTTCTCGCGCGCAAAGATCATTCTTCGCGGAGATTGATCTTTGATCCGCCGCTTAGACGCCGGATGAGAGCACAGAGCATCCATGGACTAAATTATGACGGGGACTGTTCATCGACGACTGACGCGCCTGATGACGTACAGGCCTGTACCACAAGAACGCCAAGATCCTTTTCCTTGGTCTCGATAACGCTGGCAAGACGACGCTGCTGCACATGCTCAAGGACGACCGCGTCGCCGTGCACGAGCCGACGCTTCACCCGAGTGAGTGACCACGCGCTATGTGTGTGTGACTCTGTCTATCTCGCACGTCCGCTGACGAGCTCTTCTCCTTTCTCCCCCTCTGCCTTGTGAACCACCAACAGACTCGGAGGAGCTGATTATTGGCAAGCTGCGCCTGCGTACGTTCGATCTCGGCGGTCACGAGACGGCGCGTCGCCTGTGGCGGGACTACTTCGCGACTGTGGACGGCGTCGTCTTTGTCGTCGATGCGCTCGACCGAGAGCGCTTCCCCGAGTCCAAGCGCGAGCTTGACACGCTGCTGGGCTACGATGAGCTCGCGAACGTGCCGTTCCTCGTGCTCGGCAACAAGATTGACGTGCCGCGCGCCGCGTCCGAAGAGGAGCTGCGTAGCGCGCTCGGCCTCTACGAGACGTACGGCAAGGAGGCGCGCGGCGACCGCGACCCCAACATCCGCCCGATTGAGCTCTACATGTGTTCGGTGGTGCGCCGAATGGGATACGCCGACGGCTTCCGTTGGATGGCGCAGTTCCTTTAAACGCAGCCACGAGATGCATGCGGAGCCCTGCATTTCTTCTCGCCGCAATAGGAGTTTTTTCAATGCAAGTTAGTTGGTGATCCATGCCATGTTCCTTTCGTACCTTAACGAATCGTCGCAATGTGCGGCGTTGTTGTGCGGACTCGGCGTTTTGGCTTTTCGCTTGGCATTCATTGGATCCGTCAGACGTCAGACGGCATGGGCCGCGCCAAGTTCCATTGCGTCTACTGCGATCGCTACTGCGAGGACACGGAGGAAGCGCGGAAGCGCCACTGCAGCGGCCGCAACCACAAGGCCAACGTCAAGCTCTGGTACGACAGCGTGCAAGGTGAGCTCTTCGCCTCTGAGAGAGACCGTAGAGTGGAGAAGCGTTGGACTGACAGACTGCCTTTGCTTCAGATCGTCAGCAGCGTCAAGCAGCGACAGCCTCCGCAACAACGACGCAAGCAGAGCGCCACAGCGAGACCGCGGCGAGCGCGACGCCAGCGTTCCGCTGGGATCAGCTCCCACCGTCGATGCTGCCGCCACCGCCCGACGCCTTCCTCACACGCCCGCGACAGGATTGGGGATAACATACTCACGTTCACCATTACGACGGACGACGGGCAGAGCACTTTCGTTCGTACTCTCTCTTTCTCTCGCAGTCTTTCATCTCTTGTGCTTTCGCTCCTTCTTGAATGGCTGGACGATGCGCCACGACGCCGCACCGCTCGTCTGCACGGTCTCTTCTTGGTCATCTTCTATCTGCCTTGCATCCACGGGTGCTGCGCGATCTGAGTGAGCGTGAGGCGACGCGACGGATCATCCACGATGAGGATGCGCGCGAGCAGATCCCGCACACTCGGAGAGACATGGAACATTCCCCACGAGTCCAGCATGTCGCTCATTCGGCCCTTGGCGATCATCTGGAAGCGCGGATCGGCGTCGTCAGGGCGCTCGAACGGCGGCGCACCCGTCACCATGATGAACAGCATCACGCCCGTGGACCAAACGTCCGCAGAGAAACCATTGAACGGCACTTGGTTCCGATAGATCTGCATCACAAACGCGCCAGCATCAATCAGTACGAGCTCTTGCAACAGCAGCAGCAGCGCAAACGCAAACGCAAATGCAGTTGCGGCTCGCTCTCACCTCTGGTGGCATGTAGAAGATCTTGCCGACCGCGCCGGCGGGTGGCAGCGAGTACGTCATGCCATTGGCGTCGACGGGAATGCCGATCGCGAGTCCAAAGTCGATGATCTTGGAGACGCTGCCGTCGAGCAACACGTTTTCGAGTGACATATCACGGTGGCAGATGAAGCGGCTTTGCAGGTACGAAAGCCCTGCGAGCACTTGTGCAAACCAGTGACGGCACTGTGTTTCGTCCATGGCGCCGCCGCTTTCGACGACAGAAAAGAGCTCTCCGCCATTGCAGAACGGCAGCACTGCGTAGATGAATTCTGAGTCATGCAGACACTCGATCTGGAAGAGATAACAAACAGAGAGCGAGAGGGAGAAAGAGGTCAATGATCATGAAGATCCCTTGCACTCATTATCAGCAGGCAGTGCGTACCAACGTCAATACGTTCTCGTGTCCAGGAGACGACAGATACTGTTGCGTAGCAAGCTCGACAAGCGGGTTTTCTTGCAGGTTTCCTTCCTCAATGATCGCCTGTGGTTGGATGGACACACTCGCGTGTTAAGCTTTTCGCCCCGCGAGCGATCGCCGGCAAGACCACACGAGCGACGTGACAACTCACCTTGCTCATGACCTTGATGGCGACCTCGTAGTTGGTTCGCACGAACGTGCCCTGCGCTGTCATCTGTAACCGCACGGCGTGCTTGACCTTGCCGTAGATGCACTTGCGGAGCGTGCGCACAAACTCGTAGACATGCCCCGAGCCCGAGAACAGACAGAGCAGCACGCCGACGCCATCGACCTGACAGCGCCGCAGCTCTGCGTTCATAAAGTGCACCTCCTGCGGGATCGGCGAGCAAAGCCCATTGTGGTCGTACTGCTCGGAGCCCGTGCGGAAGACGTCGTCCGACGGGTGAATGCCGAGCGCCTGCAGCTGCTTCTGGAGATCGGCGGGGCACTCCTGCATCGCGGACGCGGCTCCAATGGATCGTAGAGAGAGACAGAGAGGCGGATGGATCGCGGGTCGCGCACGCGGAGCGTTCGTGGAGCGCGAACGGAATGGAATGGACGGTCAATTGCCTTGCAGCCCCCTCGGCTCTGCTCGGCTCAGGCTCAGGCTCCCTATCAGCTCAGCTCGCTCACTCTGGGAAGCAACACCGACGACAACAACAACAACGACAAAACGACCGACCCCGGCGCGGGTCGGGTGGGTCCATCATGCAACCATCGAACAAGTAACCGACCCGCTTTCGTTCTAACGGGGATGGCACGATGTAAAGGAGAGGCCGGGCGGGTATCATCCCGTATTTGGGTGGGTCAGAGGGCGCGCCGGACCGGCTGGTGGGTTCTGGGATGGCCACGAAAGGTCATTTCCGCCAGCGCGATCATTGAATTTCAGAACGATTCGATCCTCCTCATGGATCTCGGGGCGTCGCACGCCCTGCGGTTCGCCACGATGACGCGCCCAGCAACCACTACTCCCATTGCCATTCTCAGCAGAAGACGGAGATGGAGTCCACTGTGGCTAGTGCTGCTATCGCTCGCTGTCGTGGTCTCTGGCGTCCACGGCGAATGCTGGCAGCGCAACGACGGCGTCGAGATCTGCTCGGAGGATGCCCCCGAGTGGATGGCGATGTGGTGGATCTGGCTCTTGCTACTGCTGATTGTGGGCGTCGCTGCCAGCTACGGAGAGGTTTGTTGGGACGGACGACGTGGTCGACAACGTCGGGAGCTCCACGGGGTCGCCGACGCAATGGTACCACTGCTCAAGGACGACGCCATGCACACTCCGCCAGTGGACGGCTCGACCGCAGTCAAGAGCCCCTCCAAGCCTGTGTACCGCTATCTCGACGAGCTACCGTCACCGTGATCATCCCGTTTCCACGCGATTGTCGAGTACTAGGAAAGAAGAAACATGATGCTACTATAGTTTGTTACCTATGAATGTCTCTCACTCTCGCTCGCTCGCTCGCTCCGAGTCTACGATCACGCTTCGCTCTTGGACTCGGTCTCACCATCACCGTCGTGCTCTGCCAGCGCACTGGGATCCGCATACGACAACTCGGCGTACGGATCTACCGGCGCTGCTGCTGCGCTTGCCTGTGTTTTCGAGGCGTCTTGCGCCACAAACTGCTGATCGGTATCAGGATACGACGCGATGGCCTCGCCCTCGATGCGCTGTCGCTTGGTCGCCGGCATCTGGTACTGCTCTGGGTAGTTGAACGCCGCGTCCTCCGTGCTCACACCTCGAGCCTGCACCATCGCGACGATGGCGTCGCGGTCTGCGCGCTGCGCCGACTTCTTGGCCACGGGATTCGGGTCGTCGTAGGCCCATCGCAGGTTGAGCACTTCGTCGTTGTCGAGCGACTGGTTCGCCATCGCTTCCTTCGCGAACTCGGCGCTCACGCGGTGGCGGTAGCGCACAAAGCAGATCGAGAGCCGGTGGATCACGTTCACGCTTTCGACTTCGCCCCACTCCTCAAAGTGCTTCCACACAGCAGCCTCGACCTGCTTGCCCCGTTCCTGCAGGTCCTTGAGGCCGCCGACAAACAGCGTTCGCGAGTTGCGCGTGAAGCTGCCGACGCCGTTCATGTCGTCGCGGTCCGTCGCGTGGCGCTCACGCCCAAAGCAGTCGTGCATCATGCCGATGCGCGCCTCGTCGGCCATCGTGGGCAGGCGGTGGTAGTAGCTGCACTCGGCGCCGCGTGCGCACATGCCACGCGCAAAGTGCACGCAAAAGTAGCGGTTCGCCTTGCTCACGACGTCCGCCTTGGTCTTGCCAGCGTCCAACTCGAGGTCGCAGCGCGTCGTCGCCGCCTCGCGACCACGCTCGTTGCTCCAGTGGTCGCCCACGTACTTGTCGTACCAAATGTTGTACTCGTACGCGCCCTCGAGCCGCGTGTTGTTCGTCGGCATCTGGTCCATTTGCTTGCGCGCCGGTCGCGTCAGGTACTTCTTGTTGAGCTCCTCGTACTTGTTGGCGTTGTCAAAGCCCGCGCGACCACGACCGAACCAACCCGTCGCTGACAGAGAGAGAGACAGAGAGAGAGAGTGAAAAGGAAGCGTCAGTCGCCATGCTTGATGACATCCCAAAGGAAACCACCAGTCGGCCACGTACCATGCGGCGCAGTGCCCATCTCGGCGGGACGCTCCCACTGCGTCGCGTTCGTCTCGAGGTTGTAGTAGTAGATCTTGTTGGTCGCGGGGTCCAGCGCCTCGCGCCACGCGTGGCCGTCGCCCTTGCTGTCCACGACAAGCGCGTCCGGCGCCGCGACCTTGGGCGCGCGACAGCGGATGCACCGCTCGCGTCGCGCATAGTTCTCGTTCTGGCACTCGGCGCAGACCCAGTTCTTCTCGTACACCGTGTACGCGGCACCGACGTCGCCGAGCGTTCCCACGGCCGTCAGCTTGCGCGGCAATGCGCCGTGGCCGCCGCCACCGCCACCGCGACCGCCATTGCCTTTGCCGTGGTGGTGGTGACTCATACTCGCGGGGTATGTTTGCTTGGTGGTCGGTCTGGTCTCTCTCGCCAAAGCATTGGCACTGTTGGAAATCCGTTGGTATCTGTTAGGAACACAATCACCAACTGTCCTACTAAGTCCGATTTTTTTGTGCCCGCCAAACGACGCGATCCTTCACTTTTCCATTTTGCTGTGGAGGTGGCAGCATGGCATCGCATGCAGATGACGACGGAGCGTCTCCTGTCGATGCGCTGTGGAAAGAGATGAAGCAGCATGAAGACCGACACAGCGACGCAGTGAAGCGGCTGCTTCAGCGGTCGATGGCCGACCAGCGGACGCGCAGCACCAAGCGCGACACAGCGACGAGCCACCAACAGCGCGGCGTCGCCGCCAAACTGACACGCGACGTCGCCCAGTTGACGTTGCGGAACGACGCCGAGCCAGCGCGTCATGTGTCACTACGACCCACAGAACCGCAAGCCATCGCTGAGCCGTTTGCGTTGACGAGG
Organism: Pythium insidiosum; assembly: GCA_022836835.1. Taxonomy (NCBI): domain Eukaryota; phylum Oomycota; class Peronosporomycetes; order Pythiales; family Pythiaceae; genus Pythium; species Pythium insidiosum. Next base: position 85,445 of record JAKVDI010000038.1, on the reverse strand, counting down.
GAGATCAATCGCTTGAGCGACGAGTCATCCGCGACGCGACGACGGGCGGCATTGGCGCTTGAGCGGCATTTCCTCCTCGCTCGCGACCCAGCGGACGACACCTTCGAGCCGACGGTCTTCAGCGACATCGCGAAGCCGCTCTTCAAGCGGTTCAACGATCCCGTCGAGAAGGTCCGCGAGGTGTGCGTGCTCGTCACGACGCGTTTCATCGCTCGCCAGGAAGACCTCTTGAGCGTTCTCCCGTACCTGATGCCGGCGATCACGCGCCGCATCCAGTCGCAATGGAGCTATGACGAGGAGAACCAGGTCTTCACGCGCGATCAGTTCCTCCACGACGCGTTCAAGCGCGGTCGCATCGCGGTCGATGCCGATCAAGTCACGCGCCTCAAACCCACGGAGCCGTCAGAGGAGATCCGGCTTTTGCTGCTGCAGCTCGTCGACGCGTTGCTCACGAACGCGTTCGAGCGACGCGCGTCGTCGATCCTGCACGCATACGTCTTTGATCTACTGCTGCTGCTCGTCGCGGCCGTGCACGATGACTACCACGAGATCAAGATCGCGAGCTGTGCGCTGCTGCGCGAGATCTCCAAGCACATGGTGAGCGTCATGAAGCACTTCACAGTCGCGTTCGTGCGTACCGTCAAGCCGCTGCTGCACCATCGGCTCGCGCGCGTGCGACTGGCGGCCCTTGACTGCATCCAATGGCTCGTCGTGTGCCCCAACGTGGACAAGTGCAGGGGCAGCGGCACCGACGCCATCGTGGATCTGCTCGGACATCGCGACGAGAACGTAATCCCGATCGCCGCGTTCTACACAGCCGAAGTGCGGCTCAACAGCTTCGCCAAGCTCGACCAGGACGCGAATCCGCAGGTGCGACGCGCGTTCTACGCAATGATCCAGCACTGGATGGTGCATCTCCCCGATCGCTATGATCACGAGTCGCGGCTGATGCCGTATCTGCTCAGCGCTGTGACGGATGAGCTCGAGGAGACCTCACGCGACGCGAGAGCGACGCTCGCAGTGCTCGGTCGAATGTACGAAGCCGAGCAAGGCGAGGAAATCCTGGAGATGAAGCAGTACGGGCTCGACGGTCGCAACCCGAGCTTCAACTACGGCAAGCGCCTGCCGCCTCCATTTCTCGACGACCGTCCGTCGCTCGGCACTCGGCTCTTTGTGCGCAGCCGCACACGCCGCTTCCTGACGCCGGTGCTTCGTGAGCTCGGCAACTGGCAGTCCCCGACCCGCGCGCACGCCGTTCGCTTGCTCAAGACCGTGCTGGTGTACAGCGAGGAGCACGTGACGGTGGATGCCCACGCGCTGATCGACACGTTGCTGCGCGTGTGGGAGGACGACGAGCTGCAGCAAACGTCGACGGAGAACGACGGACGCAGCCATCTGCAGGACGTCGCCGACCTCACGGGGCGATTCGTGGCCCCCAAGACATACATGCCGCTCGTGCTCGCTCGCCTGCAAGGAGAGACCGCTGTCGTGGGCCACGTCGTGACGCCAGAGATGATCGCGACGTCGCTCGAGGTTCTCTACTTTCTGATGGACGGCTCGCTGGACTCGGCGCTTTTGCCGCACGTACAAGAGGTCGTAGACTCGATCTCTGGTCCGACGATCCGCGAATTCCAGTCACCTCGCGTCAACTCAGCGCTGGGAAGACTGTTAAACCAGCTCGCACAGTTGTTGAAGCGTACGTCGACGTTGGCGAAAGATACCACACGCTCCTCTATATTGCGTGGTCTCATATCTGCGTTGTGTGTTCGTCTGTACAGGGCGTGGACGAGATACAGTGTCGGCGTATTTCCTGGAGCACGGGCGGCTCACGAGCCTGGAGCTCGTGTATCGAGGGCTCTTTGAAGCGGCGATGATCGTGCGCCAACGAGATATCGACAGCACCACGACCGAGTATGTATCTCTCGGTGTGTATCTCTACGATGTCATCCGATGATTGTTGCTAATGTTGTCATCTCTCTCTCTCTCTCTCTGTGTGTGTGTGTGTGCTTTGTCCACAGGGCTGTCGTCGCTGCGCTCGAGACACTGAGAGACGCCGAGGGATTCAGCGACGAAACGCGGTTCTTCGATGCGCATTTTGACGCGAGTTTCGACGCGTCGGCGACGGCGCTCCTCGGGCTCAGCGACATCCAGTGGACCCCCGCGCGTGCTGAGCAGCTTCTGATGGACGCGCTGCTCTTGCGTACAAGCGCTGCCGTACTGACGTCCACCGAAGATCGTGTGAAGCGCATTCTCGAGTTTCTCACGCCTCCTCAGCGCAGCTCCACATCTGACGCTGCTGCTAGTGCTAGTGCTGGTGCTGGTGCTGGTGCTGGGACGCCGCGTCTCACCGCCAACCAGCGGTTGCTTCATCATGTGCTTGACGCGCTGCAGACGAGCGGACAACATCGCGATCTCGCTGCTCTTCTCGCGGACTGCAGCCGCACAACAGCGGCTCAAGGGATCCCTTCGCCAGAAGATGCAGCAGCTGCCTGATGGCTACACTCGTGAGAAAGAAATGCGCTTTTCTATGACCCGCTTCACTTTCGTTCCACTTTCGACGTTGGACACCATCCACACTTGGTGCGTGTCCGACACGATTCGGGAGTCAAAAACGAAAAACAATGGAATCCAGATCCACACTGTGGACGGACCGCCGTGGCGGCCACCGTGTGGATGGTCACGGACCACCACCATCATCCACACAGCGATTTCTTCGGTTTCTTTCATCTTCCACGTCCGCAGTTTCCTTCGTTTTGTTTCACGAACGTCGACGTTGCACTTGCATTTCTCCCTTGTGGCTCGTCTCTGTCGCCGACGGTTCTCTCTCTCTCTCTCTCTCTCTCTTCGAGTCTCTCCTCTGTGACTTGAGCCTGCGGTCATCGGTCATCCGCCGACTGTGGGCTCCGTCCGCTCTGATCCGTCCGTCCCCACAGTGGATCCACATCACATTCCAACCCAAACCAAACAAAACCAACACACTTCCAACACTTGGAAGTTCCAACACTCCCAACTCGGTCACCACCCACCAACGCTCCCTTCCTTCCCTCCCCATTCTCCAACCTTCAACCTCAAGCGCTCACAGCTACGGCGTCCTCCATTCTCTTGCGCTCTCATGACGGCGACTGCACAGGAGATCGAAGGAGACTGCAGCGGCAACGCCAGCAAGCGACCAACGGCGTCTCCGTCTCCTCCATCGCTTCGCCGACGCGCCACGCTCGACGACTGGTCGCTCGCGGAGCTGCACGTGCTCGAGTCGCGCGTCGCTGCCGCGCTGGCGGCGTCGCAGAACGTCGTCGTGCGCGTCAAGCACGCGCTGCGGCCGCCGATCGACGCGACGCCGCATCCGTTCCGCGCGCGCCACCGCGAGCTGCTCGCTGCCGTCGGGGCGCTGCCGCTGGAGGAGATCCCGCGCGATGACTTGGACCACGATGGCGGAGAGGAGAACATGGAGAAGATGGACTCGAAGCGCCGCAAACAGCTCGTGGTCGATTGGCCTGCGTGGCGGCGGCAGCACTTTGGCGAGTGCGCCGACACCCGACTCGCGCTCAAGCGGTCCGCGTTCGAACGGCTCTTTGCCGCGCTACAGCGAGTGCCGCGGCGCGCGACGCAGCGCATCTTCCAAGCGTTCGACACCAACGACTCGGGTCGCGTTGAGTTTGCGGAGCTCTGCGATGCGCTCGTGCGGCTGCGCCGCCGCTCGCATGCAGACGCGCGCGATGAACGAGTGGAAAGCGTCTTCCGATGGTTCACGGACCGCGGCGCATCATCGATGACGCCTCAAGACGTGGAGCTGCTCATGGAGACGTACCAAGCGCTTGTCTCGTCGTCGTCTGCGTCAGCCACTTCACTTCGTTCCACGCTATTGGGGAATGGGACAACGTCTCTGTCGCTGCGCGAGTTTCGCCGTCGCATGAAAGCGCTGCCTCATGTTATCTCGACACTGGTGGCGCCTTTCACGATCGTCGACGACCTAGTGCAAGAGCAGCGTGTGCTGGACGACGCCGCTGCGCTGCGATGGCGCGAGGGGGACACAGCGTACGTTGTCAACAAGAGCTGGTTGGATGCATGGACACAGTGGATCGTCTCCGATACCAACGCTTGCAAGCAACCGAGTGGTGAGCCCTCCTGCGCGCCCGGGCGTCCCGGTCCCATTGATAACGCTGTACTTTGCTCGGATGCTGTGCTCGGCATTCTTCATCCCCAGATCGCAGTTGATGAGGATGTTGTGCTCGTTTCAGGGAAGATCTGGCGGAAGCTACACGCGCTTTATGGTGGAGGCCCCGAGTTGCCCCGCAAGATCGTGGCATCAGGAGCGACTTGGAGCGTGGACCTCCACCCGCGTATTCTCTCGATTCGAGTGCTCAAGACGGACTCGGTGCAGACGTCGCTACTGCTGGCACGCCGTGTGCAGCTCTCGGAGGCCACCGACATGAACGCGCAATCCTTACTGCGGCGACTGGGCCTCGCTCCGGGAGTTAACATTCGCGACGCTGTGCTGTGGTATCGCCGTCGCCGCCTCGACACGTGGCGTCGTCTTCGCTGCAGCTCAACCGGAAGTGCGATTGCGGACGCTACAGACGGCGACATTCTGCTGTCCGCGCTTGGTCTCGAAAACGGTGATGAAGTTCTCATCGACTTTCGCCCACTGGAGTCATCGGATGACGAAGCTGGAGCGTCGACACCTCCGTCGTTTGTACCAGACAACCGGTTGTTCTTCCGTTTGTATCGACCGATGGGCAATGACTTTGTGAGTCTCACGTCCGGCATCGAGTGTGGACTCACGTCGGCCTCTCGCTGGAATGCGCAACCGCTTGCCGGTATCGACACAGACGACGCGCTGTTGAGTGACTCGGCCAACGCCGCCACCAAAAACAAAGCGCCGCAGGCAGGCTCTATGCAGTTGTACGTCGGCGGCCATGGGGGACTGGGAGGCCACGGCAACGTCATGGTCAGCATTGACCCGGAGCTCACGCGACCCAAGGATCCGGCTCGACTCTCGACACATTTCGGCGTGCGCGCCACGGGGCTTCTCAACCTCGGGAACACGTGCTTCATCAACTGTGCACTGCAGTGCATCGGCCACTCTCCCTTGTTCCGCGAGTACATGCTTTCGCAACGGTTCTTCGAGGACATCAACAAGTCGAATCCACTGGGAACCAAAGGCAAGATCGCGATGGCGTATGGAAAGTTGATGGAGCTATTGTGGGGCCAAATGGGCGAAGACATGTCCTGCTTCGCACCAACCACTTTCCGCGATGAATTCTTGCGGCATCGCCCGATGTTCCAAGAAAGCAACCAGCACGACTCGCACGAGTTCATCGTCTCCCTTCTTGACGCGCTGCATGAAGATCTGAACCGACGAGAAGACGACGCACAGCGGCATTCGTATCGTCTCAGCCGCCGTGCGCGCAGCAGTCAATTATGTCTGACCGAAGCATCATTCACGACAGCCACGTCTGGAGCCATTGACGGTCTCGACGACGACGATGAAGGTTGGGGATCACTGGATTCGAGCTGTTCGTCGACACTGCCACTATCGAGTGATGCGACGCTTGGCTCAATGTCGTGGCACGCGCACGCAAGTCGCAACGCGTCTGTCATCGTCGACTTGTTCCACGGTCAGATGCGAAGCGAGACGGTGTGCGCGAGCTGCGAGGCTCGGAAGGTGACTTTCGATCCGTTTGTGTACTTCAGTGTTCCGATCCCTGAGCCGAAATGGATCCGACTCGAGGTGAAGATTGTGTTCCTAATTCACTCGCCAACCAACGTACCGGAAGTGGGCTGTGATGGTGACAACGACAAGAATGACGCAACGTGGTGGAGCTCGATTACGCCGGTGATTTGCCGTGGCTTCTGGCTGCCACGTCAGAGCACTGTCAGTGCGTTATTCGATGCCATCGCAGAGGCGTATCACCTTCCGCCAGTTCGAAATCGTTTTCTGCTGGCTCAAGTGCGTCGGTGTCGCATCGCACGGTTATTCGATGAAGTTGATCGAGTGCAGACACTTGGCTCTAACCTCGAACTTTTTGCATTCGAGCGAGCGACATCGATTCAGGAAGCTTCGGTAGCTCCGTCGTTCCTCAGCTGTCAATCTCGAGACGAGCCCGACGCTTCTCCAATCAAGTCGCACATTCGTCGGTTTGAGGATCTTGCCATCGGAGCTCGCGCCGATGCAACGACGGTGGACGGTGTTTGGTATCCTGCTACAGTCGTCAACGATTCCAATGCCGGCGAAGATCCGTCCTCACGCCGGGTGATGGTCCACTTCGACGGCCTTGATGTCACGTGGGATACTTGGTTTTCACACGAAGATTGGCAGGATGGCAAGCTCGCTCCGCTTCATACCCAGACGAAAAAAGAAGACAAGTTAGTGGAAGTTCAAGTCGTGATGCGCCTTGTGACGACACAACGGCGCGCGATCCCCATGCGAGATGAATCGCAACAGCCTACAGTGGGGGCTCGCAACGTCACAAACAATCAGGAGGAAGCACCCCAAAACTTTGTGTCGCTCGAGATCTTTGGCTCCCCCATGCTCCTCACGCTCTCATCAACCAGCACGACGCGTGAGCTTCATGCCGCCATCTTGATGCAAGCGACACGGTTCATGACCCATGCCTTTCACCGAGGCATCATGGATGAGTCGCTCCTGCCGTTCGACGCCCGACTTCTCACCGTCGACACCATTGGGTCAAGTCTAGGCGAAAAGCTTCCTGACGATGATACAGGGATCATGCAGCACCTCAATCCGAAGAGTGTCATTGTTCTCGACTGGCGCAAGTACACCGACTACTCGTACTTCGAACAGCCATCCCGCGATTACGTTCCAAAGGTGTATGCGAAGCAACTGCAGCTGGACCCGTCAGACGATGCTTCAACGGACACGATGAGACCAACCAGCGCGAACGATGCGGTGATGCTCGACAACTCGACGTCGCTTCCAAAGTGCTTGGACGAACTTTTCAAGCGCGAGATCATCGAGCACGATGATATGTGGATGTGTGAGCGCTGCGGTGAGCAGCGCACAGGAACCCGTCAAGCGGACGTGTGGAAGCTTCCCGATTTAGTGATGATCCAGTTGAAGCGCTTCCAATACCACGAGAGCGGATACCGCGAAAAGATCCGCACCATGGTCGACTGTCCGCTGAACGGACTCGACTTTTCACCATGGGTCGGCGCAGCTCCGAATTCGAACCCAGAGTCCTGCGTATATGACCTCTACGCCGTCGTGAATCACGTCGGAGGCTTGGCTCGTGGGCATTACACTGCGTATTGCCGTTACGACAGTGACTTCGAAGAGGCTTCTCGCATGTTCACATCGCTGGATCGCGATCGCGAGCGAAGCGCAGCCGAAATGCCCTTCACTGATATGTGGCTTCGCTTCGACGACGAGAAGGTGGTTGAGATTGCACCAGGTGACGTCATCTCCGATGCCGCGTACGTCTTGTTCTACAAGAGAAGAAAGTTGTCAACGCGCAATGTGCTCGCGTACACGTTTTGAGCCTAGACTCGTAGTGTGAAAAGTGTAAATGTCATTTTGAGATGGACCTTTTGATGGCACATGGCTGCTGGCTTGCACTGTATCTACATTTCGCACAAGAAGTCGGTTGTGATGCTTCTAGCTGTTGCTTGCACTGACTGAGAGCGTGTCAGCTCGCGCTCCAAGTTGCGTAACTTGTGCTGGCACTGATGAAGTTGACTGCGGATGTGGTGACGATCTGCACGAAGGCGCTTGATAGTGGCCTCTAGTTCATGTTTTTGCTGCGAAAAACAGAAGCAGGCACACATAGATGGTCAAGACGACTCGATAACTCGCACACGCGAAGAAGCAAGAGGATCTCATGACGTGTCGACTCACTTTCGCCTCCTTCGCGTCTGGGGTGACTCCATTTACTGCCAGTACTCGCATGTCGTCCAACCGTTGCCGAAGGCTTGAATTCTCTTCGCGAACGCGCTCGATGTCTTTCATGTATTCTAATTCTCGCGCATTTTTCTCAGCCTGTTTCACGTAACCTGGATAAGATGGTGAATGTCTCATGGAAAACAACAACACTCCACTAACCTGCAGCTCGCGAATAGTCTTCATCAGTTCTCCGTTATCCGCGATCACATCCTTCAGGATCTTCTGCATCTGATCGAAGTCATGGGAGTTTGCCGCAATCGAAGATGCATCACTGAAGGCACTGGACCGAGAGCGGGGATACTCGTCGTCACTGAGAGAAGCTACGTCGCCTCCAGTGACGCTGCTCCATGCTGGAGAGCTGACACGAAGTCGCACGACTTCTTCTTCCAGCTCGCGGATACGCTCGAGCGTGCTAGGAATAACTGAGCTTTCCTCACCCCCATCGGGCAAGCTTAGCTTCTCTTTGAGCAAGCGAATCTCAGCTTCATGGGCCATCTTTTGCTGCTCAAGTTTCTCTAAAGTTGCGAGGAACGAAGACTCTTGGTCCGCGAGTTCTTTCTGCCGCTGGTTTTCCTGTTCTTGTTGGTCACGCTCCAGTTTGCTCAGTTTGGATTCGAGGGCCACTTTTTCCTCTTCCAGTTCATCTGCTTTAAGCTGCAGAAGGCTGCCTTGCTCCCGTAGCCGTCTTGTTTCGTGTCTCAGATCAGAAACCTCCAGCTCCACGGCTGCTTGATTCGCAGCCACTTTTCGGAGTTGGTCGAGCTGAAACTCGGCGTATTTTGTCGATGCATTGGCAGTCTCAACTTCATCTTGCATGGTTGATATGCGCCCTTGCAGTTGGTGAATTGTATCGTACAACGACTCAATTCGTCGATCAACTTTGATCGCGATGTTCTGGATCCGTCGCATCTCGCGGTCTACACCAAGAACTTCATCGAGTTCTTCATCGCGATCTTCTGAGACGACACTCACCAAATCATCACCATCAACGGACGTTCCACAGATGGAGTTGTCCTCCGTAAACGTCGATGACGACGCTGTTGGGCTACGGGGAGAGTCGTCGCCTTCTTCGAGGGCTTCGCATAGCTCCACGAACAAGGATCGGTAAGCATTAAGTACTTCACGGAGAGCGTCATCGCGCTCACGAGCCTCCTCGCTGTGCGCGCCTGGTGAAGAAGTTCCACAAACACGACCTTCCATCATCTGGCCTTTCCACTCTAAATACTCGGTCAGCTGCACTCGCAAAAGCTCATTTTCTATCTCGAGCTCGTGGCTGCGCTGGGTTTGTTCCTCAAAAGATTCATCCACCTCGTGATTGGCACCGTAATTCGTCGATGGCTCCACTCGCGTGTTTTCATGCACGGGCTGATTTACACTTCGATTGAGCCGAATCTTCGGTTGTGGAAGCAGAGATCGTTGGTGTGTCGTGTGAGATGGGTTCGTGGCGTTCCTGATTTTATCGTTGCGCAGTGATGCCACCTTATGCTCTTCATACCGACAAATCATTCGATACAGAAGCATTTCGAGTCGTTGACATCTCACGTCTGCTGACTCTGCTTCGTCGCCGTCATCAAGATCCTCTGGGGAGGCAGCCCCAGCCGCTTTGAGAAGACGAAGCATGACTTCGAGAGCTGGCTCCCATCTATTTTCCTTCCCTTGGTTGTCTGAAAGAGCTATGTGGGATGTTTGACGATCAACGATTCCGTTTGAGCCATGACTTTCGTGCAGACTCTTGATTCGAACGATTTCAAGACGTAGGCGCTCAATTTCTTCCTTGAGTAGTGGGACAATGGCATCCGAATCTTCATTCTGAACGGCCTTGTTCTTGATGAATTTGGCTCGTTGCGCAAATTTCAGTGTTGAGAGCGTCTCGCCGAAAAAGCTTTCCTCAGCTGAGATGGTGGCGATAATTGTTGTGATAGCGTTTCCACCCAATGAGTCCCTCAATAAGAACGTCAATTTCGAGTCTCGGTAGTGAACATGACGCTTTAGCCCATTCGACACATCCACGAGAGCATTGATGACATTTCCCAGCGCGGAGAGTGATTTGTTGATTTGAGCAGCTTCCTTCAGACGCTGACCTTCTGCCTTTGTTTGACGTTGCTTCTCTGACCCGGCAAGATCCACGAGATGCAGATTTGATCGACGTGTGATCAACACTCCGCGATCAGTGTGATGCGTCTGGATCAACTGAAGCGTGAAAACGGCATGTGAGCGGGAGCTTTCGCGATTCATTTCTGTTGATGCCATACGCCGATTTCGAGATCCAACTTGGAGCAACTCAATCGCTTCCGCAGCAGACTTAATCGAAACACGTCGCAGTTGGTCAACGTATACGGTCTTCTTGGACGAGTCTTCTCTCAAGTGCTTTGGTTGCTGAGCCGCGACGGCGTTGACTTCCAACAAATCAAACACCTTTTCGTTGTAAATCTCGAGGTATGAGCACGTCAATGTGTACTCAAGATCACTGGTTTCATCTGATGCGAGCTCATCAAGACGCCGGAAGAGATGGTCGAAGATACGGGGCATCAGACCGCGCATCGGTGATACCTTCAGCTCGTGGGCATCATGATGTTGGCTGCTGCCACCGAGCATCGTGAAAGTCTTTCCTGATCCGGTCTGACCATATGCAAAGATGCAGCCATTGAAGCCATTCAAAGCGTTTTCGACAGCCATCAAACCTGCATCCTGGAAAACGTCTTCTTGCGAACAGAACTCGTCAAATACACGATCAAATGCAAACCGCTTTTCTTGAACAGACGTTGGTGCAAGCATGATGCTTTGTCCATCAACACCAACATCAAGGCATCGTCGAGTTCCCTTTCCGTGACGTTTAGTGAGCTCTTCTTCCCGAACGAAGTCATCTGCGTCTCGGTTATTGTCAGACGGACGCGGTGGGCGAATGCGCAAGAGCACGCGGATGTTATCTGTCTTCATCGGCGCCACCAGCGTCGATGATGAAATGGCTGTGGAAGATATCGGCATCAACGTCACAGTTGACTCATGCTGGTGCTTCGCCTTCGACCATGCCTCTGTTTCATCTCGTAGACTTTCTCGGTCTTCCTCGGCTTCTTCCTGGTTATTGATGCTTGGTTTACTCTCTTGGCGCACAAACCGTGACGCTGGCTGGAAACGCAATCGCGACGACGACACGTCCGTCTTTAACAACGATGGAATCGCGCTGACGTTCGAGCTGGTGCGGGCCTGAGTATTCACGAACGAGGAAGTTGATGGAGCAGCAGCGGGTTCGGGCGTCGCAGGCAGCGGCCGTAATCGCGGCTTGCGCGGCGTGAGCTGCGGGATGCGTGACATGGCAGAGTTGCCTTAACCGAGCGAGAGCGAGAGTGATCCGCGTGGTCAAGATGATGCTGATAATGCAGCGGAACGGAACCAGAAATAAAGGCGTTGGTGTCGGAAAGAGAAAAGTTGCCGTTGGTGTCGCGCGCGGTCAGTCGCTCTGTCGTCACACAGAGAACGAGACGAAGAACAAGAAGCGCAAGTGGAAGCCACCTCTTGTTGGTTGTTGTTCGATTGCCCGGCTCTATAACATTGTTACCAACGCGATTCCTCACATGGAGGAAATTGTTTAAACAAGACCATCATTCCTCGTTTTTCTGGATTTCGACGGAGAGTAAAAAGAGTGATGGTCAGGGAAACCAACTGCGAAAGATCGCGAGCACTGCTGCCGTCGCGTCGCGTATTGCCAGCATGACGACACCAGCGCATGACGACGTGCTACGCGTGCTCGACACCGTGCGAACGATCCACCATTCGATCGACATTGCGCGGCTTGAGCGCATCTGGAGCATCTATAGATCATGGATCAACGTCCCGGGACTCGAAGGTGGTACGGGACTCACACGGGACGAGTTGGCGTGCGTGTTGGAGTGTCAGGACGACGACCCATGTCTCGACTTTCTGCTTCACACCTTTTCCACATCGCCGCAAAATGAGCGAGTCGACATGTTGACGCTATTGATCACAGCCGTGTGTGTGGCCCGTGGATCGCTCATCGAGAAGGCTCGGCTTGTGTTTCGTCTGGTTGACTTCGATGTGGAAGATGAGATCGTCGAGGACGAGTTGGCGATGGTTGTCGCGGCGTGTATGCACGGTCTCTTTCGCTTAGGTGTCTTGTCGTTCGATATCTTGGACGCTGATGCCCGAGCTATCGCTTACGAAGCGTTCGAGTTTGTTGGAGTCGACGACGGCGCCAAATTGCCGCTGACGCAATTTGTGAAATGGATTGTGGCGCACCCTCGACCACGATCACTTTTTGAACGTCTGCAGTGAGTGTTGCTTGTGAGCATTGGGTTAGCGCAATATTGAGTCTAACGCGTGTGGGGTTGTAGCTGCTCCATCTCCTTGTTTCAAACAATTGAGCACCTGCACAAGTCGCTCACTAGCCGCTTGGTTGCGATGAAGAAGGATCCTCTCTACATTTACAACAGTGTCCATTTTTCCAACGATGATGTAGACATCGAGCACGTGCGTGTCTTGGTTGGCCCAATCGTAGGAAAGGTAAGTTTTTTACAATGGGACAATTGCCGTTGTCGACTTGTCTGAGATTGGTGGAACATAGGTATCTCCACACGAAGCTCGAGTGCTTATAGAAGTAAATGCAGCATCACGAGGTACGTTCAGTGCTCAGAATATCGGTGCCCGGCGTGTTTCACGAAGACGTGACGATACACAGTGCGGATCTTCGCGTTTCCAATTAGTGGTGATGGCATCGACGTTCCTGCAGTGATGGCCGAGACTATTTGCGAGCAGCTATCACCGCAAGTCGTCGTTGTCAAAGGTCTGGTACCCCGTGTAACATACATCCTCCGCCTTCTTGATGTGAATAGGTGTGATCGTGAGCGCTGCATTTCGTACTTCTCGACTCCGAACGACAATTCCGAAGCAGAACTGCGGTGGCAGTTGTTTGGTGTTAACCATTACAACAGCAAAACACAAGAATTCGATGAACCGTATGAGCTAGCAGCCAAAGAGCTCACCAAGCGTGTCCACGAGCCAACTGTTACCGTGCACTTCAACGCAATTCAGTTTGACTCCAAGCAAGTTTACCGCCTTTTGTGTGTACTGGCGGCGGATCCGGTGGAGGTGCGACAGTCCTATCTTCAGTCACGATTGTGATTCCTGACTCATTGATGCAGGACGGTTCAAGACAGGAACAAGTTTTTCGGGCGATCGCTCAGGTTTTTCGCGATGAACTGAATTCTTTCAAGCTGAGCAAATTGCTGCAGTGGAACAGTCACTTATTCATAAGCTGCTGTCACGAAATACTACTTTCATGCACAGCAAAAGAGATAACAGAGGCAAACGAAGCGACAGAACTTTTGATAAAGCTCACACAACAAGTGTGGCAAGCTTACATCGGGCAGTTGTGGGATGTCAATTGTGATAGCGTCTACGCTGTCAAAGCAGCAGACCTCGCAATCTGCGTAATCTCCTCTCCACTCATTTCCAAAGGTTTGGTCGTTTGGTGTCGAAAACTTGTAACAAGAGCACTGATGGGTATGATGCAGACACAAATAGACTGAACAAAACGATTCAGCAAATATTGGAAGACATCGACGATGAAATTCGGGACATCACCTTAGTAACCGCGCAACCAATCATCGAAAACTCAAATGCGTCAGAAGCTTCAGCAATGTGGCAAAGCGTAACTCCACTGGTCGACTGGAAGCGACAAGATTTGTCCCGAAACGCTCTGCTTCTATGTGCACGGAATTACGGTGGGGGGGAAGTGACTTGTCATGTGAAGGGAACAACAATCTCTGTTCCTCAAGTCGTTTGCGGTCCACTTATCGGTGGTGTTCGAGACGATAAACGTGGGTTGCTTTGGCAGTGGGATTTGACCGAGGTGAATATCTCGACTAGGAGTGAGTTGACTGCGCAAGCCCATTCGATGCTAGTGACAAGTCACTCCATCGGCGGAAGAAACAGTCGACCAGTAAGCCAGGCATCCCATTCAAGTAGATCTCCAAGTCGCAGCTCTGTTCGAAGCGTTGCTTCATCAAGTGTGAGCATTGGCGTGGTCCTGCTGCCTGGGTCCTCTCTGAAAATTCGGGTTAGCTCACATTGACTGATTCTCTTGCGGCTTGCTCTCACATAACGTTCTCTTTGCAGACGGGACCGTGTGTTGGAATCGTGGATCCGCGATCAGCCCTAATTCATTTTGAGCTCGACGGATATTTCAAACCCACTGTGCAACTTATTGATCGCTCAAGTAAGCGGGTGATTCAGAAGCAAATCAGCACACTACCTTATCGAGTCATTTCTTGTTCAATTAAGGACTTGGAGCCCGGTGAAGTTTACGACTATTACGTCGATGTGAGTACCCTGGCGCTGCAATTCTGATTACTCTCAACGAGCTAATGGAGAAGTTTTTTGGCATGTACAGGTTGAAACGGCAAGATCCGTAATCGGCAGTTTTCGAACTCCAGTATTGAAGCCGCCAGCAACTCGTTTTTTGATTTACTCAGAAGATGAGTTTTGTAACGAGGCCGTGGTTAACCGAAGGAGAATGGAGAAAGATCGATCAGGGCCAATCTGCCTCATCAATGACGCTCGCGAAAACATGGCTGGTGGACAAGGTCGGCCGATGCAGGTTGACTTCATCATTTGTGTCGGAGCTTCTGCGTTTGTGAAAAGCACCTTGCTTCAGGCAGCCGAGCTATTTCGCGAGTCTACACGTGAGTCTCGACAACGAGCTGAAGCATTGATTCGCGAGTGTGTCCGTACCTACGGCTTGATGACGGATTGTCGCGGGCTACAAGCTTGTGGTCCACAGATACGACTGTGCATTGGGCTAATGCGCTGGTTGGTCCTAAGTGGTGCAACCCAGTCTTTTGCAACCACAGTTCGGTCGGTGTTAAGTGACTACTATCGCTATCGGTCCCCTCATACGAGCCCAAGAATCGAAGACTTTAGTCAATCCATTGACTGGTTTGGCACATCTGTTCTTGCTCTGGATTCCTGCGGCGGACTCATCGACTGCAGCACCTCCACTTTCACTGCATGGGTAAGACACAAAGCCATTTATACGAGTACGTTTTGGAGTGACCACTAACCGGGAACAATATGGTTCAAAGGGCGAACTCCTTCTGTCTGATAGCCAGTGGAGGGAGATATCTTGCGCAGGATCAGCACCTGATAGCAACATTTTGCTAATCATTTCCGACGTCCCCATTGTGCATCCATACAAAAAAGATGGAAGTCAAAGCAGCTCTTCCCATGACAGGGCTTTCTCCCGCTGCATCGACCCTTGGGGAACCTACAAAGACGAGCGCATTCGACTGCTGAACATATTGTTTGGGAAGCTGCAACGGGTACGCTCGTAAGCTTTATGGGCCATCTCGTCACTCATCTTGTTCTGTGTTCAGAATTCGGCCCTCAGCATCACGTTTATCTGCTGTGGAGAAGTTGCCTCGCGAATTCTCATAGCGCATGGGTCCCATCGCATTGAGCAGCTAACGCTTGCGCCGATCTCGCAGCAAGATGTGCGAGAGAATCCACAACTGCTGAGCGCATCAGAAATCGAAGCTTCGCTTCCCCCCGAATTCAGGGTGATCGTGCCAGCAGCTTCGTCGCTTCCAGCGCCTCAATACATGACAATGGATATTGTGCCCCACCCGCTTGGAGCATCAACATTCCACCAAGTTTACTCTCCCCAGCGACCTAGTGCTCGACTGGTTCTTGGGCCTATCATTGGACGTGTAACTTCAAGATCAGCGCGAGTCTTGGTCGAAGTAGATCGTGCAGTGCAACAAGCGTCTTGTGTACTAACAAGCACTACACTTCCCACTCATATCGTGTCAGCCGAGATCAGTGTCGAGGCATTCACACCTGCTGTGTTCAAGCTCGAGGGTTTGCAGCCAGGCGTGAAATACCGGGTTTCTTTTCAGGTGCGAATTTGAAGCCTATTTGGTCAAATACTGCGTGCAATGACAATGAGCGAGCTGAATGACTCAGGCGATAATGCAAGCAGCAACTGATTGTGTTGCGTACGTCGAGACCCCACCATTGTTTCCACTTGCAACAGATATCTTGGTGGTACACGACAACCGATTGAATGGCTTTCTTGACACATCGCCTTCAAGTCAATCCAATTGGTGGGATAGAATTCTTTCTCCGCGCGTACCATTCTACGACGCTCACGTCGCTAGCAGCGTTGCAACGCTTAGAGGCGATACCCTCGGGGAAAAAGTTGACCAAAATCATTCCAGATACAATCCGTGGTATCATGCTCAGGAGGAATGGCTGTCCGAGCCACTTCGCCAGCCTCAATTGGTGATACATTTGGGTGGCCAGATCAGTATGACGAACGCGTTCTCAACGGCGGAACTTGTCGAGTTGGTTAATCTTTTGAGCGACACGGAAGCTACAGTCGAAGCTAGGGCAGCTGCTATCGACGGTGCGCGATCTCGTGTTCGAGAAATCTACCGACAAGCTTGGGGTCTAGAACCATTCAAGAGCTTGCTCGGCTACTGCAGCAACGTGATGCTTTTAAGTGAGCAGCAGGACATGTATTTCTCCGCGGATCGATTGCGATGCTTACTTGATGGCGCGATTGCACGGAACAGCCTCACTGCTGACGACACTGCAGTCAAGCAGGCTGCTGAACTGCTTCGTGCACTTGCGTTTGAGGCGTGGCAGCTCTATCAGAATCAGCTCTGGTTCGATGTTAACGAAAGCGACCTCGACAACTCGCGCAAGAACAGCTCGAAGTTTGGTGCCTATGCAACATTTGGCTTATTCCGAGTAGTTCTTTTGAATATCTCAGACACACTAAGAGATGGTGCACAAGGAGACCGAACGGAGCTCTTTAGCAACACTACTTGGTCCAAACTTCATCAAGCGCTCGGACGCGAAGACTCATCTTCAAAAAAACCAGCGCGAATAAAGACAAAGCACACGGCAGACGAGAATCATAGTGACGTGAAGCAACTTTTGGTCGTCATTCCTGTTGATCTCATAAGTGTGTTGTCTCGCCATCCTTCGATTCGAGACGAAATCGTAAGGCTCATCGAGGATTTGTTTGCATGGAAAGTTGAAGATCGCGCCAGCCGAAGTTTTGGTGTGGTCTGCTCATCCGAGCATGACACATCGGAATCATTAACTCTGTTTGATGACAAACTCAACGAGAGATGTACGATTGCACGAATCGGCTCGATCAGTGAGCCACAGGCTAGGGCATACGAGGCGAAAAAGGGCAAGAAGAAAGCTGCGATTGTTGGGCATATCTCCAAGCGCTTCAGATATCAGGGTGAAGTACCATCTGCTGACCCAGTGAAAGTGTCAACGCTTAATCAGGAGACAGCAACTTTTCGATCATACACGAGTTACCAGTTCATCAGTGACTACAGACAGGGCCATTTGATCGAGACTCATCTCCACTTTCCTCCCCGTGCATTACCACGTATTGTGGTTGGCCCCGTAGTGGGTCGCATGGTGGTAACAGCGACTCCTGAGGAGCAAGCTGAGAGTGCGGAAGAAACAGATGTGGAAGTGTCAGTTCCAGTGCTTATCGAGACAAGCCTGAGAGGGCGGGTCACATGTGTCGCCATTGACTCCCTGAGCAACCAAGAGCGTCGGTTGACCGCAGAGGTTCAAGGAGGACAACCATACGTGTTCTGGATTCAAGGTCTACGGCCTCAAAACCGATATATCTACAGATTTGATGTAAGTATCGAGGCGGAGCTCATGATCGACGGGGAAATGAGTTGACTGTTGCTTGTCGTTATAGGGGGTATCGAATGGGGAGTCTAGGCGCGGGGCGTTCCGAACGCCTGATCCGAACCCCGAGTCACTGCAACTAGTTGCTGTGAGTTCGAACTTCCCCACACACATGGAGAGTGCCCAAGACAGTCTCTGGGTCGCACTTCGTGATAGAGTTGTTCTACCTTGGTGTCGTGTCGATGCAATAGTCCATTTGGGTGGTCAAGTGCCTCTGCATGAAGCTGCCGTTCAGAATTACCGCTGGGTTCGTCGTGAATGCGAGCAAAGGCAAGAGGCCGGATTGCCGATTGAAGACGAAGAATGGAAGAAATCGATGGTGAGAAAGATACGACGGCGATTTCAACAGGAGTATCATTCATGCTGGAACTTGCCCAATGTTCGTGAAATCCTTGCAAATGCTTCGCAGTGGTTTGTGCGCAGCAACACAGACCAAGCGCCGTTCGGTGGATATGACGCTCCTGTTGTATCATTTGCAGCCACACTTGTCTTAGATGTCGCGCGGCAGGTTGTTCGGGATTACCAGCTTTCTCTTGTGATGTCGCCGCACTTCAATGCGAGTGAATCGGGAGGGTCCCAGAAGGATCGAACTAACCTTCAGAAGGGTGATAGCGCAGACTTGAAGGAGGACACAGACTCGAAGGAGTTAGCTTCCAAAGCGAAGGCCATTGATCCAGCAGACGCTCAAAATCCCGATGTGAATTTGGTCAAATCCGATCCAGGCGATGATGTTGTCGCAAATACTGCTGTACAAGACAGCCAAAGTGACAAAAATGAACAACATGATTTGAACCAGCTCAGTGACCAAGATGCCGAAGATGACGAGTCAATTTCTGGTGACACCGATGGCATGCTATGGCGTGTTGGTGATATTGGAGTCTTCTTGTGCGATCTCCGAAGTGTTGAAAGAGACGATGAGATCACGTGCAACCACCGCTTAGCGCGGCCACTATCGATGCAAGAACATCCAATGATGGGTGAGCGCCAGTGGAGAAGACTGGAGGTGCGGAGCTCATTTCGCTTTAGCGCCATGCCGTAACTGATGATTCTGTTTTCCTAGTCTCTACTTAAAAAGAAAAGTGTGTTGACGTTGCTCCTGATAATGGAGCTACCTCTTGTGCTGACGAGCGCTGCACACGTGGAGAAGCTAAGAGATAACATCCAATCCAGCGACGCTGAACACTGTGAGCAAGCTGGTGGGTGGAGGCTTTATGATCATCTCCATGTACTTCAACATTGGGTGGCGTGCAAGAGGCAACTCGAGCAGCTCCTGCTCTTGCTCTTCAAGTGGAAAAGCAAGAGAAGTGGTCGAGATGTGATGATTCTCAGTGGAGGTATGCGAGTGGGACTCGAAACCGTCTTGCGCGATAAAATCTCGAAGATGCTGATTCGTAATGTGACCGCCGGCCCGATAACTGCTTCAATCGAGGCATTCGACTATCCGATGACTGGGATCGCGTGCCCAACTTTCGCAGGCGGGCTGAAGGATGATCACTTCACATTTTCGCATTCTCTTGTGCCTAAAAAGAACTACGTCATCGTCAACGCAGGTATCGTCACCGAGCACTTGGATGTGAAGAAAGCGTCAAGTGACGCAGCGAGTGGTGAGTCAGTGGTGCGGTCTGCGAATATCTCCACCACATTTGTTACAGCAGACCAAGATCCGGCTTCCTTCAATCGCCAGCATCCGTTGGAAACTGCATCGCGATTTCCAGATTGGTGGTGTACCTATCTGCCGCTTGGTCGATTCGTGTTCTGGGATGACTCGATCGTTCTCATGTCGGAAACAGACGACGATATGCTGGCGCTCAAACAGTATATCAAGACTGATCGTGGACTTGGAGGCGTGATGGAACTACTGTATGAGAAGTACCAGTTTGCAGAAACTGCTAGAATGGAAGAACTACGTAGTCGGCATCTGCAGCGTCTCGATCTCAAAGAGAACCTCGTGGCCACCCTTAATGAAGTGTGGAGGGCGCTTCCTGACTCGAGACGACAACAGCTCGCCTACTTTCTTGATCCGTACATCACTGACATCCTGTTCGGACACATTGCACCTGGGCTATTCGATTCATCGAAGCCAATCGAGTTGGAGCAGTTCTGTCAACTCATCCGAGACTTCATTCTGGGTGCCGCCATGCTACGTCTGACGAAACAGACGCACCAACGACACGAGCGTGAAGCGCGGCAGCGAGAGCGAGAGGAGCAACGTCGACGTGCAGAGCAGCAGGCCATTGATGAAGCACAACGTGCTAAAGATGCAGCTGATGAAGCCGCTCGATTGGCGGATCTGCTCAAGTCGAATCCTGAAGAGTACGCCAGGTTGAAGAAGGAAAAGGAAGACGCAATTCAGCAAGAAAAGGATGCACGGCGACAAGAGAAGATCGAGCGCAAGAAGGCGGAGCGGCTACAAGAGCTCGAAGAGGAGGCCGCGATCGCCAAGGAACAGAAGCGACTGGATAAACTGGCGGAGCGCGATCCAGACGAGTATGAACGTCGACAGCATGCTCTGCAATCTCGAATTCGCCGCCTGGAGGAGAAGAAGCAGCAGCGAGCCGCACAGAAAGCGCAGAAAGCAGCGCGAGACGCGGAGAAGAGCGGTGGCGGTGGGGAAACAGTGTCCTAGTCTATTCAAACAAATACACGAGACGCACGCTGGCCATCTGTGTCAGCCATGACTTCGCGAGGATGCGCGTGCCAGATCTTCAGGGAAGAAAAAAGGTGTGAGCCTCTGTGTGTGTGCGTGTGTCTCGTCGAAGTCTGCTGCAGCGTCTGTCGCTCATCTGTTGAGCGCGTCGCACTCATCGATCCAGTCGGTGTAGACGTCAATCGGAGCACTCAGATCTGACGCGGTGGGGGTGAGAGCGTGCACAGACAAATCGCCAGCGCAGAGGAGAAATGGCGCAACGTACAATGGATGGGCGTCTGGAAGGACTCGGTGCACACGCGGCACGAGAGATGACCGATGTTGCGCTCGCGATCCCTATCGTAGACAGAGCATGACACGGGTCAGATCGATGAACGTGACGCGAGCGAGCGAGACAGCGAGAC
Source organism: Pythium insidiosum (assembly GCA_022836835.1). Classification (NCBI taxonomy): domain Eukaryota; phylum Oomycota; class Peronosporomycetes; order Pythiales; family Pythiaceae; genus Pythium; species Pythium insidiosum. The sequence goes on along the minus strand of JAKVDI010000038.1, from coordinate 64,753 downwards.
AGCGCGACGACGGTGACGCACATCTTGCACTCGACAGCGTCGTCATGTGAGCAGAACGGGCACTTGAAGACCGTCGCGACGACCTGCTTCTTCTTCGTTTGGATCTTCTTGGTCGACTTCTTGCGGCGTCCCATGACGAGCTCCTGCTGCTGCTGCTGAGCTCCTCTCTCTCTCTCTCTCGCGGTGTTTGTTGACTGTTGCGAGGGCACTCGGCGGGTTTCTGCCCAATCGTTTTGCGTGTTTTAACGGTCCCGACACCCATTTACACCGCCTGCAATTTCCCTATAAAACATGTTTTTTCGGCACCACACGCGACGTATTTAGTCTGTCAAAATTATCGCCAGAGACGGAAAAAGGCCATCACACACTCACTACACGATGGACGTCGTGACGCCGCCGGCGCCGGCGCCGTCTTCAAGCGCTTCTGCTGCGGCGGCGGCAGCGGCTCATGAACTGGAGGGCAGCGCAACTGACGCGGTAGAGCTCAGCACCCGTCTGCTGCACGCGCTGCCGCAGTTCTCGCAGTGGCTGCAGGACGCGCGGCGTCGAGAACAGGACCTCAATCATGACGCGCCCACCACTACGCGAGCCAGCGACGCGCCCGTGCTCGCTACGAACGCCGTGGGCAGCACGCGCACGTCAGATCTCAGCGATGGGTCGCTGGCGTCGATGGTGTCGCTGGTGCCGCAGCGACGACGCAGCTCGCGCGCGCTGTCGACCTCTAGACGAACAGCGTTGCCACTCAACGGCAACGTCAATGAAGACGACGAAGATGAAGGCGACGGAATCGACGATGGCGGAGGTGGAAATGGAGACGACGGAGCTTACGGTGACGCGTCGCCGTCATCGTCATCTCCGTCGGCAGATGATGGGGACGCGACGCGCGACGACGTCTCGACGTTCGACGAGCTGCAGATCTTTCTGCGGCGGTCGCACCACTCGCTGCCGTTTCTCGCGCTCTTCCTCGTGTACTTTGCGTACCAGCACACGACGGGCATCCTCGTGTTTGTCGTCGGCTCCGTCGCGATCGTCGGACTCGACCAGCGCGTGCGCGCGCAGATCGCGCTCAAGGAAAACGCCAGTGGACTGCACCTCGCAGCGATCGTCGGCATGTGCGTCGTCGACGTGATCGCGCTTTGTGCCGTCGGCGGCGACCTGAATCCGCTGCATCACATCGGCCGCAAGCTCTCGGTACACGACAAGGACAGCAGCGACCTGTTTCTCGACGTTGTCTGGCTCGTCGTCGTCAGCGGTGCGTTCGGTACTCTATGCATTGGGCCTTCATCAATGGTTGACATCGTGTTCGCGTTGACTGTGGACGCAGATTTCATCGTTCGACTGCTGAGTCTGGGGATCAAGGCGGCAGTCGCTGCCGTCAAGTCGGAGAAATGGCTGAGCTGTGGGCGCCGACGCGGCAGCCACGTCGCGGTCGCGAGGGACGAGATGTCGGCAGACAACAGTCCCGACGCCGAGTCCCCATTCGAAAAACCTGCTCGATCCACGACTGCGTTCTACCGCCGCAAGGTATCGTACGCCGAAAGAGTTTGAAGTCAATTGTCCAACCATTCTCTAACGGTTGTGTGCAGCGGAAACTGTACGGCATCATCGAGTTGCTGTCCATCTTTCTGCGCACATTGCTCGCGAGTATTCCGTGGTGCAGCTACTACCAGCTCTGCTCTTCCAAGTTTATGGGCGATGTGTTTACGTTCGCCTACATATTTGTCAAGGTACTGGTGCACCACAGGCACAGCAGTTGCGAAGAGAATTTCGCTCCAGCGTTGCTGACATCTCGTGTCTCTCGTTGGTTCACACACAGGGACTCGTGTTGGGAAATCAAGGGCGGCGGATTCTGCAGCTCATGCAGTCCTTCTTGACGCTCGGACTCGAGCACGCGACGTACGTCTCACGCGAGGAGCTCGTCGAGACGGGTAACCCCGACTGCTCGATCTGCTACGAGACGATGCACTACCCCGTGAAGCTCGCGTGCAGTCACATGTTCTGCGAGGAGTGCGTCATGGAGTGGTTCGACCGAGAGCGCTCGTGCCCGCTCTGTCGCGCGAGCGTCGTCGCAGCAGCAGCCGCGTCATCAACCGGCGACGCCGAGTCGATCCACTCGTCAGCACCAGCGCTGCCTCGCGATGACGTGAAGCCGCAGTTCTTTGACGGCAGCACGAGTCTCTTCCCGCAGCTCTTGTAGCGTCGATCGAGAGAAGACAGGAGAGAGGAAAAACAAGAGGTATACTACTAATCAATCGGAGCTGCTTGCACTCGTAGGCTCTGCGGTCTCGGCGCTCAGAGAGTCGTCTGGCGACGGAATGTATCGGATCGTGACGGTTCCGGGCTCGGACGTCTTGCCGAGCGTGAACTGTCGCGTGAGTGTGCCTTCCATCACGGCCCATTCGCGCGGACTCGACGCGACCATGTCAAGCGCCGCCTGGTCGACGCGTTGCAGGTGGCGCGCACGCGGCGGCGGCGTTGCCATGCCACCGAGCTCGACGATCTTGAACTGCATGGTGACCTCGATGTGCACGTGGAACGCCGCGTTCTCCTCGTCCTCGACGACGTTCATGACGACCGGGTTCGCGTCCTGCGACACGGGGCAGATCGATAGGTGTCGCTGCTGGCAGAAGAAGCTGATCGCGTCGTAGATGTCGCCACCGCTTTGCGTGCGCGAGCTGCCGCGGAGCACGCGCTCGATGAACGCCAGCGCTTTCGCCTCGGTGAGTTTCGTGAGGCGGTTCGACGGTGAACCGGGAGACCCCGGGGACGACGCGGAGCGCGCTTTCGCGGCATCGGCGCTCCGCCGCGCGAACGCCATGGCTTTGGCCACGAGGTACTTGACGATCTCCGCGATATTGTCATGCTCTCGCTTGGTTCTCCGCCCGTCTGTCGCTGCCGCCTCGAGTCTGGTACGGTCTGAGGAGGAGGAGGAAGAGGAGGAGGAAGCGTTTGATGGGGCAGACGCTGCTGTGGCGCTCGCGATGAGCAGTTGCTGGTCGATGAGGATGCGGTCGCGCTCGAGGTCCTTGATGATCTGCACCATTGACAGGTTCCGACTCGAGCGCCGCTGCAGCTGCTGCTGTTGAAACGCGGCGCGTTGTTGCACCGTTGACGCAGCAGAAGCAGACGACGACGAAGAGGAGGAGGACGACGCGTGTGCCGCTCCATGGGCAGTCGGCGGCGCGCGCTCGAGCCGGTTGCGCAGCCAACTCAGCGGGATCGACACGGGAAAATGGCGCTTGAGCAGGTCGCGGAACTGCAGCATGTACGGCGCGTCGCGCAGCGCGAGCTCCAGCATGTAAAGCTGGAAAAGGCAGACGCGATCGATGGCAGCGACCCATTCGTTGGCTTCGCGCTCGTTGGCGTCGGCGTCCTCGCTTTCGTTCACCTCGAAGACGTAGATCGCGAACGACGAGTGCGGCGACGGCGGCTCCGGCACGATCACCGACGGCGGACCGCTCGCGTCATGGACGCCTCCACCGCCAGTCGTCGCGAGAGCTGCCGCCGAGTTGGCGGCTCCGTTGCTGCTGTCTCTCGTTGGCACAAGCACCTGGAAGCGTGGGCGCGTGGCCTCGAGTCCCGTACCAGCGATGATCGGCATGCGGCGCACCTGACATCCCTGCAGCCGCAGCGTCGTGCGCGCGATCGCGGCGTCCTCTGAGCCATGAGCGGCCGATGCGTGCGGCACTGGATCGCTGAGTAGCCACGAGATGGTCGTCGGCAGCTTGAAGCGCGCAAGCCCCGGAAACGTCGCGGCAGCTCCGCTCAGCGGCGGCAGACTCGACGAAGAGGAAGCGGAGGAAGAAGAAGACGTCGACGGCCCCGCGACGTGGTCACTGTTGTCGTCTCGCGCCGGGACGATCTCGAGTCGACACTGCTCGTCCGAGAGACTCGCCCACACGCGCTGCTCGAGCGACGCCTTCCCGGGTCCAAACAGCAGCGAGCGAGCCCCGATGGCGCCGGCGCCGCGTCGTGCCAGCGGCAGCAGCAGCGACGGCGGCGCCTGCACCAGCGTGAGGTACCCCGACTTGACATGGCGCACGCCCTCAAGCTTCTCGATCATGAGCCCCTTCATGACGCTGAGCAGTTCCTGATGCAGCGCGTCGAGCGCAGCGTCACTCAACTGGTTCTCCACGCGCAGCCGTTGCGTCGTCGCCCAAAGCTGCCGCACGCGCTGCTTGGCTTCGCTTTGCACCTGCAGCATTTGCAACGACGAGTTGAGGAAGACGTCGCCCAGCGCTGCGTACACGGCATCCTGACCACCAGCAGATGAAGACGACGACGACGTCGATGATGATGATGCCGCTCCCGCCGTCGGAGTCGTCGCTCTCGAGCTCTCGTGTGAAGCTGTCGGCCGCAACACATCGTCGTCGCCGTCGTCGTCGTCGCCATCGTCGTCGCTGTCCTCGTTGGGACGCGTTGACACCTCAGCCCCAGCAGCACTGGCAGCAGCACCAAGAGCGTTCGTGTCCTCGCGCTTGCTCCACTTCGACGCCTTGGACGTCGTCGCGTCGGCGTCGCTGGAGAACTGACCGCGCATGACCTTCTGGAAGAAGCGCGTCGGCGCGCTGCTGCGCCGCGTGGACGACGCCTTGGACGATGATGATGACGCTGTCGGGGACGAGGACACGAGACGCTTCTTGGGCCGCAGCGCCTTGGGCGGACTCGGCTCAAGGCTGAGCACCGTCTCGGTCTGCGTGCGCTGTGGGTCCGCGAGTGACTCGAGGATCATGGTCTCCGTGACGGCCGCCTCCGAGTACGCAGAGATCGAGATCGTCGGCTGCCGCGGACTGTCGGACTTGGGGTCGCCGCCGTTGCTGCTGGTGCCGTTGGCGTCGGTGCTCGTGTCGTCTGCGCCTTTGACGGATGCGATCGGCTCTTCCGCCACGACAGGCGGAGGCGCAGGACGCTGCGTGAAGGACTTGACGCGCATCATGTTCATCGCCAGTCAGTCCTCCGACCGTGAAAGGAGTGGGGACCGCCAATGTGGTGTCGTGCGTGAAGGAAACCACGCAAGGGAGGGAGAGAGAGAGAGAGCAAGCAGGCGCAATAAATAGCGAGTGAGTTGTGCCGTGGGCCGTGTCTGTCGTCTAAGGATATCGCGGCATTCGCGTCCGTTGCGTCTGGCGGCATGATCGTGAGTGACTCGACACACGTGTCGAACGAATTCCACCGTCTATTGCGGCCAAACTTTGTATCTCTCCTTCGCATGCACCATGCGCGTCTGACTCTCACGTGTCTGTCTGTCTGTCTTGCTTCTTCATCGTCGTCTCTTGAATGAATTCCTAACCGTGTTCCACTATCAGATGAGCTGTCTGTCTGTCTGTCTGTCCGTCCGTCTGTCGTGCTGGGACGACGAGTCTTGGGGGAGCGAGCGAGTCGAGGAGATCGATTAATCGTCGCCCGCCATGCGATCCAGAGTCTTCTTCAACACCTCAAACGTCGTCCACGACACGGCGACACTCGGAGCATGCACCAACACGCGGGGCAGCACGCCGCGGAAGAAGCCAGCATAGCCCTCCTGCGCGCGGATCTGGACCAGCGCATCGAGCAGACCGCGGTACTGCACGCGCAGCTTGGGCTCCCGGGGTCTCTGTGGCACATACACGTACGCGTCAGTCAGTCCGTTGCTCTGCCACACTTGTCCAACTAGTTGAACATTGGACGCACGCTTTCGCCGCGTCGAATGGAGCACGTCTCGGGGACGGTCAGCGTGACGCCACCGCGGGCCTGCAACTGCGTAGCACATTGCGCACGAGAAGGACACTACGTATCAATAACGACACAACACCACGTGAGCACGACACTGCAACGTCGCCATATAACAACCTGGTGGACAGGTGCGGTCGCGGCGAGCGCGCGGCGCTGGCGGCCAGCGACTTTGGAGCATACCGAGGCGTCCTCTTCGATCAGCAGCATCTGCGTCTGCAGCCGTGTCTTGGCGACGTCCAGCGGGTTTGTGAGCATGCCGGCGAGCGCGCCGGCCATGGCACCAGAGGCCATGTACGCGCCGACGTTCATGTCGCCGCTCGGGTTCAGAATCTTCTTGAAGGTCTCATTTGCCGACACCATGATCATGCTGCAGTGATTCGCACGCACACAAGCTCCGTCATCAGTGGATCAATCCAAAGAGAGCGAGAGAGAGAGAGAGAGAAGGGATGCACACGCAAACACACCTGTAGGGCAGGTTCATGAGGAATGTGGTTGGAAAGCTGATGTAAAGCGCGCGAACGCCCTCCTGACGAATGACCTGCGGAGACGAAGACGACGATGAGAACGTGATCAGGTTCTGTTGGCGTGGAGCACGCCCACGCACCGTCTTGATGCAGTTCGACACGCCCGTGTAGTAGCCGAGCTGCAGACGCTGCTTGACGACCTACAGAACGACTGTCAGACCGGCGACTTTAACGGGAGTCGACAAGAATCCCTAGACACGCACATCCATGGGCGTCATGATGAGGTCGTGGCAGACTGTCGCGCAGACGCCGGAAGCTCCTGTGAAGCCGCGATGTATCCATCCGTCCGTCAGTCGTCATCCATCGGCAGAGAGCGCGAGAGCGAGCGCCCTTGCTGCGTGATCCAAAGCGGAGCGTACCGGAGGCGAGCGGTGTGTGCTCTGGCGTGTCGGCGCCAAAGACTTTCTTCGCCGACTCGAACACAGAGAAGTAGACGGCGTGCGCCGGCAGACTCGCGCCGAGCATCGTGCTCACACCTGTCAACGGACGTCCGTCAGCCTCGTTCCTCCTCATCCGTCACCACAATGACCGTGCAACGCAGCGCGCTGCTTGCCATAGAAGCGAGCAGCACTCACCTCGAAACAGGCGCATCGGTCCTTCTTGCGCGACGAGGCGCTGCGCCGTCTCGACCGCCGAGAGGTTGAGCGGCTTGCCGTTCACAGGACACCGCTGGCACTGCATGTGTGTCTAGAGCATCGCAGGGTCGTCGTCAGTCCGCGCGATCCCACCGCACGCGAGCACGCGAGCATGGCGTGGCGTGGCATCGTCTCACTTTGATCGTGTCGATGGGAAAGATGGAGACGTGCTCCGCGACGCCCGCGGCCGAGCCCGCGAGCATGTGGTGCACGAACGAGCCCTTCTCGGGCGTCCACTCCTCCCAGTCCTCGTCGACGACCGTCGTCGACAGAATGGGGCGCGGCTCGGACATGTCGCTGCGCTGCATGCACAGTGGCGGAGAAGTAGAAAGAGAACGCGGAGGACGAGGACGAGAGATAGCGGAGACCGGCGATGGATCGGCGGCGGTGGTGGCAGGTTCAGGTTCGCTGACTGTGCAAGGCGTCCACGGCGTTCGCCGCGCCGCAATCCAATGATGTGCGCCACGCCAGGTTGGTCGACGGCCACTCCCCCTCAAGTGGCAACCGGTCGGGCGTGATCGCGGATGATTCGTTGCCGTTCTGCTGACTCGGAATGATGGTCTCGGCGATGTCCGCCCAGGGCCCGCGGGGTCCGCATTGGGCAACTGGCGCGTGATTGGATTGGGGGAAGTTGCCACGACCGAGCGGACGACAGCGCGGCACCATCATCACCGCACGTCTCGCCCGCTCGCCAGGCTACAGGCACGCGCCCGCGGATCCCCTGAGGCTCTGCGTTCTCGTCGTGGGGAGAGGCTCTCTGCTCTGCATGGCGGTCGGATGAGTGTGTCGGTGAGAGAGAGGACCGAGGCGACCAGCGAGAGAGAGAGAGAGAGAGACTCACACACACACACACACACGCCTCTGACTGGCCAAACAAACCGACTGCCGTGTCAGCGACAGTGACCGTGACGACCAGCTGGGACAAACCTCCCGCTCGCGAGTCTGGCTATTGGGTCTCAGAGGCAGCAATCTCCGCTGTCCTTGTCATGTATGGCCCCTACTGGTGCGGTGCGGGGCTTGCCATGCAGGCTCGTTCCGCCGTGGGATCCCCCCCGTTTGGGAACGGACACGTACGTACGCAGCGCCAGCGGCTCGTCATCGCGACTGACGGACGGACGGATTGAAAGGTTGATTGATTGACGTGCGTGTCTTTACGCGCGCTCGAACGATGTCACCGCGATCCCACCGGACGACCTGGAGCGCAGCATGTCGGTGAACTCAGCTTCGTGATGCAGGGGAACGCGCACGACGAACAACGCGTCACGCGCGTACTGCTGCTCGACGATGTCGGCGTTGAACCTGGCGCAGCCCAGTTTCACGATCTCGATGTGCGCAAACGACGCGACGATCTGAAGCGTCGTCGTCGGGACGCAGTCGATGATCTCAGCTTGCTCTAAGAGCTCCTGCGCAGCAGCGCCGTACGCGCGGATGAGGCCGCCGGTGCCGAGCTTGGTGCCGCCAAAGATGCGTGTAACCACGAGGCACACGTCCACGAGTTGGGCGCGTTGCAGCGCGACGAGAATGGGTCTCCCCGCGGTGCCATGCGGCTCGCCGTCGTCTGAGCAATACTCGCGGCCGTCGACGGTAGTGAAGGCGTAGCAGTGATGGCATGCAGACGGATACGCGTCTCGCTGGTGGTCGATCAGAGCCTTGACCTGTGCTTGAACAGCGTCAGCGCCATCGCTGCACTGCGGCGCGGCGTTCAGCGGCCATGCTGCCGCAATGAATCGCGAGCCCTTGCGCTTGGCGATCTCGTGTTGCACACGTCGGCGGATCGTCCGCACCCCCGACGACGTGAGTTGTGTCATCCTGTTGGCCAGTGCATCATCAATCAATCACCATCTCCCACCATCTTGTGCACCAGAAGAGCGACTCCACCGGTATCCAACCGGTATTCGTTTTGACTGTTTGCGGCATCGGGATGGCACACAATTGAACTTGGTCACCGACGTCAACAACGAACATGGTGACGCAGCGCAAAGATCCCGTCGAACGCTTCCTCGAGCTGCTGCGTATTCGCACTGTCAGCGGAGAGGGACCGAATGGCGCGTATGAGCAGGTGTGAAGAGCCTTGTTGCAGTGTTGGCGGCGTCTCTCGGCAACTGATGCGTTCTTTGCTCGTTAGTGTGCGAACTGGTTGCGCGACTATCTCGAAGAGCGTACGTGGCAGGCGATGCACGCAGACCAACGGACTAGCTGCTCACTGTGCGAGCCCTCTGACCCGCGTGAGTGATATCCAGTGGGTCTCAGTGTCCAGGTGTTCTCTCTCGTGCCGAACAAGCCCATCGTCCTTGTAGGTGGAGCGAGTCTTGCCTTCTTGAAGATGCTGCGTTTCACCATGGGACTGGGAAAACCCACAGGCTACGTGGCATGGCGAAGACGCTTCGCTTCCAAGCATCATCTTGAACTCGCACTACGACGTTGTTCCAGTCATTCGCGAGTACTGGCATTCGGATCCGTTTGATGTTCGTCGAGTCATCCTTGCCACACGTCGAGTTCCAAACACGTCACTCGTTTATTGAATGAATGCTTGCAGGCCAAGGTCTTGGAAGACGGAAGCATCTACGGTCGTGGTGCTCAAGACATGAAGTGTGTCTGCATCCAATATGTGGAGGCGATCGCGCAGCTCAAGGAGCAGGGATTCGTGCCCAAGCGCAACATTCACCTCCTCTACGTGCCCGATGAAGAGATTGGAGGCGCCGAGGGTATGGAGGAATTCCTCAAGTCCGAGCAGTACAAGTCGATTTGTCCCGTCGCCTTTGCTTTCGACGAAGGCCTGGCGAACCCAAGCGACGCGTTCACTGTCTTCTACGGTGAGCGCGTGCCGTGGTGGTTTTACGTGAAGGCGGAAGGACCGACTGGCCACGGAAGTCGCTTCATCAAGGACACGGCTGCATCAAAGCTGATCGACATCTGCAACAAGGCACTGGCCTTCCGCGATGAGCAAGAACGAATGCTCAATGCGGACCCAGGGTGCAAGCATGGAGACATGAAAAAGAAGAAGCTGGGCGACGTGACGACGATCAACCTCACGGTCCTGAAGGCCGGAGTCACACTCGACGGTGGCAAGACGTACGCTATGAACGTCATTCCCACCGAAGCTGTCGCCGGCTTTGATGTGCGAATCTCCCCGCACGAGGATTTGACCGAGTTTAAGGTACCGCTCGACCATAACATCTTGTGTTGTCTTGTGTTGTGCCCAACTATAACGGAGACTGTGGCTGTCACTCGATAGAAAAAGCTCGACGCGTGGTGCACGGCGGAAGGTGTCTCGTGGGAATTCTCTCCTCAGACGAACCCACTTTTCGAGCACCATGTAACCAAGGTTGACGAGTCCAACGAGTGGTGGGTCCTCTTCAAGGGCGCCTGTGATGTACGTTCCCGATAAATCCTTCGCGAACCCCATGGAACCTCCGCGATGCTGACCTGAGCCCCACGTGGCATGGCAGAAAATGGGTATGCGCGTGGAGACTGAGGTGTTCCCAGCTGCCACCGACAGTCGCTTCATCCGCAAGCTCGGCATTCCGGCTCTTGGTTTCTCGCCCATGAGCGAGACCGAGATCCTCCTGCACGAGCACAACGAGCGGCTCCACAAGAACACGTTCCTGCGCGGCATCGAGGTTTACACCAAGATCTTCAGCGACATGTTTTCCCACGCGTAGCGTTTCTCTTTCGCTCATTGTTGCGACCAGACCGAGTCAAATCCAGGAAGCGTACACGTATTCGTAGGCTCATGAGTGCGTTAGAACGTCATGGAACTTCAATGTGGTGTCGCCGTTCGTGTGTTCCGTCTTTCGTTACCTGTGCCGTGTGGTACTACCACACTGACACTGGCGTCATGGGTTGTCAACGAAGATGGCGTGTAACGAGAGCCCTCATCTCCTTCCGTGTGGCGACCATCGCCCATGGAGGCTCGCTTGGCAAATAAACGACCGAAGCTCTTCACCTTCCGTGCACGACGCCACGATTCCATGTGGCTTCGCGCCCGATCGAGCGACCAATCACGACTCCCGAATTCGTCCGTCGGGACACTCTCCGCGGGAACGTTCGGCTCGCCTTCCGCCGAGCTGTTCTTGATGCGCGATGCGACTGCCGTCCCAAGCACCATCTCCTCTGACTGACCACTCGCCACGGGACCCAGACTTGGCGGGCGCGTGAAAGGCGAGACGTGTCGCGTGCGAGCAAGCGCGTCTCTTCGCTTGGGCGTGAGGGTACTCCCGCGCGCGTGTGTGCACAGCGACGACAGCGTCGCATTTCTTCATCTTCGGCAAAGGATCCAACAGAGACTGAGAGAGCGAGAGTGCGAGGTCGTGAGCGATCGCGTATCTCTCTTTTAGCAGGCAGCACAACAGCAACAACAACAACAGTTGCTTCGCGTGTACTTCGCGTGCATCCATCGACCCGTTTTCCACGGCGACGACCTGCCGTTTTGACCGCCTCAGTTTGCGTTGTGGGCGCCACACGCGAGCTGCTCGAGTCAACAACTGCGCGTCTGTCCCTGAGCACCCAGCGATCGTCGAGCTGCATGGATGACGACAACGACATCGCAGGTTCGACAGCCATCGCGCCATGGCCGTCGCGCTCGCTGGACGACTGCTGCGACCGCCGCCGCCGCTGCGCTTGTCTTCATCTCGTCTGTCCGAGCTGAAAGCACCGTCGCTTTTGGTGCCACCACCCCCAGCAACACCATCAACCACAGCCCCCACCGTGCTCGCCACCTCACGATCTTTGGTGTAGACGATCGCCGGATCGTCAGCGATGCATCTCTTTATCCCTACAGCGCCGTCGGCCTCTTGCGCTGGAGCCCCGACAAGCTGTGCACGGCTTCGATCATCGGCAGTCGCTTCATCGTGACCGCCGCCGAGTGCGTGCTCACAGCCACAGGCGAACGCCGCCCGTCGTCCCGCGCGCAGCCAGAGTTTGTCGTCTCGATCGCTGCTGAGACCAGAAGCGCTAGCGGTACTGAGAAGACTGTGAACGCCAACATCACGAGGCCGACGACCGCGAACGTCGTGAAGGTGCACAAGCAGTCCGACTTCTGGAAGAAGTGGACGCGAGACACGTACGCGATCCTCGAGCTTGATACGCCGCTCGGCGACACGCACGGCAAGCTGCTGCTGCCGCGACTGGCGGACCTCGACCAGACCACGGGCGACACACCCGTGCAGATCGTCGGCTTTGACGACGATGCCGCGAAGCAAGCCAGTGCGCCGCTCAAGTTCTCGCGCTGCACGTGCGAGTTTCCCCAGAAGTTCAACGGTCCGCAGTACATGCTGCACCACAACTGCGACACGACGCCTATCGGCTCGCCAGGCTCGCCACTGCTCGTGCGGTACACGAGCATGGAGACGTACATCATTGGGATCCACAGCAACGCGATCGGCAGATCTCCGACGGACACACCCGAGGTCGCATCCGTTCAACTCGCCTATAGCGATGCTGTCGCGAATCGTGGCGTGCTTGGACCGTTCATCCAGATGCACCTCGATGCGCTCGAAAAGCAGAGCACTGATGGGAGCCCAAGCGACCCCGTCCCACCTGCGGCACCGTCATCAACGTCATCCTCGTCGTCGTCCTCGTCGCGCGCAGGTCCGTCAAACGCCAGCGATGCACCACGCAAGACCACTACCCCTCCGGTAACGCAACCTCCGGCTACGCGTCGACCACGCGAGGAGTTGGTGTCAGATGCCGGCAGCAAAGCTGGTGCTGGCTCGGCAGCGTCGACGGAGCGCACGGGCTTTGACCGCATCTCGCCACCGCTGGCATACGCATGCATCGCGCTGGTCGCATGTGCGTGGGCTGCGATTTTATTTATTGTCGTGCGGCGCGTGCGGCGAGCGAGACGTCCCGAGGTCGTGCACGACGACGATCGAGACGACATCTAATGAGTCAGCGACCTTGAACTGTAGTTCGTGCTCTGACATGACGCCGTGCATTAATAAATACTCTCCGCATCATCAATCAACTGATCCTCATCACAGCACGTCGGGTGTGAGGACCGGCAGATAGCACGTAAAGGACCCAAAGCCGTCCATGAGAATGGAGTGCAACACGAATGCCCGATGCTCCGTGATACAGCAGAGCACCGTGTCGGTCGTATTGCCGTCCGCGAGAATGGCCTTGCTCAGCACCTTGGCGTCCACCGTGACTGCAAACGCGCCGGTGGCGTCGGAGTCTACGGTGGTCTGCGCACTGTCGTCTGCCATATCGTCGATGAGATCATCTCGATAGCGCAGGTGCGCAAACAGCGTCTGCATCGTCAGCGGGTGCGTCTCGATCCGCAGCGCCAATGTGCCTTTCTTGCTGGCTTCGATCGTGATGGAGCGATGCATCGCGCGAAGCCGGTCGACGATCACGCGGACGTTCTTGAGTGGCGGCATCTCGAGCGCCATCTGCGGTGGGGGCACGTTCGGCTCACGGTAGTGCTCCACGGTGGTCATCGCCAGCACTTGGATTGGAATGCTTTGCACAATGTCAATGTCCACAGCCTGGTACGACAGCAAGAAGAGAGAGTGAGAAATGGAGGGAATATGAGGCCAGTTGTGATATGAGAAGCTGATGACGCACCCGCGTTCGCAGACACAAGAACGAGTTGCCGTCTCGCTTGAGCAGCCGCAGCATCACCGCGCTGGCGTCGCGACCAGAGAGCAGCGCCTGATGCAAGTGCCGGATGTCGCACATGAAGCCGATGTGGTTGTCCGCGCGGCTCTGGACGGTCACCTCGTGGAAGAGCCGCGCGTTCAGCAGCGTCGCAAAGCTCTGCAGCTCGTCGCCCGTGGACTTCAGCGCGACCGCGAACGTGTCGGGCGTGATCGTCAGCACGCAGTTGGTCTTGGCGCTGCTCTGTGTGCTAAGCCGAGTGAACGACTGCGAGACATCGAGCAGAACGTCCAGCGCGTCCTTGGCGAGCGTGCCGCGGAAGCGCATGAGGAGCTGAGGCTTCGTTGTCTAATGAACGGCAGGATGGCAGCAATGATGAAGGTGAAGGTGTTCATCGCCCTTATGTTGATTGTGAGCAACATAAAGGCGAAGCAACATAGGATGGGGCTGCAGCCCCACATGAGGATCGATCCCCATGAGGGTAGCTCGAGGAAAAACTGGATCGGATTACTAAAGAAGAGGTGCTTCATGACTGTGTCAAGGGCACGCTCGCTTGGGAAAGAAAAGTGTGCATTCGCAGTTGGTCACAAGCCGTTACGCGAGGCTCAATTGCATGGTGCCACGGGACTCGAGAGCGGAATCGCTCCCGAAAGAACAAGAAACATGAAGTGTTCTGGATGCCTTTGTAAGCCACGAGTTGAATCTTCACTCGAGCCCCCTGCACAATCCAGTTCACGCGACCTTGGATCGTCCCTCTCAAGAGCGAGAAAGAGATACCGCGTCACGTGAAGGTGACTGACCACCGTCAATGTCTGTTCTCCCTTACAATGTGAAGGCAGTGCCTCAGCTCTTCCCATCAAGATTCTGGAGAACAATAGAATGTCCACAAACGACGGCTTCGCCATCACCGTCGGTGACAACACGCACGAGCCCACAAAACACACACAGCGAGTCACCATTGCCACTGCACTGCCACAAACATCTCTCCGCAACGCGCGCACCGCCGACCGTCAGCTTTACGCCTTGGTGTCGTCATCTCCAGTTTGTTTCTGCAACTGAGAGTGGCGAAGTGTGGTTGGTGACTGGTGTGGTTGGCACTCCCAGTTTTGGCCAATCATCGTTGCCCATTGGTGTTGGAGTCGTTGACATGTGAACCAACAAATCGACACCAATACCAACAGCCAATATGACCTTCTTCGTCACGGCGGCGACGGTCAAGCAGCAGAAGCAACATGCGGGCGTCAAGCGACAAGCAGATGCGCCTAGCACTGGCATCGAAAGCCTCCGAGGACAGCTCGAGGAGCTCGCACTGACGAAGAAGAACCAGTTCATTCCGCTTGCGGTACGTCTCGCCAGCTCCATGGGTTGGTGCCACCACATGATCACACAGTTCCATCTTGATTGACACACGATGGCGTGAACGAATGCTTGACTTCCAGGATGTGCGAGAGATCATTATGGACCACGTGCTGGAGTCGATGGATACGGATCTCAAGCACACTGTGCTGTTGGTCTGCGAGGACGTCCCCGACTTCCGAGAAGAAGACGCCGCAGCCAAGACGACCGAGTTGATTCCATTTCTTCGCGATGTCCCCGACGGCATCAAGCTCCACAGCAAGTTTGGCGAGGGCGACGGTATTCCTCGCTGTGACTCGCTTTTCCTCAAGATCCCCGTGTCGAAACGCGAGATGGAGAACGGCAAGAAGGCCGCGAAGAAAGCCATCAAGAAGAAGATCAAGAAGTTCAAGAAGGACCATGGAGGTGCGTCATACACAGCTTGCTCAAGATATTGGATCTGGTAGATTGATAATGCATCATTACAGAGAGCTCCAAGATCACCGCAGACTTCTACGTGCTCAGCGATGACGACGTCAAGCGATATCTGTCTTCGCTCCCACTGGATGATCCTGAAGGACAGGGCTTTGTCACCACCAAGCCACTTCCTGCTGGTGAGTCGCGGCAACCAGAGAAGTTGCTGCTCGCCCTCGACTGTGAGATGTGCAAGACGACGAAAGGTGTCGAGCTCACGCGTGTCACGCTCATCGACTCAACCGAGACGGTTTTGCTCGACGAGTACGTTCGTCCGACGAACCCGATCGTTGACTATTGCACCGAGTACTCCGGTATCACGTACGAGATCATGGAGAGCTGTACGACGACGCTCGCCGATATTCAAAAGCAGTTCTTGGAGCTGGTACCGGCAGAAGCGATTCTTGTGGGGCACTCGATCGAGAACGATTTGCTTGCACTCAAAGTGGTGCACACTCGCGTCATCGACACGACAGTGCTGTATCCGCACCCGCGTGGCCCGCCATTCCGCTCTGCGCTGCGCTTCCTCACAAGCACGTATCTCAACAGAGCGATCCAGACCGGAACCGACGGCCACTGTAGTGTCGAAGACGCGGTCGCGACGCTGCAGCTTCTACAACTCAAGGTGAAGCACGGCCCAACGTTCCCGAGCATCGAACAGGAGTACTCGCAGAAGAAGGTCATCAACGAGCTGTGCCTCGCGAAGAAATCGGTCTTGCTCGTCGACTCGCTTCGCTCATGCCGCTCGCTCGCAGCAGGCACGGCTCACACGCTGCCATGTGACTCCAACGACAAGGTCGTGGCATCTGTCGTGCATCAGCTCACGACGGGGTTTCCGCCTCACTTCACATGGTCGCGCGTGCGCGGCGCATCACGAGCAGAGATCGCCGCGTTCATCACGCAGATTCACGCGAGTCTGCCCGCGAAGTCGCTCTTCCTGGTCGTCGCCAACGGCGACACGACCGAGCTGCGCGAGTTGCACAAGGTGCGCACGACACGCAGCGACCCTCGGAGCTCGCTGATGTGGGATAAAGCGAGCCAACTAAAGCTGGACGTGCTCGCCAGCCGCACGCAAGAGGGGATCGCGCACGTGTTCATTCAATAGACGGACTGCTCGCTCGTTCCCCGTTTCTTCCGCTGTTGCGTTGCCGTTGGGGGATCCGCGTCACTCGCTCGCTCTCCATCTCCCGCCGACTGATTGGTTGATTCCATGCGACGCTTCCGCGTCGGGTTGGCCAAATGCGGCCACATACGAAATCCAAGTCAACCGACGATCTTGGTGTGTGCGCCCTTCTTTCCATCCTTTGTCGTGGCCGCTGCGGGGCGCGCGTGTTCTTCGAATCGAGTCCACTGTCATTCATTCTGTTTGCCTCAGGCAGCAGCAGCAGCAGCAGCAGGAGCGAGCGCGTCGTGTCCGAGGGGCGAATTGGCGGATTCGCCAGCTCAGGGCGGAACGACGGGATTGCTCATCGCGCCACCAAGCCACACGCAAGCAATCGAGTGATTGACTGACGGAGCGACGACCAGAAGTGAGCGTGCGTGCACCACGGCGTCCCACACGCGCGGTAGACACCCTCGGATCGTGTTTGCTGGTCACGGAAGATACGCCCACGCACAAGCGCGCACGATCTCAGTATGGATCCCAGCAAAGATGAAGAGAAGAAGAAGGACGCCGCCAAGGGCGACGGCGCCACAGGCGACAACCAGGACGACGGAGAGAACAAGGAAGATCTAATGAAGAAAGGAGCCGTCGGTCGACGATTCGCAGTCCCCGATATCTCGAAGGAGGTTGCAGAACTCACCGAGGCCAAGCAATAGCGGCTACCCGCGAATCTGATGGCAGTTGGCGTCCTCATCCTCGCAGCGTTTGGTCCTGCCCGCCATCCAGCTCAGCGCGCTCAAGACCGCAGGCGGCTTGTGAGATCACGCAACGTGGTTCTTCCCAGGGGCACCTATTCGCTTGGGTTTGACGACGCTATCATCATTTGAACGCGAGCGAGACGGTGTGCGCCACCAGCCCCAGGACAGCGCGGTTGCTTTTTTGGAATGGGCGCGGAAGGATCACGGCGCGACGAAGCTGTTTGGTGTTGTCGAGTGGATGGAGCATGGCCGTCGTCGCGTGCCGCGTCTCGTGTTGGTGTATGTGTGTGAGCGTGCGTGAGCGCCCGCGTTCGGCGTCAAGCATGGTGTAGGTGGGGGGGCGGCGGGGCCGAGGGGCAGGCAGGTGGAAGGTTGAAGTTCCATTGAGGAGCGCATCGCGATTGCCCAAGGATTCACGGTCAGAGGTACCACATGTAGAATTATTTTGTCTGATACGCTAGTTTAGTCTCTAGAATCCATAACAACATCTTGAATCTTCATTCAATACATTCGATGTCCCAACACGGTCTTCCAAGCACCCTGATCATTCAAACCCCTGTTTAAACCGATCACGGCGCTTGTCTGTCTCAGCTATTCACGCGGACGCAAGTTGATGTTGGCGATTGTGCAACACCAGCTGGGGCTCCGGCGCTCTCGCACTCGCAGTCGGGAGATCCGTCCGTCCGTCCGTCCGACTGGTGTTGGATCTCTTCGTTGGTTTTCGGCGGCGACCCAACACCCTCACACACCAACAATCGTCGCCGGGAGCACAGGAGATGTGGAGACTGCCAGTGACGACGACGACGACCGCCAAGGCGCTCGGCCGCCGCGCCCTCACGGCGCGCGCCATGTCCTCGCTGCCGTCGTGGGCCACGATCGACCCCAAGGGCATCAGCGGCGCCAACCCTGGCGTCGGTTTCAACCTCGGTACGATCGCTGCCGCTGCGGTGGCGCGTTTTTGTTGGGTGCATCGCTGACGTGACGTGGTGCGTTGTGTTGGTCGTCTACAGTGCGAGGCGAATGGGTCAAGTCCAGCAAGACGGAGACAATCCTCGACCCAATGAACGGCGAGGAGTTCCTGCAGATGCCGCTCACGCAGAAGTCGGAGCTCACGCCGTTCATCGAGAGCATGGCCGAGTGCCCCAAGCACGGCCTGCACAACCCGTTCAAGAACGTCGAGCGCTACGTCATGTACGGCGACGTCTCGAACCGCGCTGGCACGATGCTGCGTGACCCCGCGGTCGCCGACTACTTTGCGCGCCTCATCCAGCGTGTGTCGCCCAAGAGCTACGCGCAGGCCGCGACCGAAGTGCGTGTCACGCAGAAGTTCCTCGAGAACTTCTCGGGCGATCAGGTCCGATTCCTCGCTCGCTCGTTCGCGGTGCCTGGCGACCACCAGGGCCAGATGAGCAACGGTTACCGCTGGCCGTACGGTCCCGTGGCGCTCATCACGCCGTTCAACTTCCCGTTCGAGATCCCTGTGCTGCAGCTCTTTGGTGCGCTCTTCATGGGCAACAAGGTGCTCATGAAGGTCGACTCCAAGGTCAGCATCGTCATGCAGGAGGCCATGCGCATGTTCCACGCGTGCGGCATGCCCACCACTGATGTCGACTTCATCCACTGCGATGGTCCGGTCATGAACGAGCTGCTGCTCAAGGTCGAGCCGCGCAACACGCTCTTCACGGGGTACGCGCTACCTGTTGTCTCCTTCTTTAGTGTCGGGGATAGTGCCACTAACGCCAATGCCTTTTCCTCAGCTCGTCGGTTGTCGCTGAGAAGCTCGCGAAGGACCTGAAGGGCCGTATCAAGCTGGAGGATGCTGGTTTCGACTGGAAGGTGAGGGACCTCCATGCGCTGCAGCATCACGATGGAATCTAATCGTCAAACGTGGCTGTCCAACAGGTTCTCGGCCCTGATGTCGCCAACTTTGACTACGTCGCGTGGACGTGCGACCAGGATGCGTACGCGTGCTCTGGCCAGAAGTGCTCCGCGCAGTCGATTCTCTTCATGCACAAGAACTGGGTGGACGCCGGTCTCGAGGCTAAGCTCAAGGCGCTCGCGTCGCGCCGCAAGCTCGATGACCTGACGGTCGGTCCCGTGCTCACGGTGACCACCGAGCGCATGCTCAACCACGCCAAGGCGCTGCTGGAGATTCCTGGTGCGCGTGTCGCGTTCGGCGCCAAGGAGCTGCGTACGTTTGATGTCTCGTAACGGCCACCACTAGACAGACAATCGTCTCTGACGCTGTTTCCACCTTGCTGTGCTCTGCAGAGAACCACCAGATCCCGAAGAAGTACGGAGCCATTGAGCCGACGGCTATCTTCGTGCCGCTGCGAGAGCTTGTGAAGCCGGAGAACTTCAAGCTCGCAACGACGGAGATCTTTGGCCCGTTCCAGGTGCTCACCGAGTACAACGACGATGAGCTTCCGCATGTGCTCGATGCGCTGGAGCGCATGGAGGCGCACCTCACGGCCGCCGTTGTCTCCAACGACGTGCATTTCCAGCAGCACGTGCTCGCCAACTCGGTCAACGGCACGACGTACGCTGGTATCCGCGCGCGCACGACGGGCGCTCCGCAGAACCACTGGTTCGGCCCCGCTGGTGACCCGTGCGCTGGTGGTATCGGAACTCCGGAGGCGATCAAGCTCGTGTGGTCGTGCCACCGTGAGGTCATTCAGGATGTCGGCCCTGTCGCCGCCAACTGGACGATCCCGGAAGCCACGTAAAGAGAGACGATTCGCTAGTCGCGTTGCAAAGTCGTGATGTTAAACAGGGCTTTGCACGTCCCGTGCGTGTGATATGAATCCACAATCTGTCAAAGACTCCACCCACCTCCTTTGTCTCGCTCCCATTTCCGTGGTGTGATCCATTTATCTGTCCTCCATGAATGAGCGCAGGTATTCGCCGAAAACAGAGAGACACCAATTCTTCTCTATGCAAAAATGGGGATTGATGGTGGTTACGCCCAACACAACTACATCTCTACAACTCCTCCAGTTCCCACGCCGGCGCCTGGTTCGCCTGCGCTTCGTCCAGGATCTGCGCACCGCTATCTTCCTCTTCCTTGACGGTGAGGTCATCCAACAGCTCGTGGAGCGGAATCGCCGGCGCTTCGTCGTCGCCGTCGTCGCACATTGCGTCACCGTCCTCCTGCGCCGCCGCCATCTTGGACTCGTCCTTGTACACGTTGATCTGTCGACGCATCTCACGGTCTTCCTCGAGATCGTCAAGGAACTGCTCATAGTCGGCTTCTTCCTTATTGAGATCTGCCGGGCGCATGGCGCTTTGCTCGACGCCCTCCATTTTCTTGAGCTTCCAGTTGCGCACGCGCTTCTGCACGCGGCGTGGGAACTGCTTCTTCACGAGCACGACGTCCGGCAGCGCGATGCCAGCTTCCTCCAGCGGCTTGAGATCGGCGTCGTTGAACACCGACGTAGTGAGATCGTAGCCAAGCGCCGTGTCGCCGACGTGCAGCAGCATCGCGAGGTGCGACACCGTCATGAAGCGCGTGTCGTTCACGCCGAAGTCGCTGTTACGAGCGACCTCCATCTCAGCGAGACGCGTCTTGCGGGACACGCGGATGGGACGACCGCCACCCGAGGGAATCGCCATCGGCGACGAGTCCAGCACGGTGTAGTCGGTCATCGCCTTGAGCGAGCGAATAGCTCGGAAGGGGTACTTCCAGTACTTTTCATTGTCGATCTCGGCGCTGAAGTGAATGCATATCCAAGAATTAGTCATAAACATACACATACACACGAGCAATGGATATCGCAAGAGACCATGACGTACGTTTGCGTCGTGAAGGGATCAATCACGTGGATCGACGACGTGACCGACTGCACGAGGCAGAGGCACGAGATGTTACCAAGCAGGCGAGCGAGCTTGACCGGCAGCACGACGAGGTCGTCCTTGCACACAGGCGCGATCTCGATCGAGTACGTGAACTTGTAGTTGTGCGTGTTGCTGTGGTTGTCTGCCGAGATGAGCTTCTTCGCGGTCTTGAGCTTGAGCGGCACGCTCTCGCGCAGGAAGTCGACAAAGCGCAGGGCGTGGTTGCGCTCCGTGAAGAAGAAATCGACACCATCCGGGTGCGACTCGATGTTGGAGGTCTTCTCGTGCGCGCGGTGCTTGAGGATGAGCTGCTCGAGGAAGAAGAACGTGCGCTTGTGGTCCACACGCTGGCGGACCTGCACGACGGCCTTCCACGACTGGTTCGTGAACGACGCCTGGCAGTCATCGCACTGCTGGTTGCGCACGATGAACGTCACGACGAACGACTGCTGCAGGATCATGCGCGTGAACACCTCCTTCTGCACCGTGAGCTTGACCTTGAGGCGCTTCGAGTGCGGCTCAGTCCAGATCCAGTTGGCGTCCACGAGCTTGACGCGGTTGAGGTTGTTGATCTTCTTGAGACACATCGCGAGCAGCTCACGCGACTCGAGGTCCGCGACGATCCACGGCGGGCGCTGCCACTTGAGACAGCCACGGCACTGGTGGATCAGCACCTCCTTCGGGATGCCCTCTGTGATGTCCACGCGACCCTTGAGACACGAGACGCACATGTTGGCGGGGTTCGCCTTGATCGGCGCCGCGCACATGCAGCACAAACTGGTGACGACAGCATCATTCCGTCAGTCCCGTGACATCGGCGTATGGCTGGCGACACAGGGAGACACGTACATGGTGGGAAGCTGAGCCTCCATCATGGTCGCCATCTTTCCTCACAGGCAGATAGAGATAGCGAGCTAGCGACGAAGAGAGAGAGCGAGAGAGACCGCTGCTTCTCGTCACTTGCGCTGCTTGCGTCTGGCAACGTGAGAGATGGATGGGTGCAACGGATGCACCAATCGCTCTCCACCAATCAAAACCCGAGACCCGCTGGCGGTGGGATCGATACGAACGCTATTGAACTGTGTTATTGATACGTAACGCGTTTGAAAAGACATATCGCGTTCTCGCTGGTGGCGGAGCTGCTCCAAGCGCGCAGTCAGTCAGACACTTGGAAGGTCACCGCCAACGAAGAGCTCAAGATGGACGGCGGAGCGACCCCTGCACCGAACGCCTCGGGCGCGCGCGAAGCCGTGACGATGGTCAAGGACCCCGAGATCAAGTACATCTGCGGCGACTGCGGCATCGTCAACTATTTATCGGCGCGCGACCCGATCCGCTGCCGCGCGTGTGGCTACCGTATCATGTACAAGGCGCGCACCAAGCGTCTCATCCAGTTCGAAGCGCGGTAAACAAAGGGGGACAGACACACAGAGACACACAAACAGACAGACAGATACACAGACAGAGTCAAACAGAGCAAGTCGAGGGAACGGACGCATCAAGCGCAGTAGTTGTAATGGGAAACATGAGAATGCTCCGCTCTCTCTGTCTCTCTCACTTTATTCATCTCCCTTGCTGCTTTGCGCTCTCGTCTCTCACCGTTGTCGATAACCAAAGCCAAAACCAGAAGCAGAGACGCATTCGCGGGAGCGATCTATTCCGTCCGTTCTTCCCTTTCTTTCATTCTTTCCTTTTCGTTTCTTCCTGATACCCAATTGTGCCCTGTTCGTCTAAGCGAGAAGCTGCTGCAGCCGCGTGGACTCGTTCCACACACGCACAGCGCGATGCAGCACACGGTTCGCGTCCTCGTAGCGGCCATTGTCCTTGAAAAACTGGATGTACTCGAGCCAAACGTCCTCCGTCACGCGGCCGTAGAGGTCGATGAGTCGCTCAAACAGCGAGCGCACCGCGTCAACGTGAAGCTCGGACGGCACAGCGGCCGTCTCAATCTCCACACAGCGCGAGAGGAACGCGTGCGTCGCGTCGTCTGGGAGCAGTTGCCCGTTCTCGAGGAAGCGCTTGTAGATCGCGCGCACACCGGCGATCGGCAACGTCGTCGCTGCCCATGTCAGATACTGTTCTCGAAGCGCGTGCCAATGCGCAGATCCTCGCGTCTGCGCTTTCATCGCCGCCTACCGAATCCAATCAAGGTCGTTAGTCATGAATCCCTTAAACGCAGCAACCGACTGTGGCTCTGTATCTCACCTGGAATGCGTCTTCGATGGCGCTGGCGCGTGCGTGCAAGTCGCCCATGAGCAGCTGCAGCAGACGCTGCGACAGCGTGAAGCGCCCGTCCGCATCGTCGCTCGCGACGTGCTTGAGACCGTCGCGCACGATGGCGAGCGCCTCGGTGAGCGGCTGTCGCTTAGGTGCAGCATGGTGCTTGTCAGACGTTCGACGGCGCTTGGCAGCAGGTCCACGCTTGCTGCTGTCGCTGCCCGTGTGGTCCTCTGCGTCCACGAGATGCGCGTCCGCGTGCAGCACCAACTGCGAGTGCAGCACGTAAAGCGACGCGGACGCGCGCATCGCCTGCGACTGGTGCTGCAGCTCTTGCAGCACCGCGATCGCGTGTGCCGTGCCGTCTGTGCGCTGCACAAAGTCCACGTACTGCACGCAGATATCGACCGACGCGTCCGCGTACGTCTGGAGCGCCTTGCGCGTCGCGTCCAGCACGAATGCGGAGCGGTCGGACGCCGCTGCGCGCTCCACGAGCCACTCGCAGAACTTCTCCTTCATCGTGACAGTCTGCAGCTGCTTCACACTCGCGTCAAACAGCGCGACAATCTGGCGCTCGGCGGCCTCGACATCGTCCTCGACGACAAACGGACGCAGCGCCTGCACCGCGTGCACGAGCTCGCTGTCACCAAAGTCGGCGACGCACGACTCGAGAATCGACTGCGACAGATTCGCAGCAAAGCGGCGTCCAAAGAGATCGCTGATCGCGATGAACTCGAGGCGGAACGCGACGTCGTCCGGGATCGCGGCGATCGCGTTCTGGAAGATGATACGCGGGATCGCGCCATCGAGAATCATCGCGCGTGTGCGCTTCTTCTCGTTAATCGCTGCCACGGCGTCGTCGTCGCTCTCTCCGTTGCGCTCTTCCGGCAGCTCCTCAAGGAGAACGGTCGACGCGTCGGGCTGCTCGTCCTGATCGCGATCGTTCTCGGGCGCGCTGTCGAGCTGCAGCACCTCGCGACGCACGCTGAGCTTCTGGATATACAGCAGCTCGAGTCGAAAGTACTCGAGCCAGAGCTTGCGCTCGTGGCGATTGATGCGCAGCGCGCGCTGCATGAGCACACGCGCCGCGTCGACACTCAGGTTGAACGAGAACTCGAACGACGCGGCCTCGATCCACAGCGCAGCGCTGCGCGGGTGTGACTGCAGCGCGCGCGTGAAGACGTGCGAGAGCACGCGACCGCTGCCCTCAGTCTTGCAGAACTCGACGTACTGCAGCCAGAGGTCGACGTCGCCACGGTGCTTGTAGAGCAGTCGGTCGAACACGGCGTGCACGCGCTTGATGCCAGCCGTGTCACTGATCGTGATCTTCTTGAGCCCCATGCGCGCCTTGCGCTTCTTGCGCAGCGCCTCCAGGTTCAGCTCGTACTCGATGTAGCGCAGACCGTCGATCTTGCGCAGCGGCACGCGACGCATCATGTACTCGAAGTCGCGGCGCTTCTCCACGATTTGATGGATCTCGTCCTACAGTTACGTACATACAGTCGATGAGTTGCTGCTTTGCCACTCGCGCCGAGCATATCGCCATCCATAGACACCCGCACGCACCGCCGAGAAGAGCTTCTTCTCCTGGAGGTCCTCCAGCTCGGGGATCATCTTCTCCATCACGACCTGCACCGTGTCCGCCATCTTGCCTGGTCACTGCTAGCACGAGCACACGCGGGTCTGGTCTTCGTATCGAATGTACTGGCGCTGGTATCTATCGCTGGATGAGCGCAATGCAGCGACGAAGGTGCCGACGACGCCCGCAAGGATGGATGCTGCTGCTGCTGCTGCTGTTGTCGGTGGCGACGTTTGCCTTTCGTTGGTTGGCAGCTCGAAAGCGAACTTAACGGAGGCGCGTAACTGAACTTAAGAGAAGGGAGGTATCTTAAGTTCGCTCCTGCTCATGCTGATCAGCCGGCCATCATCATCCACTGCAGAGACACACGACAGACATCCGCGACGATGGACGGTGGAGGAAACAGCGGCGGCATGTTCCCGACGGACCGCTTCAGCTCGTTGTTGCCGGAGACCGAGAAGCTCCGCAAGGAGCTCGACGAGGTCGTGAACAACGAGAACGTTGTCGAGCCGCGCACGGCGCCCGAGTTTGGTGGCTCGCGCCCCGTGCTGCACCAGTTTTTCCCCGCGTGGGACGTGCAGGCCTACATGCGCATGGCCAAGCTGCGGCTGCACGTGCACAACTCCAAGTACCCGCTGTACGAGGCGACGGGCGAGCTTCCGCAGCTCAGCGACGGCAACTTTCTCGTGCCAAAGGATGAGATCATCCAGCACCTGCAGACGTTCCACGTCGACCTCGACGACGGCCTCAGTGACTTGCAGAAAAGCGAGAGCTACGCGTATCGCGCCATGGTCCGCGAAAAGCTGCAGCGTGTGCTAGCGTTTTGCCGCTGGGTTGACCCGATCACATACAAGGAGATCACGCGGCCGCATCTCAAGAAGCACATTCCGTTCCCGCTCAGCCACTTCCTGCCGAAGAAGATGCACCTCAAGGCCACCAAGACGCTCCAGGAAAGTGGATTCCAGTCCAAGGAACAAGCGTATGTCGTCGCACGCGACTGCTATACGGCACTGAACGCCAAACTTGCGAGCTCGAGTGGTCTGTACTTCCTTGGCGAGCGCGTGAGCGCGCTCGACGCCGCGGTATTTGGCCACATCGTCGACGCACTCAGCGATCCGCAACTCAGCAAGACCGTGTACCAGTACGCGCCGCTGCTGGTCACTCACGCAGAGCGCATCCGCGACACCTACTTCTCGATGGAGAGCGAAGGCAACCGACCGCGTTCGTTGTCGGTGGAACACCTGCAGGCGAGCTACTACTCGCAGAACCACGACAATGTGTTCGCACAGACTGAGCACAGCTTCATGAAGAAGGTGCCTCCGTCGCTGCAGGTGACGTTCCTGGAGCCGTACCGCAGCCTCAACTGGAGTCGTCGTGAGCTGCTGCGAGACGTCGCCAAGGCGAAGGCAGAGCGTGGCCACGAGGGCGACGACGAGGAGACGACGTGGTACGGACTCCCGAAGGGTCAGGGCTTCGACAAGAGCGCGCGCAACGTGATCGTCGGAGCAGTCGCGGCGATCGTGCTCTATGCACTCGCCAATCTCCCGCTGGCGATTCGTTTCTCTGATGACGAGGAGGACGATGGCGACATGGAGGACGAGGATGGAGAAGGCGGTGTTTACGACTACGTGGGCGACGACGACGATGACTACTACGACGAATAAATTGTCGAGTCTCCACTGCGGGATACTAAGGCGGGTGTCATCGCTGTATCAAACGCATTCTTTCATTCGAAATTTAAGTTACAATTTTGTGGTACTTGAGAGCTCGCATTGAAGCATCGCCAAGGGAGGGGAAACCAGCATCACACAACACTAACGAATACAGTCACCGACGATACAACACACGATTGGTCGCTCCTCTCCCTCTTCCAACTCTCCCTCCCATTCATCCACCCCGCGCTTGATGACCAGGCTTTCCGCGAGCGAGGCCGCGATCGGTTTGAGACTCACCATTCATTCAGTCATGCCACAAGACTGCATCTGTCGATTGGCCGTCGTCAGTCCTGCTCGATGAGTGCAGGGTCCTCTCCATCGACGGCCGTGTCCACTACCGGAAGAGACAAATCGACGGTCGAGTCCATGAGTTCATCGTCCGTCGGATCAAGCGCCGACAAACCGACTTTGTCCATCAGTGCGTCGTTTTCATCGATCATAGGAGTGTCCTGTGAATACAAGCAACACATGAAATCCCTGATTGTGCCATGTCGGCGGCAAAGATCCACCTACATTGTTGAGCGACATCATTGCATCGACTGCGCTTTTCCACCCTTTTTGCAGCATCTCTTGCCGCTTCTGGCGCTCCTTGTTCGCCTTCAGCTCTTTCGTCAGCATCGCTTGTCCTGGCGATGGCGCTGAAGTCAGCGTCATGCCCTTCTCGCGCTCTTGAAGCATCAACCGAAGTCGTTGTTGATGAAATAGCTCATACGCCGAGGCGTGGCCTTCTGTCATGATCAGATGCGAACGTGGGGTTTGTGATGCTCCCCACTCTTCGCGTGGAGTCGTAAGCAGCCGAGAACTGATTGACGGAGCTGCTGGGTGACTGGATAAAGTTGCAGACACGGGAGTGAGGCCTTCACTTCCAAGCACTGACGACGTCACGTTGGCATTGAGACCGATCGCCGCAGTGTTTGCAAACATGCCACTACTCGCTGGGACTGCTTGAGATATTGAAGTGTAGGATGGCGGGGCGATGCTCAGGTTTGAGGGCACATAGCTCGGTGCTCCAGACAGATGGGTCGTAGCTGATGGAGGCTGCAGAGGATGTGGGTTCAGGTTACGCCAGTAAAGCCATCATGACATTATGACATACGTACCAGTCCAGCGGCGAAGGCGACTGTGCCATAGGGATGCATTGAATTTGGCGGCGGAGGTGGCCCGCCAAGTGCAAACTGCGCGTGTGCCGAATTTTGTAGACAGGTAGACGTAGACATCACGTAGTTGGGCGGTATTGAGATGCCATATGCATTCGCTGAAGGTGATGGATTCATTGTGTATCCTCCACGTGGTGCGGGGTACATATTCGGGGGAAGCGAGTACGCTGCGGCGGCCGTGTTGCTTGGATGCATCGTCGGTTGCGGGATACCAACATTGGTATGGTTTCCCGCCATGATCCCTGCTGCCGTCTGGGTGTTGCTCGATGCTGTTCCCATGCCCATCGGAAAACCGGGAGCCATCTTGAAGTTGTGCATGCCCGCCACCATCAGATCGTTGATATTCTGGACGTACGTATTCATGGAAGACGCAACTGCCATCGGCATCGCACCCACGTTACAGCCAGACTCGGGGGACAATGAAACTGGTTGCAGCGGCATTGTGGATGACGACGGTGTCTCGGCGAGACTTGACTTTGCCGTTGCTGAGGAGGGCGATGGCGACATCAAATTCGTGTCAACTGCTGCCTTGAGCACTGGTGATGCGGCTCGCGTTTTCAGTTTCGTCGGTGTAGATCGTGACGCCTTGGACCGAGGAACTGCTGCTTTTTCCTCCTGCTTTATCGTGGCATCCGGAGTCGCTGCGGCAGTCGGTATTGCTGAGGGCGGACTCGCTGCGACCGAGCTCGTTGTTGATGCAGCTGCATCACTGCAGGATCCAGATCGTTCTGTCTTGGTGTTACTCGCTTTAGGAGTTGAACTTTTCTCATCCCGACCGGCGGCTTTCCGCCCTCGCATCAGCGACTTCCAGCGAATCTTTACGGCGTCTTCGGTTCGCCCCTACGCCAAGAGCTGATAAATAAACTCCGACACGCACGACAAACGAGCTCATTCCCACACACACCTTAAGCTGTTGTGCAATGATTGACCAACGGTTACCGAGTTTCGCTTGCATCTCCAAAATGATGCGATCTTCCTCTTCAGTGTACGCCCTAAGGATGAAGAGCATTCCTCCGGGGTCAGAGTATCACGTCAAGCAAAGCAACATCTGTGCAGTGCCGTACTCACCCTTTGTTGATGTTGGGATCCAAATGATTACACCATCGCTCACGGCATTGCTTTGATCTGGAACACGACAGAGCTAAGGTTTGGGCAATGTGCATCGATTGTCTTTTCGCACGTACGTTCGACCTGGAATTAATGAAGCGACTTGCCCCCAGTTTCGCTTGCCTTCAGCCACAAGCTCTCGCAGTTTAGCGTCTTCTTCGGGATCCCAGTGTCCCTGTGTACATGAGTACAACGGAGTGAGCGTCTATGCGCTGGACAGAATCATCTCTGTCACACAAACCTTGATGAGGCCGGGCTTGAGAACTTTAGTCCACCGCTGCAAACATTGTGTGTGGTTTCGTCCAGGAACCTGCTCAGCAATTGCCTTCCAGTTGCGCTCTCCGCTTCGCTCGACAGCGAGTCGAAGCGACTCGTCCTGCGTCGAGTGTGTTGCGTCAGCACCGCAACAACTCGTCTTCACTAATAACTCAACAATCAGCGTACCTCCTGTTTCGACCACCGTCGCGGATTGGACTTTTCCTTGGCGGGTGGCGCAGTCTTAAGCGCGTTCGAGATGAGATGTTGTCGGGGAATCCCCGCGATGGCGTGGCCCGATCGGTCCTTGACCGGCAACTTCACCGACGACGGGTCGCCCATCGACGCGTCCGAGAAGTCATCATCACCGTCGCCGCCGCTACCGCTCGAACTTCCTTGACGCGCGCGCTGCGCTGCTGGCGGCTGTAGTGCTGCCTTCATGCTGTCGGTGCGCTCGCGCTTCGACTTGCGCGCGTTGCTGCCCGCGGGCGACATCGCTGCAGCCTTGTGTTCTCGCGCATGGTCCTCGTCTTCGTCGTCGTCTTCTTCCTCTTCGTCGTCATCCTGAAGCTCATCGTAATCATCTACGTCGTCTCCTTCCATGAAATCCAGCGATCCGAGCTGCGGTGGCGACGAGATACTCGCTTGGTCCAGCGTGCGCGCCAGCGCCGAGAGGTTCGCGCCGCCGCCTCCGGGGCCCATGGCCATCGGCGGCGCTGTGGTCGCGACGTGGAGTGTCGACATGGCGTTCGGTTCTCGCTGGTGTCACGTTTGACGCGCGCGCGCTTCCGTGTGCCGCGACACGACACGATCAAGGTCGGTGTCGTCGGTCGGTCGTCGTCAATGAAGGGGTTGGTCGTTCGATGCCTCGTGGGGGCGATCCAACTCACCTCCTCCGCATGCAACGCGCGACTGGTGCGGCGGTGTCGTCGTGCACGGAGGGCGTTCGCGTCGGTGTATCGATTGAAGCGCGAACGAGGCCAGTCGCGCTCTGTGTGTGTGTGTGCGTGTGTGTGTGTGGGTGTGTGGGTTTTCTTTCTCCGCCTTCTTTCTTTTTTCAACCACGACCGACAACAACAACAGCGGCAACAACAGACAGCGACGGACAACAGACAGCAGCAACAGCAGCAGCAGCAGTGGCGGCAGCGGCAGCCAATGTGATCGCGACGCCCCAACACTTTTGTGACACACGAGATGGCCAAATTGATATTGTGTGAATTGGGGTGCATTTGTTGGAAGCTCCTTCCTTTGTTCGGGCAGGGGGGGGGGCGGATTGTTGTTCATCGGTCGCCCTGTGGGTTTTTTGGAGGGACTGCCCGTCCATAACGACATGGGTGCCAGTGGATATGTTGTCTGTACGTTGCGCACATGTTGAGTGAACGAGGTTTTTTTCCCCACAAGGGAGCAAGCAGATGGTACCCATTTGAGGGAAGCGTGCGACAACGGGCCAAAACAAGGTGGAGACGGCGACTGCACGCACCAAGTCATCCACTGCGATCTCAGGAACAGCTGGGACTGGGCCTCCCCCGTTTGGGAGTCCCAAACGTACGACAAAGACGTGAAACAGACAAGGAATGGTACACCGTGCCGATATATCGGTACACGCGGACCACACGCGAAACACTGCAAGAGGAGCACCATCGTTGACCAAGTTCGTCACCTTTGAAGCGCATCAGGTCTACTGGTCGGCCACCACGTCGCTCCCGTTATAGTCGACTCAAAGAAGAAACATCCAGACGTTTGCGGGGTAATGCCTGATTCAAGATCCTGTTCGACCGATCAAGCGTCTGTCGTCTTCACAGAGTTCCTGATGCGATCTTCTGTCACCGACCTTGAGGACAGTTAAAAAGCAATCATCCTGACTTTTGACACGTCTTTTCCATCGCGACACGTATCTGTTGATGATCTGACTGCATTTGAACTCAAGCTTCCTTCGCGCGTGCGTCGGATCGGTGTCGGTCACAGCGCTTCACACGCAGCACGCCTGGATCACGATGTACCGATACAAGACGCAAGGTACAAGACAGAATTTGCTTGTCACAGCGCACCTCACTGTCATTTCGGGATGGGTACACACTTGAAGTATGGTAAAACTCTAGCGTATCGCAATCAACATGTCAAATGCAGTGTTATAACACATCTAACTGCCAATTCACACTGTGGGAAAACACGCTCACATGCGTCACATGACGTCCAGCTCCAGCGACCTCTTGGCGATGTCGGACAATGCGACAGCCACTTACGAGGCCAAATGCGCGGCTCTGCGTCCGCTGATGGAAGCCACCAAAGCGGTAAGAAATGATCCTCTCGGTCGTCATGCTGGCGGACTCTCACGACCACAGGATTGTCTCGAGCTACGCACACGATACGCGCTTGTTCAGCGCCGCCTGACATCGATACGCCGAGAAAACGAGTGAGACCACGCGCAATGCCGAGTTATCAACAGCGACCGAAAGGGACACGCGATAACATAGCACCGTGTGCGCGTGTGTGTCTATTACCCAGATATCTCATCGCCCAGCTTTCCCGATATCCGCCGAGTGACTTTGAATCGGATCAGTCGGAACTTGAAGGAGACGACACCGATCTCTGGGACGCATTCCCTTCTGCTGTTGTGAGTGTTTGACTATCTGCTGTACTCAACACGCACATGGCTCATGTCTATATTCCCTACATACGCAGGCAACAACAAATAGGGCAAAGAGAAGCTTGGTATCAATGCCCAAGAAAGACCGAAGCAATGAAGACGCGATCAAGCCTGCGGTGCGGAAACGATCAAGCGCAGAGAGTAGCAGAAAGGTGCGTCAAGCCTACGTTGTTTGATGGAAAGTCCCGCACGCGTGATCCTAAACGCCAGATACAAAAGAAATCGCAGGTCTCTGCAGGTGGAAAACGAGCTAAACTGCCTGGAAATAGTCATCAGAAGCAAAAATCTTAAGGATTAAAGATTTAGGATTTTTCACATGTCTCGGTTTCATGAAACAATGCAAGCAAAATCAAGGGATCGACAGCATCGGTAGCGCACTTGAAGAAAGTAGGAGCCGCGTTGCCTCTCGGCAGCCTTCGTCAGTGTCTGAAGCTCCTGTTTCCCGCAGCCACGAGACAATTTCCACAAACTGTGCGCTCAGGTCTTGGCGCAGAATGAATGGTGGGGTCACCAAAAGCACGCGACTGACAGCGAAGAGCACCTGGCGCCGAACTGCCGCAACCGAGTTCATGCGCTGATGCCACGCAAAGTCGAGAAGACTCTTTGCCATTGGGATCGCAGCAGGAGCGTTTCCTGCACACTCGACGAAACACGCCAATGCGTGCAGCAAATGCGCCAGGAAAAGGTTGTCAATGTCGCTGTATCGGGCCGTCGGTGGACTATAGTGCTTACGTACGTACTCCACGTACCCAAAAAGCAATGGTGTGAAAAACGACAGCGCGAGCTCGCCGAATGCGTTTCGCTTCGCAGGTGCCAAGACATCTCTTCGATATCCCCATCGCCGAGTTTTGAGGGACTGCATCGTTCGCGCGTCAAGATTTTCTTGGAGAAGGCGCTTCTCTCCCTGAATTCGAAACTCTCCCATTTCAGAAAGCTCTTGTGCAGCGACAACCATTGCCTGCAGGCTATCCAGTCGAGACTGCAGCAGTTGCTCTCGTTCCAGAGCTTGGCTTTGCAGGTACGGGATTGTCTGATGAGGTGCCAAGGCAGCAGCGGCTGCCAGCGCCCGAGCCCGTTGCTGGAGAAAGTCGGGTGTGCTGAACTTGTCTTCGAGACGCAACAGCGCAACGACGACGTCCTTGGCACGAAAATGAAGATCCTTTGGTTTCCTACGCATCAACGCTTCCGCCTCCGCGAGTGCGGCCTCCACTTTCTCGCGATTATCATCTTCCGCATTCAGACCAAGAAGCAGATCCTTGATGTACCTCGGACGCTCCGGTTGAAGATCCTCCTCGTCGTCTTCGAGGTCGAATGGCTCGAGGCTCACATCGGATTCTGCATCCGAAACAGCGTCGTAGCCATCGTCTCCCGCACTTGGATCACCTGCTTCCTCTGCATCGCTGTCTACAACGCTGTCTGGGTCGAGAATCAATTTCGGTCGCCCACGTTGAGCTCTCTCACGAGTCGAAGGAGTGTCTGAAGACGCACCCCGCAATGAAATGCTGCCATCTTCCACGACGTCTTCCTTCTCGTTATAGATACTCAACATGGTATCGAATCGAATCTCAACTTGCAGCACCTCGTGTAAACGATCACGAGCTTGATCGAGCTCAAACGACAAAGGGTGCTCTGGGCTGATCAACTGAGACATCGTCTCGCCAACTTGCATACCGAGAGTGCGAACGCGTTCGACAGAATGGGCCAAATGTTCCTGCACGCCCTTACAAAGCTTCGGGATCCATCCATGTCGCACCAAAGTCTCGCGATCACTGAATTGAAGAAGACTGAGGCGAAGAAACATTGTGATAGACGAGTTGAGAGTGAACTCCGTCGACGACGGAAAGTCGGAACGACTCCATCGTGACAACACTGTGTCAACAACCGACTCCAGCGAGGACCCAGGCTTGCTCGAAGCTTCTACAGGCGCCTGAATTCCTCGCGGATTCCACGAGCGCTGGCCGCTGAGGAGCTCGACCAAAATTCGACAGGCGACGCAGTTTCGAATCGGCCGCTGGAGCACAACTTTATGAGCGACGACAAACTGGAACTGCGTATGGTCACAAAGCTTGGGCGAGATGAGAGACAGTAATCTGCTTCTTGGCGCGGATGCAGCTGATTGGAGTGTTGCCGCGTGCTGTCCTTTGTCCTCTGCATAGGGCGTCAGCAGGTGGACAAGAAGCGGCTCAAAGGCGGAGACCGATAGCGAGTCAAGGAGCTGGCTGTGTGCCTCAACTGACTGATACAAATCGGGGCGGCTCACCCAGCTCGCCACTAGATCCTCCGTCCGACCAAGCCGCGCGATCTTGTCAACGTACGAGCGGAAGATATAGTCCGATGATGACGAGACAGCAGCGTCGAGCACAGCGCACGACAGCTTCGAGAAATAGTGATGTGGTCTGAAGACGTCGGGTGCCTGCCGCTCAAGCCGGTTAAAAACGATGTCTGGCAGTGAGCACAGTGTGGCGATCGTGCTTTGAATGACCGAAGCCGCCCGTTTGTGAGTCTTCGTCGTCTCCTCCATGGCGACAAGTGCCTGGACTGCGTCTCGCAAGCCATTCTCGTCATCACCACAGATCCACGCCAACAAACGACCACACTCTCTGGCAACAACCGCATGATCCTCATGTGCTGTTGACGTTGAAGGCGCTTTGGATTGGGAGAGGACCGCAGCGATAGCTGTGATGCTATGAAGTGGTGGAACGTGGAGCGGGTTGAAGAACACGTCGAAGGCTTGCTGGCGCTGCATCGGTGACAGCGCGTCTTGGAGATGTACACCAACAAAGCGTAGCACGAACGCCACAACTTCTCTGTAGAAATACTCCAAGTAGATCTCCTGGCAGCGTTCCACGACAACCAGCGTAAGACCCAGAGAAGACGGCGACGGCAGAATCAAGGAGCTCTTACTTTGGTGGCATCTGCACTTGAGTCGATGAGGGGCGACGCCAGCTCGCACAGCGAGGAAACCGCCCGCTTTACATCGTATGCACGCTCAGCATCTTGAATAGCACGCACATGCAAATCTATAGCGGCGCGCAGCTCATGCTTGAGCGCCGGACTTGTGGTTGCCATCGTTATAGAATCGCCTTTTCCTCATCGGCAGCTACCTCACCATTGTGACATTCTTAGAGGAAATTACAAAAACGGTTACACTGGAGGTCAGTGTGAAGGATCGGCTCAGACCAGGGAATCAGAGTTCCCTGATAAATACGTTTGGACTCTAATTGAGGAACAGGACCCTCTTTGGGGAACTCACCCAACAAGTCACAGTCCCTCCAAAGGAGTGGTTGAGACTATTTTTGTTTTGATTCTAGAATGGCATACAAGAACTAAGAGAGATATCTGTGACACACACACACTCTAATACACTTATTCATTTGCCATCACCGACAGATCACCAGTCTCCACGACCATGCAACCACAGGTTATGAGCCCAAGCTCTACCTCAAGCGACACCTTCCCTCGCCTCACAGGCGCTGGGAACTTCGACGTATGGAAGGCCCGTGTGTGCGCTGCACTCAACGGCAAGAACCTTCTCGGCTTCATCAAGTTCGAGAACTACGATGGCCGCTCGGACGGTGACTCCGACCTCAGCGATGACTCCGATGTCGACGTTGTTGAACCCCCCAAGTCGCCTGAGTCGCAAGTGATCGATGGCATCGACTTCGGGCCTAGTGACTCGGAGCTTGATCCATCGGCGACGCCGCGAGATGGTGAGTCGGACGACACCGGCCACTCCAAGCCTAGCGACCCTCCCAAGGTGCGCAGCTTTGCTGACACCAAGGAGAGAAAGGCCCGCAAGAAGGCGAGAGCGATTCGAACGAACGCACGCCACCTCCGACGCCAAGAAGCGCAGACGTTCGCATGTCCTGCTCAAGACGATGGACAACACGCATATCCGTCTTGTCAAGGACAAGGAGACAGCGTATGCAGTGTTCCAGACGATCTGCTCCAAGTATGAAGGCGTCGAAGCGCACGGGAACCCATACACGATCATGAGTTTCCTCCTGAGTGCGAAGTACAAGGAGGGTGACAACTTGTTGGAGTTCTTCCTTCGCTACGACGACGCAATTAAGGCGCTCGATGATGCCACGAAATCAGCTATGGAGGACACGTGGAAGTCAATCTTCCTGTACAACGCCATGCCAAGTGCATGGTCGTCGGAGCTCCAAATCTGGAAGGGTACACGCATGTACATCCCCTATGATGAGCTGAAGCGCCGACTTGAGTCCAAGGTCCGAGTTGCGCTGACGCAAGAACGCTATGCAAACTTGAAAGGCACTCCGGAATCCAAGGAGACAGCCGGTGAGAAGGCTCTAGTTGCGGCCCCTCAAGAAGTTGCGCTACCAGCGAATACGGATGCCAAGTGCACCTATTGTGAGCGTACGAACCATGGCGTTCGACAGTGCCACAACCTCCAGCGCGACCTTCGAAATGGCCAAGTGAAGGAGGGAACTATTCTCCCTGCAAACTTCGTCATTCGAAGTGCTGCCCCGCCACGCCAACGCCAACAATTCCATCCGTATGGTGGAGGTAGAGGTCGTGGACGTTCATCACCTCGTTTCTACGGGAACGGTCGTGGTGGTAATCACGGACGCGGCGGTGGCGATCGAGACTCCTACAACCAACGCGAGCAGTCAGGAGGAAGAGGTGGTGGCTACCAACAGTCCCGTCGCGATAATGCTCACATTGCGATGGTGACATCGGACGTTACGTCCTATGGCCTTGCGGCCACTATCGAGAACAGCCTTGATGGAACGTGGACGGTCGATTCTGGCTCAACCCGGCACGTGACCTCTCGTCGTGACTGGTTCACGAAGTTGATGCCAAGTGATGGAAGCATCACTGTCGGCGGAAAGAACAAGATTCCAATTGTGGCCAATGGAAACGTTGCGATATCCATCACGGATTCTAAGGGCAACAAGATGGTACTCCATCTCAACGATGTGATCCTTGCCCCGGCACTGAAGTTCAACTTGTTCTCAGTGCCTGCGGCAGTCAAGGAAGGATATCGTTTTACGTTCAACCGCAAAACGTGTGCGATTAACACGAACCAACGTTTCTCGATTAAGGCCAAGATCTCAGACCACGCCGATCTCTATCAATTCAATGCAACGCCATCAAGCATGGCAATGGTGCAGGAAGTCGCCTTTATGGCCACATCGGGTAAGAAAAACGAGTGGATGCTTCTTCATAAAAGGATGGGACACCCTAACTTTCGGTTACTGCAGACTCTGCCTAGGACAGAAGCATTACTTGACCTGTCGGTCCAAGGTAACGGCAAGGACAACGAACAATTCTGTCCTTCGTGTGCGCTAGCGAAGTCACATCGAGCTCCATTTTATGAAGCCAATAGAGTTACCTTTCGCTCCAAATATCCCCTTCAAAAGGTACACTCAGACATCTGTGGCCCAATGCCCTCAAACAGCCTTACTGGCCAACGCTACTTTGTTATCTTCATCGACGATTGCACCCGATTCATGTTCCTGTACACAATGCGAGCAAAGTCAGACCTCTACGCGTACTATGAAGACTTTCGCAAGCGAGCACTAAATGTATTCCGCAATGACATTCAGAGTGTTGAGTATGTTGCGAACCAGTATGATCGTGAAATACAAACCCTACAATCAGACAATGCCAAAGAATACGAAAAATTAGGTCAGGATATCTTCAAGAAATACGGCACGATTGCTCAATTCACCAATGCTTACACACCCGAACAAAATGGTGTAGCCGAAAGACGGATGAGAACAATCATGGAGAGGGTCAGAGCTCTGCTCTTCGATGGTAAACTACCTCGAACACTTTGGGCAGAATGCGCTCGACATGTCTGTGACTTGATTAATATGACCCCGAGTACTGCTACAGATGGCCAGACCCCGTATGAACTCTGGTTCAACAAGAAACCCTCCGTTCGATTCCTAAAAGTTTTCGGATGCACCGCATACGCACATGTCGACCAAGAAACGAGAGACAAGCTTGATCCTCGTGCTCGTTTGTGCATGTATCTTGGTGTACCACACCACAAAAAGGGATACAGACTCATGGACGTCATGACAGAGAACATTGTCTTCAGTCGCAACGTGACATTCGAAGAGACTACATTCCCGACCTTGTACTTCCTTGAGAACAAAGCGCCAAGCACACCCGCAATCACCCACGAAGATCCAACATTGGAAACACTTGCCTGCATCTACAGAAGATCTTCCATACCACTGGAAACACGTGTTGTGGACACGTCACCGGACGAACCCCCACAAGTAATGCGCATGGTCAATACAGAGCTGAAACGCTCCTCCAACCGAGCTTTCGTTGCTGACACCCCATCCACCTCTCGCACCGAGACGCTTCCTGACGACGAAAAACGCAGTGTGCTTACGAGTCCAGATGACATATCCAATGACAGGGATCGACTGTCGTTTCTCTACACACTTCTCGCTGCTCGCTACACCCCAGAACCAAAGACGTTCCGGGAAGCAATGGCCTCCGAGCATGCACACGAATGGCATGCAGCAGCACAGTCAGAAATGCAATCTCTTCTTGAAAATGATACATGGACACTTGTCCCAGCACCACGAGGCCGGAAAATCCTCACGAACCGCTGGGTTTGGGTTGTCAAGTACAATGGCGATGGAGCTGTAGATCGCTTTAAGGCACGCCTTGTTATCAAAGGCTTCCTCCAAGTACCAGGCATTGATTACACAGAGATCTTCGCGCCAGTCATACGGATGGAAGTCCTCCGGCTCCTTCTTACTATCGCCGCCTTCCTTGACTATGAGATTCATCAAATGGATGTTAAGACAGCTTTCCTTAATGGAACACTGGATGAAGAAATATTTATGCGGCAACCCGAGGGCTTTGAGGTGGCAGGCAAGGAGCACCTAGTTTGCAAACTGCAGAAAAGCTTATACGGCCTCAAACAAGCTCCTCGGGTCTGGTATCAAACGCTTTCTAATTTCCTCGAGGGCCTCAACTTCACACGCCTGATAAAAGACCGATGCGTCTTCACTCGAACAATGAACAGTGTAACCTGCTACATAGCCGTTTACGTCGACGATCTTCTCATCATTGCACCAACAAAACCACTCGTCAACCATCTCAAATCGGTCCTTTGCCGCCGATTCAAAATGACCGATTTAGGGGAGGTAAAGTATCTCCTGGGTTGGTCTATTGAACGAGATCGAACAGCGCGAACTATCTTCATCCACCAAGAGAAGTATGCGACGAAAATCGTTGATCGTTTTCAGTCCCTTATCGCATATGCTGCGACGACCCCGACAGACAAAAACGTGAAGCTGAATGCCTTCACGGATAGTGACTACGCCAACTGCCCTGACACACGGCGCTCAATCGGAGGATACATAACAATGCTTGGGACGAGTCCTATCTCATGGCTCTCAAGGAAGCATCACACGGTTGTGCTATCCACGACAGAGGCAGAATACATTGCCTTATGCCACTGCATGCAAGAGATGCTTTTCTTGAAATCTCTACTCTCGGAACTGGGATTCACGTCTACCGAGCCATCGACTATATTCGAAGACAATCAGAGCTGCATCAAGCTCGCAAATAATCCTGAACTCCATGGAAGATCGAAGCATATCGACATTCGTTGCCACTTCGTCCAAGAAAAAGTTGAAAGAAAGATGTTCAACATAGTCTACTGTCAAACAAAGCAGCAGTGCGCCGACATCTTCACCAAGGCACTCGACAAGCAACAGTTCAAAGAACTACGGCAGATGATCGGAGTAACCTCACGAATTATCGAACAAGTTCAATAGACACTCGTGTGTCTAACAAGTCAGACTCCCTGCGTCTTCAAGACTGGCATGGCACCTTGATACAAGCAGGTTCACTCGAAAAAGACGAATCCAGATAAAGACGAAATATACATCTATTCAGATTAAAATTCGTCCTTCTACCAAACCGCTCACGCGTGATGTTTGATTAACCTTGGAGGTTACGGATGTCGAGCCCTTTGCCCCCTCGCGTTGACAGAAAGATCGATCATATCCATGGTCTCTTCCAGACCAACGCAAACAGTGTAGAATTCACGTGGATACCAAGCGCAATGTGGCTCAGCGGCACTAAAGAGGGCAGGCCAGAACACGCCAAGGTACAAACGCTCGCCGCTGGCAGTGTGTTTGACTCTCGAGATGTAGCCGTACATGTATCCATTGGACTCGAGCCAGCGATGATGAATGCGCCACGAGCGACGAAGCCTGAAGTGACACGGCGAGAATCTGATGTTTCGTTGCAACCGATGCTGCGGGTACTTCATTGCTGTAGTCGATGCGAAATGAAGAATGAGAATAAAAGCATGGGCGTAGAAGCAGGCAAGACAAAACACAACGCCGGTGAGCCACTCAAATTGAAAAGGACAGAAAAGAAACAAGAATTCTATTCATGTAATTACGCGCTGTAGACCTCAAACTTGCGAACGAAGACGACACGAGAAATCCATCCCGCTTCATTGTATGCCTCGAGTGCCAACACCTTCTCTTCATCATGGACAACAAGAGACCCCTGGGAAACCTCGAGCGCAAAGCAATGTCCAACAGCATTGGTGCGAACAACACCAACAACATAAATGCCGTCTTCCAAAGCCAAGCGTGTGATAGCAGATGTGCCAAAATGGCCAGACTGAATGCGATTCGTCTTGAAGCTGGTGAACCGAATGGGTGAGCCAGCACGAATGAGCTTGCGCACAAACGCAACCAGCATCTTTGAGGTGACTCCATCGTCGGCATCCACTTTGTGATGATCAGACTGACTTTCCTTAATAAACGCCTCATAGACACCGTTCCGATAAAGCCGTGGAGCACCCAACAGTTTCGCAGCTGTACGCACAGCGTAGAACCCGCATGACTCATCGTCATTCGCAGTAAACAACTGCTTCCCATAAGGTTCATCGCGTTTCATAAAGTTCTGAAACGTCCCTTCCCGACCGGAGTCAATCCAACGGTCAACAAGGTCCATTTCGTCCTTTAATGATGGATCATCTTTGAGCAACTCATTCTTAGGCTCCCATGAGCGCTCCTTCCGACCCCAAATGGCACACCATATCACTTTGTAGTATGTGACCTTTCGGCCACGGTGCACATCTACTGCCCGATCGCTCAGGTACTCAATAGCCCATTTGCGACTCGAAGCAGCGCTCATGCGAGTTGGTGCACCTTTGCGTGATGCAATGCTTGCAATGCCTTTGGTCGCACGACCGCCACTGCTACGCTCAGCGTTCTGCTTGGTTCTAGCCATTGTGGTCACCCGCAGCCGTGTTATTGGTATGCAGGTGATCCAGAACAACAGCTAGACAAGCGCAACAGATAGCTCGCAGTGGTGATCAAAGCAATCGTAAAGCAAAGAGAAGCAAACTCAAGAACGTATATGACGTAGAGCAGCTAAACGCAATGTAAACACACACAATCCAAACGCAGCCAAAGAAGGGTGCTCAGCTACAGAGGCGCAGGAACAGCGCTCGAGCAGAGCAGAGACGACAGCGCAGCGCACGAGCAGCGGCGCAGGAGCAGCAGAGACGACAGCGCAGCGCACGAACAGCGGCGCAGGAGCAGCAGAGGCAGACAGCGCCGCGCACGAACAGAGACGCAGGCGCAGCGCACGGGCAGAGGCGAGAGAACACGGCAGACTCGCACGTGTCGAAGCGCAGATGCAGTGGGGTGCGGACTGCGCACTGCGACAGCGGGGGCGGAGCGAAAGCGGCGGTGCGGCTCCTTCTCCGAAGCACCACGTAGCGACGTGTGCAGGAGGAGCCAAAATCGGAAGAATGACGCGGCAGTGCCTTGGCGGCACGCGCACGCACACACCACAACGCACAGCACACGCGGTCCAGTCAACAGTGGCCGTCTGTGAGCCACAGGCTCAGGATGATTATGCTTGCCTGTCCGGTGTGACCGAGAATGTTTGTTGTGTTTACGCTGCGTGTTTGTCCAAACACCCACGCGATAAGTTGGGTCAAAACGAACTTACACGTGCTCACACGAAACGAACTTATGTGTTACTGCTACACCCGCCACGGGCGGTTATCACTCTACGGAGGGCACGTGGTGCGCTCCCGGCGTGCACCAGCGTGGACGCCTCCGGAACCCCCCTGCGTGAGGAGACTCCAAATCCGGCATCCCCAGCGCCTGAAACGGCCTGGGGGCCGAGAAAACGAAAAAACGTCTCCGAGGGCTCTCGGCAGGGTCGACCTGACTGAGAGGCCAGACCGTTTCGAAAGTCCCTTTTTCTTGTGATAAAACCTCTCACCTAACTTTAGGTTTTGTAAGGTTTGAACGGTCCGAGCCAGGGAGGGTGTGAAGGATCGGCTCAGACCAGGGAATCAGAGTTCCCTGATAAATACGTTTGGACTCTAATTGAGGAACAGGACCCTCTTTGGGGAACTCACCCAACAAGTCACAGTCCCTCCAAAGGAGTGGTTGAGACTATTTTTGTTTTGATTCTAGAATGGCATACAAGAACTAAGAGAGATATCTGTGACACACACACTCTAATACACTTATTCATTTGCCATCACCGACAGATCACCAGTCTCCACGACCATGCAACCACAGTCAGGATTGACAGTCCTGATCCAACCGGTTCAAGTCAGTACTCAGATAGGAATGAGTCAGGACCGAAGTTACCAAACATAAATAACCTCTCCCCCTCCGAATAAAAAAGTGCAATATAACCGGAGCGTGTGGCAGTCGTTTGATCGACTCCTTTGGTACGTACTGATGCTCGAAATGATGAGGATGCGACCGTGCGCAGGAATGCGACGATCCACACGGCACAGATACCGGCAGTTGGAAAAAGAGGAGAGGAAGAGGAACTAAAGGTACTGTCGCGCACACGCACACAGGCAACCCACTGTGGATCCAAGACCGTTTGTGAAGGCCACGGAATGACTGATGCAACGGCAACTACCAAGGGAATTGTCACTGCACCGCGTGGTGCTCCCTCCACACCGCCGCCGAGTGCGAAGGAAGACAGAAGCCCCTGGGCGCCGCGCAGAAGCCCTCGCATTGATGCTCTCGTGCCTGTCCGAGACACACAGGTCGATCCTTCGACTCCGCGGTCGAAGGAAAAGCCCAAGAGCAGCCCGTCAACGCTTCGACGGAGCCCACGCATCAGTGCTCTCGAGCCGGTGCGTTATGCCACTCGAGCGAAGAAAGCAAGCGAGCGCCAGTTCCTGCTCGAATCGCGTCTGGATGCAACCGCAGCGAAGGAAGTGGACCGGCTTTTTACGTCGTCGAGCGATGGCGATGGCAACGACGAAACCAACGCTATGGCAAACGTCACAGGAGACGTCGACGAAGAGTCCGACGGGGACGGCGAAGAGGACGACGATGACGACGACGATGTTGAGCACGATTCTTTAAGCCCTGCCGACTCGTCTTCATCAGGACTCAACCAGGATCGCACCAGAATTCGGCCACAATCATTGAAGGTTTTCAAGGTGCCGATCCGTGTTGAGCCACCAGAGCGATACCACGCAAGCTGGGAAGCATGGCGCGTGTACAAAGAGAAGTATGAAGAAGCGACGAAGCAGGTGCTCACTGTGCATGAGACAATGAAGGCTTCCCAACGAAACGTACGGACTCTGTCGAATAAAACGGTGAAGCGAGTAATCAAGCGAGACCAAACAGGTGATTCTTGTACCCGATTCATGGGGTA
The DNA here is from genome assembly GCA_022836835.1 of Pythium insidiosum. NCBI lineage: Eukaryota > Oomycota > Peronosporomycetes > Pythiales > Pythiaceae > Pythium > Pythium insidiosum. The sequence goes on along the minus strand of JAKVDI010000038.1, from coordinate 21,429 downwards.
TTTTCCAGCGCGTTTAAGTATGTACGCATGCGATCAAGACGAAGAGCCGGGGAAGGGGGTTGCGACCACGGCGGCATGTGCGGTTCACAGCTTGCCCTTTCAAGTTTGTTGTGCAAGTGACCATGGTAAATGACTCGTGGTGCCTCGAAGTCAAGCTGGGAAATTTCCTCCACAACCATCTATCGTCGCGCGGTATCAAGAATCCTCAGACAGCAGTCATCGCTGATACCATGATCCAGCATGGCGCAAAGCGACCTAAAATCTATGACTACTTGATCGAGATGGGCGAGAACGTAATCAAGTCTGACGTGAACAACATCATCAACGCGTATCGAACGAAGGTTGCAACGCGAAGCGACGACGACGAAACTACACTTCTTGTGAGTGAGTTCAGCACGGCTGAGGATGGAAACGTCGTCACTATTGATGAGACAGCGCGGGGTGAGACTGAAGTGATCAGTTTGTCGAGTCCACATATGCGAGAGATGCTGCACAACTTATATGAGCTTCTTCTGATCGATTGCACGCACAAAACCAACAGGTGTGTGTAGGATCTGAGTGTGTCTGATCAGGATTGGAACAGGATTGACGCGTTCTGGTGCACAGGTACAACTACCAGTTGTGTACGTTTATGGTCATGGACGCATCAGACAGTGGTCAAGTTGTTCAGCAGTTCTACTAGAAACAAACAGTGATTGACACATGGACCGTGCTATAGATCACTTGAAGCGAGCGAATCCAGACGTGTGGGAGCGAATTAGGGTGGTCATCGTGGACAAAGACATGAACGAGATTCGTGTCGTGGAGTCGCATTTTCCGAAAGTTCAGGTTGTCGTCTGCAACTTCCACGTGCTGAAGTATCTGAAGCAGGCTAGCAGGAAGGGAGAGTTTGGCCGCATCTCACAAGAGGATCACAAGTCCGTGGACAATACTATTCGGCTTATGGTGTACGCAGAGAGTGCTGAAGAATACGAGCAACACCGTGCCTCTCTGCGGGTGTTATGCGAACGTCTGGGGTTCTCAGCCTTCTACAACTACATGCAACGGAATTGGAGTAATTGCACCGAGATGTGGGTATAAAAATCACCGGAGCAAGCTTCCATCGTTCAGGACCTACACGAACAACCTTCTGGAAAGTTTCTTTGGCAAACTGAAGATCACGTTACCGAACGGAGGTGGAAGAATGGCCGACTGCGTCAAAGAGCTCATCGCCGAGTCTCGTCGCTCGGAGCACGAGCTGAGGTACCTGCAAAACCGGGTCGGGACGCGATCCAACGATGCCTATGATGAAGAGATGCAGAACGTGTCGACGCACTTTGCTGCGTCCAAGGTTGCGCACGAGTACGCCTCGGCACTGACCAAGTACCAGGACGTGGACACGTACCCCACCTGCGACGCCAACAGCAAGAATGCGGTGTTAGTGTCGACACCTCATGGCGACAAGCGCGTGCGCTTGCAGACGTGGAGTTGCTCTTGCTCATTCTTTGTGACTATGAAACCCCCATGCCGTCATGCTATCGCGGATCGCAAGATGAAAGGCACGTATCTGACAGCCATTCCACTCGCCGCAATTCATCCGAGGTACTTCATAGGATCGGGGAAGGTCTGAGCCAGGCTCAGAGTAAGACTGATATGATGACGTGAATACAGGTGGAACGGTTTTACAGAGCCATCGCCTGACGTGCAGAGGTTCAAGTATATCGTCTTTGAGGATGTGAGGAAGCCTCGACGTCGGACACCAAGAGAGCGCTTCCTTGACGCGATGCGCGCGATGCAGAGGCACACATCTCAGATCATGATGAGTTTGACGCCCAACTCGACATGCTCATGGTGTAATGGAGGAACGCGCGCATGGGCAAACGGCTGTGCGTTGCTCCTGACTCAACACCAGTATTCACGTCAGGTCAGTCGTGCTGTGTTCATGTCATGTTTGTGCGAGCTAAAGCCTACTAAACGTTTCTGAACATATGCGACAGATGCACTGCCGATCTCTCAACCTCACAGCTTGTACTGCTCCCAGCTCGGAGACGTGACAATGCTGGACACGAACGAGATAGTCATTGAGCAACCTCTACCTACTGTTGCATGCAATCCCTGCCATCACGACTCCTGCACGCATGACTCAACTCAGCAGGCAGCATGTCAGCTTCAGCAGACTCAACATCAATCAGAATCGCATGCGCACCATGATTTCGCCCTGGTGGAGCCTTCGGACGTGCACCAGAATCGAGTGTCAAGTCCGGGGACGGAACAGGACTCGAACCAGGACTCACAGCAGGACCGACGAATGAATGCGGCCCAGGTGCCAAGGGACGATGCCATTAGCCAAGCGGATACGCAAGAGCCAGACCCAGACCACAACGACAGTGACTTCGAGCCTGCTGACGCACACGCAGTCCCGTTGATCAAGTTGAACAACAGGGTGCACAAGACAGGTCGACCGAAGTTAGACCGAAAGCTCAACGAAGCGAAGGATAGGCAGGATCGAGTCGTCTTCAACGCTAGCGTGAAGGCCAAGCGCGACCTCGGAGAAGTAACATTGAAAGGATTGCTTGATTCGATCCTCGACGAGAGGCTGTCGGTGGAGCAGACGCTGAAGCGACTCGAGACCATCCCTGTGAAGTTTCAAGAGTACGAGAACAGGAAGCCCAAGTACATGCGCCAACGCATGTACTTGCTTCCACCAAGACTGCTGGAGGCGTGCATGAAGAAGCTGCCGCTCGCCAACTCGAACGACGATGCAATCAGTGTGTACAGCCAGAGCCAGAGTCAGGACCACGCCACCGAGCTGAGTCAACTAAATCAGGCCGAGAGACAGACCAACGAGGATGATGATGTGAGATCGTATCAATCGCGAACATTGGGATGTTTCGTCGCGACACCATACAAGTAATGAAGGCGTTGTCCGACCTCCGTGCCGTATGTGTCAAGGGTGAGGGGTTTTCTTGGTGGATGCTGACCGACATGGCAGTCGCGGTTCGTGCTGAAGACCAAGAAGAAGTGAACATGCTGTCAAGAATGGTTCTCTCCAAGTTCCCGCACAGCGTCATCACCAGTCTTGGGAGAGACTACCACTACCACATGTTGTATCGGCTGCAACCTCCTCAGTACGTAAATGAGGCGATGATACGAGCATTGTGCGAGCGACTTGAAGGTCATCATCCCACTGTGCTACGGTGGGATGCTGACAGCGAAGGCGACAAAGAGACGGCAAAGACCAGGATATCGAGCCCGCTATTCTTTCGAGGTTGACGTTCTTCTTGGAAACATCTGGAATCGACACGGTCGTGCTGCCAGTAAACTTCGGTAACCACCACTGGTGCTGCATTATCATCGACTACCCCGGTTTCAAGATTCGCTACTACGACCCTGCTCATGTCAAAAACTATCGGACACCGACGAGGATGTGAGATGTCATTTCATACATGCTTCGATCCTGCCCGATCCTAGTCTAGTCCTAATGGTTCTTGTCGTTCATTAGGATGTAATCGCACTGTGTTCTTGTCGATCAACAAGGATGCAATCGCACTGTGTTATCCAGCCACTTCGTCTAGCACAACCTGACATTGATTCATGTTGAGTCCTGCTCCTGTCCTACTGGATCCTGAACGCTGAACTTCGAGCTCACACGGGCACATCTTAATGCGTCATGGGTAACTATTTCCACCGTACTTTACTTTTTCGGAAATATTCCACACCAAACTTTCCGCGAGCTTTCGTGTAAATTACTGTACCTTTCAATCAGATTGAAAGGGTTATGAAACCTAAACCTAGATATATGGCAGTCCTGCACTGGTTCCTGCTTGAGTCCTGTACTTTTCGCTATTTCCTAACTTTTTCGATCCTGACCCGTAACACCGACGAAAACATAGAGGTACCGTCGAAGTCCAATAGGTTTGCATGGTTGGGACAGAAAATATGGATATCAGGGACAAAATATCCATTGTACGAGAGGCTGAATTTTCCATAGATGAATTCGTACGAAAACACATGAAACCACTGCTTTGACAACGCAAAGCGCTTGGAACCAACGGACGGACTGCGTTTTTTGGACTGAACGCAGAGATTTGGATCCGCAGCATAGCCATCGTGTGGGCCACACGTGAACGCCAAACGTGACCCTATAATCAACCATTAGTGTGGGCTACGCTAATTCTAGAGTGGCAGCAATCGTCTTGGAGGAAACGGGCGGTAACGGGCGGCCAAGAAAGCGTATCTTCATAGGCGTCCTCAACCACACCAAGTGGATCTTTCCCAACGTCCTCAACGAAATCAAGCATCAAGAAGCGGTTTTCCGATGACTATCCGGTGGATCGAAATCGAGAAGCGCATGGATTTCGACTCGTTCGAAGATTTCCGCGATGGGCCAATGTGTTGCTTCAAGATCTACCACACGGATCGGCTGCAGTATTTGTGTAGGCAATCACACAATGATGGAGCGCCGCTTTGAATGCCACAGCTCATTATGCTGCTCGTCTGAGACGCTAGGGTTTAACAGTAGAGGCAGGGCCGATCCACCAAACGAGTATGTCGACTCATGAGCGCTACTATCTATCGGCTCAGGTCTTTACTGCGGATCCCGAAGACGCCACTTCCAACGAGCGAGCGAGCGAATAATCATAAGACGAAGCCATCTCCATGTCCGACGAAGTGGAAAGTCCGTGAATGTACGATGCGCAAGCTCTTCACGGCCATCGTCAATACGAAGTGCCATCTAAGGGGCGACATCGACTGCAGCTATATTGCTCCAGCAACGCTCTCCGATGCCATGCGAGCTTACGTCGCAAAACAAGACCTCCTCGGGACCAAGCCACGTCACATCCTTGCAGGGATGATGGAAGAGGAAACGATCAAGGGGGCTGGGCTACTACAAAGTCGATTGCCAACGCGCTACGAGGGATTCGGCAGCGGGAGGGGGCCAGAAACTCTATCCAGGCAATACAGCGTCTCGTCCAGTTATCAGCATTCTCCCCAGCGATGGATCCTTCGGAGCCCTTTCTGTTTGGTTCAATGCTAGACAACGAGGGATTTCCAGACATTGCCAGCGGTTCGGACGACGACCCATTCATGCTTGGCATCACTTCCCTTGCATTGTTGGGCAATTGCCTCAAGTATGCTTCGCTGGATTAGATTTGCATTTTTCTCGCAGACGCAACTTTCAAGCTGAGCGATCTTGGTTCCCCGGGTTTCCGTATTTTGTGTGGCTTTACAGATCGGTTGAGGACCTACCAGCTTGCTGCGATATTTGTCGTTAGTCGCCGAACAACAGACGACTACAGGAAGTGTTTTGGAGCGTTAATACGTGTCATGAGGAAAGCTCAAGGTACCACGATCTCTCTGGATTTTGTTATGGGTGATGCAGAAAACGCCCAGTTCTCTGCTATTCGATCGATCCCTGAGCTCAGAAACGCTGTGACGCTGGTATGATTTCTTCATGTTCTTTACAACGTCCGGAAAAAATCAGCACCTCCCAGTTGAGGTCCGGCGAGATGTCATGACGGGAATTATGGACATCCACTACACGGAGTCGTCCGCCGACTTTAACCCTTTCGTTGCCGAGAGGTAGTAAAATGACCACAATTCGGTCATTATACTAATATCTCCGAAAAATCCGCCCCAAAAAAGCAGAAAGGACGATCGGAAAACGGCCTTAAATGACCACTTTATCGTCATTTAAGCCCTTAACTATGGAAATTGCAGTATACTAGAATCAAGACAAAACAGTGGCAACGCAAGGGTTAACAACGTTCGCGCTCGCGATGAGTGCCATTTTCGTTGGCGATCGAAGGTGGGGGTCGCAGCGTTCGTGGATTACTTTGAGAGGCAGAGGTTTCGCCGGAAGATACTGGCAGTGGCAAATTAATCACACTACGGGAGGATTCGCTACGAACAACCCATGCGAGGTCTACAACGCCAGCCTGAAAGGCTTCTTCCAGCGACGGCGTTGTCACATGCTACTTTGTTTCAGCGATTGCGACAATTCATCAAGGTGTCACCAATTCAGCCACCGGCGAATACGAAAATTCCGGTCGTCCCAGACTCGGAGCTGGTGTCCGTCGCTGATCTCCTCGTCGTGGGAAGGAAAGTTTCCGTTACTGTAACGACGTCGGAGATCGAGGTTCTTGTACGACATCTCCACACAACAGATGACAGTTTCAGCATCGACGATTCTACATCGAAGATGTATTCAACAGCTATCAAGGGGTCTCTCAAGCGAAGCCATACACGTGGCATGCCGACGGAAGGATGGTTGGTGTATGGGCTCAAGTGCTCCTGCCAATGCAAGTACTCCATCAAGTTTCAGACCTGTGCACATGTCAGCATCGGCCGCAAAGCGAAGAGGCTTGTGCGTCCAGATCACAAGCAGCTCCAGTGCTTACAGTCAAGAATCGTATCCAAGCGATCAAATGGTGCTGATTGTGTAAGAGAACAGCGGAAGCGAATCCGAGATGCAGCAGCAGAGCTGGATCCGACCACAGCACGACACCAACAACACAACGCATACGCACAATCCGTGCCAAAAGTATCCTGACATCGGCTACCTTTCGTCGTCCATTCGAGGCCGTCCTCCACACGCCGCTCACACGCTCCAGTTGCAGTTCGTTCTAAACTAAGGTCCGAGGTATGTGTGAGGACGCTGGAGGACGAGTCTGCTTTTAGCGTCACTGTGGGTCATGGATCTCAACAGTCACATAATTGTTTTTCAGGCATGGCATGGCGCCTCACTCGAATCAAGCGACGCGACCCGCTGCGAGTTAAGAGACGCGTCTCTTCGCTCGTCAAGAGAGGGCTTCCGCTCGGTGTGCCTGTCTGAGGCTCAACAGTTGCACTCGAATGGGTACATCGACTCTCAAGCGGCACGTCTGCTGTGGACGACACTCCGGAGCGTTCGTTATCCATGATTCAGTACGTCTGACGACAGTGGCACGTCACTATGTCCGCACGGTATCTTGTCGTCGAATCAACGCGGTAAGGATGCGCGGGTTTCTAATCTCGCGCGGACACATCGCTGATTCCGGGAGATCAACCGTTGAAGGGGTTGGGTTGACCAAGTGACGTAGCCTTCGTCACCGGTGACGGAAACTGTCATGGCACCTAGTGCACCCTCTCCGAGCGCACCAAGGGATGCCACCGGTGCGACAAATGCATTGGGTCGCGTGCAAGGAGGCGCTGCGGCTGGCGCCGAGGAGATCTATACTCATCAAGGAGGAATTTCTCGTTGAGTGGGCTCCTTCGTGGGACCCCCGACGGAACGTGCATCTTGATGATGTGCGTGCGCTTCATGACGGGTGCAGGGATGCTCGCCGTCGACGTACGAGTCGCCGTGTTTTCAGCTAAGATAAGCATGAAGGGCTTATTATATATATTTGCATTTTACTAGTCTTGGTGATGGCTAGCTGTATGTGCTAACGACTAGTGCCGTCGCCTGTGAGCGACACGGTTTAGGTTTGGAGTGTATTGTGTGCTCGTTGTTGTCGCGGGTTGCTAAACCCTAAACCCTTGCTTGTTGTCAGAGTCGCGCGATGGTCCATCGAACGTCGCGCTCGAAATGTGATCCTATGAGTTGCGTGTAGGTCTGCCTCAATCCTGTATCATACAACAGAACAATTTAGAATCATTTGCTCATGATTGGTTTTGCACCAATCCCTTCCGACTGAGTCGGTGCTCGCTAGAGCCTATGAGCATCGACAATATGACACGCGACAGACTGCATGCGCTCCGTCACGCGCGAAAACGCTTCGACACGCTGTAGCGGTCTGCGCTTCGACAACAGCAACACACGCACATAGCATATAGTACTCACTGGCGCGAGATGAGAGAGAGCCGCGACGAGAAAGCGCCGACGAGAGAGCGCCGATAAGGGAGCGATGCAAGGAGAAGGATGCGGATTTATCGCTTGATCGCCCCGATGCGAATTCTGATAGAGCTGCTGCGTGAACACAGCGCGCGCTTCAGTGCAAACTGACGCCACGTCCAGAATGACGTTGCCTCTGATGGCGCTGGGAGTTGGGCTTGGGCGGCGAGACTTCGATGAGTGCAGCATGAGAGTTGACGAGACGGTGTTTCTTTGTGTAAATGCAAGTTCAGCACCCTGTATGAGCCGCTGGTGAGCGTTGGAGCGATAGACATGAATTCTGAGCTTGACGAGAATGGATATTTTGTCTCCAACTTTACCACGCGCTGATGATGAGGTGGCGACTGACCGACTTTCCCTCTCTCCGACGGTGCCTTACCCAGCAGAAAAGGTGGATAAAGCATTCATGTGGCGGCCACCGCCAGCCAGTATCAAGGCAACCGACTGGTCGCACGTCCGGCACTCGTCGTATTTCCTGACCCGGAGTAGCCGATTGCACGGACCGATATCTGTCTGGAGCATGTAAAAAGAGCGGAGACCGAGGCCGCAATCCTAGGTGTCGAACCATTCCTCGACCGTAAGTCGTACTGCGAGTGGATTCAGAGTCCAGAGTGCTAACCATTACACCATAAGACCAGCACTTGACCTACCTCCTCCGCGCTACAACTGCAGCGCCACACACGCTCGCAACACGCTTCTCACGCTATCGTCGCTCCCTAGCACTGCCTCGCCCGTTGCCTGCGCGCAAAAACGAGGTCCTACCGGGACTCGAACCCGGATCGCTGGATTCAAAGTCCAGAGTGCTAACCATTACACCATAAGACCGGTAACCCCGCCTTCTGTCAACCGCTTTCTCACCCGCCCCGACCACGCTCCATTCCTTTCCATCACAGAACGCACTCACCTTGTGCACAACACACCACATTCACGTAAAGCGACTACATCTACATGCACCATCGCCCCCTCATGCAGCTCGTCCCCAACACGACACCTACAATTCATTACAATACACTCGGACGAACTGTTATACACTTGCAGCAAACCGACCCAAACCAACCCGCGCCAGTTACAATTCAACACGCCCAATGAACTGTGCTGCATGAACCAACCACGGAGTATGCATCCACACCAGTACGTATACTGTATGCATGACACATTGTGCAGTCTGGCTGTGGGTGTGCCCAGATGTCCAGATGTCGAACCCCACAGTAATACACCGACACAAACAGACCAGTTCACTCGGACATGCACGGCGTGCGTACACGGTACAGGCAGACATGGAGGTAGTGAAGGCTGAAAAGCAGCTCGACCAGTGACTCGCAGCGCGATCCCAGTCTCGGTGGTGCGCGCATCAGAAGCAGATGACCCACTCGCCTCCTACCCGCGGCGAGCGCGACCGCGAGCGGGAAGGGAAGGGAACGGAACGGAACGGAACGGAAGACCAGGGAGGGCAAAGACAGGGTACGACAAGACGGAACATCGCAGGACCGGATACCCTTCGACTCGACAGGATAGGATAGGACAGGACATGGTACGTCGTTCAGGACGACGGTACAATACGTGTGGCCACCAACATACCATACATACATGCATACGTGTGAACGTAGAAGACGACGTGGCACGTTGTCGGGTCACTGACCCAGCCCGATCCCGCTAAGCTAAGTGGAGTGCGTTGGTTGATGTGGTAGCATGGTTGGTACAGTACATGTGTGGATCAGATCCATAATGCATATAATGCATATGGAATGGGCTGTCACGAGGGATGGTGTGGGTTCAGTAGGTGTGATGTGTTTGTACGTGTGTGTGGAGTGTAGTAGTGGTGAGCGGTCGATGCTGTGTGTTGTATATGAAGTGGTAAATTGTCAAAAAGAGGTCCTACCGGGATTTGAACCCGGATCGCTGGATTCAGAGTCCAGAGTGCTAACCATTACACCATAAGACCAGCACTTGACCTACCTCCTCCGCGCTACAACTGCAGCGCCACACACGCTCGCAACACGCTTCTCACGCTATCGTCGCTCCCTAGCACTGCCTCGCCCGTTGCCTGCGCGCAAAAACGAGGTCCTACCGGGACTCGAACCCGGATCGCTGGATTCAAAGTCCAGAGTGCTAACCATTACACCATAAGACCGGTAACCCCGCCTTCTGTCAACCGCTTTCTCACCCGCCCCGACCACGCTCCATTCCTTTCCATCACAGAACGCACTCACCTTGTGCACAACACACCACATTCACGTAAAGCGACTACATCTACATGCACCATCGCCCCCTCATGCAGCTCGTCCCCAACACGACACCTACAATTCATTACAATACACTCGGACGAACTGTTATACACTTGCAGCAAACCGACCCAAACCAACCCGCGCCAGTTACAATTCAACACGCCCAATGAACTGTGCTGCATGAACCAACCACGGAGTATGCATCCACACCAGTACGTATACTGTATGCATGACACATTGTGCAGTCTGGCTGTGGGTGTGCCCAGATGTCCAGATGTCGAACCCCACAGTAATACACCGACACAAACAGACCAGTTCACTCGGACATGCACGGCGTGCGTACACGGTACAGGCAGACATGGAGGTAGTGAAGGCTGAAAAGCAGCTCGACCAGTGACTCGCAGCGCGATCCCAGTCTCGGTGGTGCGCGCATCAGAAGCAGATGACCCACTCGCCTCCTACCCGCGGCGAGCGCGACCGCGAGCGGGAAGGGAAGGGAACGGAACGGAACGGAAGACCAGGGAGGGCAAAGACAGGGTACGACAAGACGGAACATCGCAGGACCGGATACCCTTCGACTCGACAGGATAGGATAGGACAGGACATGGTACGTCGTTCAGGACGACGGTACAATACGTGTGGCCACCAACATACCATACATACATGCATACGTGTGAACGTAGAAGACGACGTGGCACGTTGTCGGGTCACTGACCCAGCCCGATCCCGCTAAGCTAAGTGGAGTGCGTTGGTTGATGTGGTAGCATGGTTGGTACAGTACATGTGTGGATCAGATCCATAATGCATATAATGCATATGGAATGGGCTGTCACGAGGGATGGTGTGGGTTCAGTAGGTGTGATGTGTTTGTACGTGTGTGTGGAGTGTAGTAGTGGTGAGCGGTCGATGCTGTGTGTTGTATATGAAGTGGTAAATTGTCAAAAAGAGGTCCTACCGGGATTTGAACCCGGATCGCTGGATTCAGAGTCCAGAGTGCTAACCATTACACCATAAGACCAGCACTTGACCTACCTCCTCCGCGCTACAACTGCAGCGCCACACACGCTCGCAACACGCTTCTCACGCTATCGTCGCTCCCTAGCACTGCCTCGCCCGTTGCCTGCGCGCAAAAACGAGGTCCTACCGGGACTCGAACCCGGATCGCTGGATTCAAAGTCCAGAGTGCTAACCATTACACCATAAGACCGGTAACCCCGCCTTCTGTCAACCGCTTTCTCACCCGCCCCGACCACGCTCCATTCCTTTCCATCACAGAACGCACTCACCTTGTGCACAACACACCACATTCACGTAAAGCGACTACATCTACATGCACCATCGCCCCCTCATGCAGCTCGTCCCCAACACGACACCTACAATTCATTACAATACACTCGGACGAACTGTTATACACTTGCAGCAAACCGACCCAAACCAACCCGCGCCAGTTACAATTCAACACGCCCAATGAACTGTGCTGCATGAACCAACCACGGAGTATGCATCCACACCAGTACGTATACTGTATGCATGACACATTGTGCAGTCTGGCTGTGGGTGTGCCCAGATGTCCAGATGTCGAACCCCACAGTAATACACCGACACAAACAGACCAGTTCACTCGGACATGCACGGCGTGCGTACACGGTACAGGCAGACATGGAGGTAGTGAAGGCTGAAAAGCAGCTCGACCAGTGACTCGCAGCGCGATCCCAGTCTCGGTGGTGCGCGCATCAGAAGCAGATGACCCACTCGCCTCCTACCCGCGGCGAGCGCGACCGCGAGCGGGAAGGGAAGGGAAGGGAACGGAACGGAACGGAACGGAAGACCAGGGAGGGCAAAGACAGGGTACGACAAGACGGAACATCGCAGGACCGGATACCCTTCGACTCGACAGGATAGGATAGGACAGGACATGGTACGTCGTTCAGGACGACGGTACAATACGTGTGGCCACCAACATACCATACATACATGCATACGTGTGAACGTAGAAGACGACGTGGCACGTTGTCGGGTCACTGACCCAGCCCGATCCCGCTAAGCTAAGTGGAGTGCGTTGGTTGATGTGGTAGCATGGTTGGTACAGTACATGTGTGGATCAGATCCATAATGCATATAATGCATATGGAATGGGCTGTCACGAGGGATGGTGTGGGTTCAGTAGGTGTGATGTGTTTGTACGTGTGTGTGGAGTGTAGTAGTGGTGAGCGGTCGATGCTGTGTGTTGTATATGAAGTGGTAAATTGTCAAAAAGAGGTCCTACCGGGATTTGAACCCGGATCGCTGGATTCAGAGTCCAGAGTGCTAACCATTACACCATAAGACCAGCACTTGACCTACCTCCTCCGCGCTACAACTGCAGCGCCACACACGCTCGCAACACGCTTCTCACGCTATCGTCGCTCCCTAGCACTGCCTCGCCCGTTGCCTGCGCGCAAAAACGAGGTCCTACCGGGACTCGAACCCGGATCGCTGGATTCAAAGTCCAGAGTGCTAACCATTACACCATAAGACCGGTAACCCCGCCTTCTGTCAACCGCTTTCTCACCCGCCCCGACCACGCTCCATTCCTTTCCATCACAGAACGCACTCACCTTGTGCACAACACACCACATTCACGTAAAGCGACTACATCTACATGCACCATCGCCCCCTCATGCAGCTCGTCCCCAACACGACACCTACAATTCATTACAATACACTCGGACGAACTGTTATACACTTGCAGCAAACCGACCCAAACCAACCCGCGCCAGTTACAATTCAACACGCCCAATGAACTGTGCTGCATGAACCAACCACGGAGTATGCATCCACACCAGTACGTATACTGTATGCATGACACATTGTGCAGTCTGGCTGTGGGTGTGCCCAGATGTCCAGATGTCGAACCCCACAGTAATACACCGACACAAACAGACCAGTTCACTCGGACATGCACGGCGTGCGTACACGGTACAGGCAGACATGGAGGTAGTGAAGGCTGAAAAGCAGCTCGACCAGTGACTCGCAGCGCGATCCCAGTCTCGGTGGTGCGCGCATCAGAAGCAGATGACCCACTCGCCTCCTACCCGCGGCGAGCGCGACCGCGAGCGGGAAGGGAAGGGAAGGGAACGGAACGGAACGGAAGACCAGGGAGGGCAAAGACAGGGTACGACAAGACGGAACATCGCAGGACCGGATACCCTTCGACTCGACAGGATAGGATAGGACAGGACATGGTACGTCGTTCAGGACGACGGTACAATACGTGTGGCCACCAACATACCATACATACATGCATACGTGTGAACGTAGAAGACGACGTGGCACGTTGTCGGGTCACTGACCCAGCCCGATCCCGCTAAGCTAAGTGGAGTGCGTTGGTTGATGTGGTAGCATGGTTGGTACAGTACATGTGTGGATCAGATCCATAATGCATATAATGCATATGGAATGGGCTGTCACGAGGGATGGTGTGGGTTCAGTAGGTGTGATGTGTTTGTACGTGTGTGTGGAGTGTAGTAGTGGTGAGCGGTCGATGCTGTGTGTTGTATATGAAGTGGTAAATTGTCAAAAAGAGGTCCTACCGGGATTTGAACCCGGATCGCTGGATTCAGAGTCCAGAGTGCTAACCATTACACCATAAGACCAGCACTTGACCTACCTCCTCCGCGCTACAACTGCAGCGCCACACACGCTCGCAACACGCTTCTCACGCTATCGTCGCTCCCTAGCACTGCCTCGCCCGTTGCCTGCGCGCAAAAACGAGGTCCTACCGGGACTCGAACCCGGATCGCTGGATTCAAAGTCCAGAGTGCTAACCATTACACCATAAGACCGGTAACCCCGCCTTCTGTCAACCGCTTTCTCACCCGCCCCGACCACGCTCCATTCCTTTCCATCACAGAACGCACTCACCTTGTGCACAACACACCACATTCACGTAAAGCGACTACATCTACATGCACCATCGCCCCCTCATGCAGCTCGTCCCCAACACGACACCTACAATTCATTACAATACACTCGGACGAACTGTTATACACTTGCAGCAAACCGACCCAAACCAACCCGCGCCAGTTACAATTCAACACGCCCAATGAACTGTGCTGCATGAACCAACCACGGAGTATGCATCCACACCAGTACGTATACTGTATGCATGACACATTGTGCAGTCTGGCTGTGGGTGTGCCCAGATGTCCAGATGTCGAACCCCACAGTAATACACCGACACAAACAGACCAGTTCACTCGGACATGCACGGCGTGCGTACACGGTACAGGCAGACATGGAGGTAGTGAAGGCTGAAAAGCAGCTCGACCAGTGACTCGCAGCGCGATCCCAGTCTCGGTGGTGCGCGCATCAGAAGCAGATGACCCACTCGCCTCCTACCCGCGGCGAGCGCGACCGCGAGCGGGAAGGGAAGGGAAGGGAACGGAACGGAACGGAAGACCAGGGAGGGCAAAGACAGGGTACGACAAGACGGAACATCGCAGGACCGGATACCCTTCGACTCGACAGGATAGGACAGGACATGGTACGTCGTTCAGGACGACGGTACAATACGTGTGGCCACCAACATACCATACATACATGCATACGTGTGAACGTAGAAGACGACGTGGCACGTTGTCGGGTCACTGACCCAGCCCGATCCCGCTAAGCTAAGTGGAGTGCGTTGGTTGATGTGGTAGCATGGTTGGTACAGTACATGTGTGGATCAGATCCATAATGCATATAATGCATATGGAATGGGCTGTCACGAGGGATGGTGTGGGTTCAGTAGGTGTGATGTGTTTGTACGTGTGTGTGGAGTGTAGTAGTGGTGAGCGGTCGATGCTGTGTGTTGTATATGAAGTGGTAAATTGTCAAAAAGAGGTCCTACCGGGATTTGAACCCGGATCGCTGGATTCAGAGTCCAGAGTGCTAACCATTACACCATAAGACCAGCACTTGACCTACCTCCTCCGCGCTACAACTGCAGCGCCACACACGCTCGCAACACGCTTCTCACGCTATCGTCGCTCCCTAGCACTGCCTCGCCCGTTGCCTGCGCGCAAAAACGAGGTCCTACCGGGACTCGAACCCGGATCGCTGGATTCAAAGTCCAGAGTGCTAACCATTACACCATAAGACCGGTAACCCCGCCTTCTGTCAACCGCTTTCTCACCCGCCCCGACCACGCTCCATTCCTTTCCATCACAGAACGCACTCACCTTGTGCACAACACACCACATTCACGTAAAGCGACTACATCTACATGCACCATCGCCCCCTCATGCAGCTCGTCCCCAACACGACACCTACAATTCATTACAATACACTCGGACGAACTGTTATACACTTGCAGCAAACCGACCCAAACCAACCCGCGCCAGTTACAATTCAACACGCCCAATGAACTGTGCTGCATGAACCAACCACGGAGTATGCATCCACACCAGTACGTATACTGTATGCATGACACATTGTGCAGTCTGGCTGTGGGTGTGCCCAGATGTCCAGATGTCGAACCCCACAGTAATACACCGACACAAACAGACCAGTTCACTCGGACATGCACGGCGTGCGTACACGGTACAGGCAGACATGGAGGTAGTGAAGGCTGAAAAGCAGCTCGACCAGTGACTCGCAGCGCGATCCCAGTCTCGGTGGTGCGCGCATCAGAAGCAGATGACCCACTCGCCTCCTACCCGCGGCGAGCGCGACCGCGAGCGGGAAGGGAAGGGAAGGAACGGAAGGAACGGAAGACCAGGGAGGGCAAAGACAGGGTACGACAAGACGGAACATCGCAGGACCGGATACCCTTCGACTCGACAGGATAGGATAGGACAGGACATGGTACGTCGTTCAGGACGACGGTACAATACGTGTGGCCACCAACATACCATACATACATGCATACGTGTGAACGTAGAAGACGACGTGGCACGTTGTCGGGTCACTGACCCAGCCCGATCCCGCTAAGCTAAGTGGAGTGCGTTGGTTGATGTGGTAGCATGGTTGGTACAGTACATGTGTGGATCAGATCCATAATGCATATAATGCATATGGAATGGGCTGTCACGAGGGATGGTGTGGGTTCAGTAGGTGTGATGTGTTTGTACGTGTGTGTGGAGTGTAGTAGTGGTGAGCGGTCGATGCTGTGTGTTGTATATGAAGTGGTAAATTGTCAAAAAGAGGTCCTACCGGGATTTGAACCCGGATCGCTGGATTCAGAGTCCAGAGTGCTAACCATTACACCATAAGACCAGCACTTGACCTACCTCCTCCGCGCTACAACTGCAGCGCCACACACGCTCGCAACACGCTTCTCACGCTATCGTCGCTCCCTAGCACTGCCTCGCCCGTTGCCTGCGCGCAAAAACGAGGTCCTACCGGGACTCGAACCCGGATCGCTGGATTCAAAGTCCAGAGTGCTAACCATTACACCATAAGACCGGTAACCCCGCCTTCTGTCAACCGCTTTCTCACCCGCCCCGACCACGCTCCATTCCTTTCCATCACAGAACGCACTCACCTTGTGCACAACACACCACATTCACGTAAAGCGACTACATCTACATGCACCATCGCCCCCTCATGCAGCTCGTCCCCAACACGACACCTACAATTCATTACAATACACTCGGACGAACTGTTATACACTTGCAGCAAACCGACCCAAACCAACCCGCGCCAGTTACAATTCAACACGCCCAATGAACTGTGCTGCATGAACCAACCACGGAGTATGCATCCACACCAGTACGTATACTGTATGCATGACACATTGTGCAGTCTGGCTGTGGGTGTGCCCAGATGTCCAGATGTCGAACCCCACAGTAATACACCGACACAAACAGACCAGTTCACTCGGACATGCACGGCGTGCGTACACGGTACAGGCAGACATGGAGGTAGTGAAGGCTGAAAAGCAGCTCGACCAGTGACTCGCAGCGCGATCCCAGTCTCGGTGGTGCGCGCATCAGAAGCAGATGACCCACTCGCCTCCTACCCGCGGCGAGCGCGACCGCGAGCGGGAAGGGAAGGGAAGGGAACGGAACGGAACGGAAGACCAGGGAGGGCAAAGACAGGGTACGACAAGACGGAACATCGCAGGACCGGATACCCTTCGACTCGACAGGATAGGATAGGACAGGACATGGTACGTCGTTCAGGACGACGGTACAATACGTGTGGCCACCAACATACCATACATACATGCATACGTGTGAACGTAGAAGACGACGTGGCACGTTGTCGGGTCACTGACCCAGCCCGATCCCGCTAAGCTAAGTGGAGTGCGTTGGTTGATGTGGTAGCATGGTTGGTACAGTACATGTGTGGATCAGATCCATAATGCATATAATGCATATGGAATGGGCTGTCACGAGGGATGGTGTGGGTTCAGTAGGTGTGATGTGTTTGTACGTGTGTGTGGAGTGTAGTAGTGGTGAGCGGTCGATGCTGTGTGTTGTATATGAAGTGGTAAATTGTCAAAAAGAGGTCCTACCGGGATTTGAACCCGGATCGCTGGATTCAGAGTCCAGAGTGCTAACCATTACACCATAAGACCAGCACTTGACCTACCTCCTCCGCGCTACAACTGCAGCGCCACACACGCTCGCAACACGCTTCTCACGCTATCGTCGCTCCCTAGCACTGCCTCGCCCGTTGCCTGCGCGCAAAAACGAGGTCCTACCGGGACTCGAACCCGGATCGCTGGATTCAAAGTCCAGAGTGCTAACCATTACACCATAAGACCGGTAACCCCGCCTTCTGTCAACCGCTTTCTCACCCGCCCCGACCACGCTCCATTCCTTTCCATCACAGAACGCACTCACCTTGTGCACAACACACCACATTCACGTAAAGCGACTACATCTACATGCACCATCGCCCCCTCATGCAGCTCGTCCCCAACACGACACCTACAATTCATTACAATACACTCGGACGAACTGTTATACACTTGCAGCAAACCGACCCAAACCAACCCGCGCCAGTTACAATTCAACACGCCCAATGAACTGTGCTGCATGAACCAACCACGGAGTATGCATCCACACCAGTACGTATACTGTATGCATGACACATTGTGCAGTCTGGCTGTGGGTGTGCCCAGATGTCCAGATGTCGAACCCCACAGTAATACACCGACACAAACAGACCAGTTCACTCGGACATGCACGGCGTGCGTACACGGTACAGGCAGACATGGAGGTAGTGAAGGCTGAAAAGCAGCTCGACCAGTGACTCGCAGCGCGATCCCAGTCTCGGTGGTGCGCGCATCAGAAGCAGATGACCCACTCGCCTCCTACCCGCGGCGAGCGCGACCGCGAGCGGGAAGGGAAGGGAAGGGAACGGAACGGAACGGAAGACCAGGGAGGGCAAAGACAGGGTACGACAAGACGGAACATCGCAGGACCGGATACCCTTCGACTCGACAGGATAGGATAGGACAGGACATGGTACGTCGTTCAGGACGACGGTACAATACGTGTGGCCACCAACATACCATACATACATGCATACGTGTGAACGTAGAAGACGACGTGGCACGTTGTCGGGTCACTGACCCAGCCCGATCCCGCTAAGCTAAGTGGAGTGCGTTGGTTGATGTGGTAGCATGGTTGGTACAGTACATGTGTGGATCAGATCCATAATGCATATAATGCATATGGAATGGGCTGTCACGAGGGATGGTGTGGGTTCAGTAGGTGTGATGTGTTTGTACGTGTGTGTGGAGTGTAGTAGTGGTGAGCGGTCGATGCTGTGTGTTGTATATGAAGTGGTAAATTGTCAAAAAGAGGTCCTACCGGGATTTGAACCCGGATCGCTGGATTCAGAGTCCAGAGTGCTAACCATTACACCATAAGACCAGCACTTGACCTACCTCCTCCGCGCTACAACTGCAGCGCCACACACGCTCGCAACACGCTTCTCACGCTATCGTCGCTCCCTAGCACTGCCTCGCCCGTTGCCTGCGCGCAAAAACGAGGTCCTACCGGGACTCGAACCCGGATCGCTGGATTCAAAGTCCAGAGTGCTAACCATTACACCATAAGACCGGTAACCCCGCCTTCTGTCAACCGCTTTCTCACCCGCCCCGACCACGCTCCATTCCTTTCCATCACAGAACGCACTCACCTTGTGCACAACACACCACATTCACGTAAAGCGACTACATCTACATGCACCATCGCCCCCTCATGCAGCTCGTCCCCAACACGACACCTACAATTCATTACAATACACTCGGACGAACTGTTATACACTTGCAGCAAACCGACCCAAACCAACCCGCGCCAGTTACAATTCAACACGCCCAATGAACTGTGCTGCATGAACCAACCACGGAGTATGCATCCACACCAGTACGTATACTGTATGCATGACACATTGTGCAGTCTGGCTGTGGGTGTGCCCAGATGTCCAGATGTCGAACCCCACAGTAATACACCGACACAAACAGACCAGTTCACTCGGACATGCACGGCGTGCGTACACGGTACAGGCAGACATGGAGGTAGTGAAGGCTGAAAAGCAGCTCGACCAGTGACTCGCAGCGCGATCCCAGTCTCGGTGGTGCGCGCATCAGAAGCAGATGACCCACTCGCCTCCTACCCGCGGCGAGCGCGACCGCGAGCGGGAAGGGAAGGGAAGGGAACGGAACGGAACGGAAGACCAGGGAGGGCAAAGACAGGGTACGACAAGACGGAACATCGCAGGACCGGATACCCTTCGACTCGACAGGATAGGATAGGACAGGACATGGTACGTCGTTCAGGACGACGGTACAATACGTGTGGCCACCAACATACCATACATACATGCATACGTGTGAACGTAGAAGACGACGTGGCACGTTGTCGGGTCACTGACCCAGCCCGATCCCGCTAAGCTAAGTGGAGTGCGTTGGTTGATGTGGTAGCATGGTTGGTACAGTACATGTGTGGATCAGATCCATAATGCATATAATGCATATGGAATGGGCTGTCACGAGGGATGGTGTGGGTTCAGTAGGTGTGATGTGTTTGTACGTGTGTGTGGAGTGTAGTAGTGGTGAGCGGTCGATGCTGTGTGTTGTATATGAAGTGGTAAATTGTCAAAAAGAGGTCCTACCGGGATTTGAACCCGGATCGCTGGATTCAGAGTCCAGAGTGCTAACCATTACACCATAAGACCAGCACTTGACCTACCTCCTCCGCGCTACAACTGCAGCGCCACACACGCTCGCAACACGCTTCTCACGCTATCGTCGCTCCCTAGCACTGCCTCGCCCGTTGCCTGCGCGCAAAAACGAGGTCCTACCGGGACTCGAACCCGGATCGCTGGATTCAAAGTCCAGAGTGCTAACCATTACACCATAAGACCGGTAACCCCGCCTTCTGTCAACCGCTTTCTCACCCGCCCCGACCACGCTCCATTCCTTTCCATCACAGAACGCACTCACCTTGTGCACAACACACCACATTCACGTAAAGCGACTACATCTACATGCACCATCGCCCCCTCATGCAGCTCGTCCCCAACACGACACCTACAATTCATTACAATACACTCGGACGAACTGTTATACACTTGCAGCAAACCGACCCAAACCAACCCGCGCCAGTTACAATTCAACACGCCCAATGAACTGTGCTGCATGAACCAACCACGGAGTATGCATCCACACCAGTACGTATACTGTATGCATGACACATTGTGCAGTCTGGCTGTGGGTGTGCCCAGATGTCCAGATGTCGAACCCCACAGTAATACACCGACACAAACAGACCAGTTCACTCGGACATGCACGGCGTGCGTACACGGTACAGGCAGACATGGAGGTAGTGAAGGCTGAAAAGCAGCTCGACCAGTGACTCGCAGCGCGATCCCAGTCTCGGTGGTGCGCGCATCAGAAGCAGATGACCCACTCGCCTCCTACCCGCGGCGAGCGCGACCGCGAGCGGGAAGGGAAGGGAAGGGAACGGAACGGGAACGGAAGACCAGGGAGGGCAAAGACAGGGTACGACAAGACGGAACATCGCAGGACCGGATACCCTTCGACTCGACAGGATAGGATAGGACAGGACATGGTACGTCGTTCAGGACGACGGTACAATACGTGTGGCCACCAACATACCATACATACATGCATACGTGTGAACGTAGAAGACGACGTGGCACGTTGTCGGGTCACTGACCCAGCCCGATCCCGCTAAGCTAAGTGGAGTGCGTTGGTTGATGTGGTAGCATGGTTGGTACAGTACATGTGTGGATCAGATCCATAATGCATATAATGCATATGGAATGGGCTGTCACGAGGGATGGTGTGGGTTCAGTAGGTGTGATGTGTTTGTACGTGTGTGTGGAGTGTAGTAGTGGTGAGCG